>WEIV01008403.1:650-33975 GCA_013390005.1 Calyptomena viridis
GGGAGGGGTGGGGGGAGAAAGGTGTCTGTAACAACTATCAAAGTGCTCACCCTTAAACTCTTAAGCTCTGATTTTAGTAGTAGTTGGAGTAAATTCTTAACATTCTAAGTTAGAGCCTGTTTTGCTTGTGTGAAGTAGTTAATAAACAGTTGCTTGTAATCCTTATCACAAAAGTCAGGTTTTTTTTCCCTTCTTTGAGAAATTTTAGATCTATGTGTGGGCTCTCGGCTTTTAGCCAGAGTCAAACCATGACACCTCTTTAGAGAGGAGTGATCCAAGTCCATGGAAATGTTTCTACTGGACATTCTTGTGGAGATACTGAGGAGCTATAGAAAGCACAAAGTCTTATGTGGCCCTGAAAAGCAACATGTGGCACAAGACCAGGAAAAACTCAGATTGCAACATAATAGATTACATTGTTCAGTTGAAGTGACAAACTAATTAAAAATACATATACATGAAGGGGGATGTTGGAAAGACAAGTTCTTGGATGGGTTGGTTCTGAGGGTGAAGGGCTGGGGGGGGAAGTAAGTAGGATAGGCCCCTCTCTTCCATGAGTTCTCCTAAACCAAGCTCTATGAACTCCCAAGCACAGGGTGATTAACTCCCCCATAAACAGAGAGCCTAATCCCTACTAAATGCACCAAAGAGATCATTTAGGTCTGTGCTGTCACATCCCTTTCACGTGCTGTTCAGGCACTCTCAAGTGCCTTCTTCCTTCCTGCTCTCACTACTGCCTAAGACTGTTTTGCATTGATCATTAAAAGCTTTCTTATATTCAAGATAACAGCCAGCAAATAGTTCATTTTGCAGCAGCAGGTCTTGCAACTTAATATTTCCACCCATAGTACTTACCCTTTGAAGTTTTTTCTTCAGTAAAACCACCATGCTCTTGCCATGATCAAAAATGATCTTCCGGTGATAATTTTTTACAACGTTCTGTCTTTTAGAGCTGTGATAAACCAAAGCTATGAATGCATCCCAAGTTAGGTCAGCCCAAGGTTTATACATATAGTGCTGTTTATGCTTCCATTTAGCTACTAGAACTGGAATTTTGTTGTGTTAAAAACAGGCAACAGTGATCATTGTTGAAAACTACACCTGGAGTCCTTCTTCTCTCCTGTCCAACAGTGACACTCCTGGCCTAGAGCAAAAATTCTCACGAGTATTTTGTAACTGACAGCATAAACATTTTGCACTGTTATTTAATCTTACTTTTCTGGTCAAAGCAATATTTTTTTAAATAAAAAGCATATTCAAAACAGTGTATTGCAAATTGCTTCAAATTTATCTTCTACAAGTCATACTAATGTAGCTCAAGTCTTTCTAGCAAACCACTGACAGAGACATTAATTAGTGCTAAGACCAGTTCTTAGTCATCTTCAGAGTCATCAAGTACTTGTAATATTCACCACCAACCCAAGAGTTCCCGTTATAAAACACTTGTTCTTTAGCCAAGATCTTACCCATGTAGGAACAAACTAGAGATTTCCTTTGTGGCTCCACATCACTTAGTTCCCCCAAAAAACAGAGATTGGATCTCCTGCATTTACTTCATCTAAAATACACATGAACACAAATAATGCTCAGCTTACTTTAATTCTTGCTTACTGTCCCAATCACCTTTATATCTATAACATACTCTGCAGAAGAAGGATGTACTTAAAGCTCTGCTTGCTACAGACTTATGAGCCTGTAGTTCTCATTTGAACTTGTTTTCCCTTTTAAGTAATGGTTCTACATTATCTAGTCTTGATTTCTACAGTGACAGTCCTAAATTAACAGAACCCTTAACATATTTGCTGCCACACTTGCACATTGTGTACCTGTTCCCAATAGTTTGGACAGATGACCAAGTCTCAGAACAGGCTGCTCTGCATTTGGTTGACATTCAGACAATTTCAACACGTGCATCCTCAGTCCCATCCCAAGTGTCTGCTGCAGAAGCAGGATTAGGAAAAGCTACCAATTTCCCAACAGCTACACTCCCTTTGTGGAGGTCTACACAGAATTAGCAGCAATTTTCACCATCTGGAGCTTGTCTTTGAAAACTTCTAGCTAGCTTCACACAATTCCATCATTGACAAGTATCTCTGCATTAGTGAGCCCAGTCTGAAGAGCATCCCTTGAAACATTCCATCTACAAAAGCAGAAGCTCCTCTGCTCCAATACATCTTCCACAGTTCAAGACACCATTTTGTTTGCATCAATTTGCTCATGAGAACTAGATTCCTGTCCTGGCATTTCCTGCCTTTTACAGAAGCTGTGCAGGAAGATAAGGATGTTCTGAGTCAGCACAAAGAACAGTGGCTGGCAACAGCACATACAAGATGAGAGGAGTGTTTGTCTTTGGAAGTACATTTTATTTTAGTATAAGTGCATTATCAAATTCAAGGGCTTTCTTTTGTGAAAGAGATCATTGTTAAGCCTCACATGCTTTTAGGTTGCGTCTAAGTCAGACTACACTGCTGCATTAATGCTAAGCCATACTCAATTAGCACTTTAAATACACATTTTTATATACATGTTTGTTGATTAAGCCAAGCTTAGCATAACTCCTCTAGCTGAAGGGGTTGTAAAACAGCATGGGCATCAAAACACGCCCAAAGACTTAACCCAAACTCTGCCTTGCTGATGTGCCTCTTTCAGAGGGCAAAAGTGAAAGATCAATTACAGACAATTACAGTCAGAGGCACAATTCCAGATGTGTCAGGAATAAGCACGCTGGTTGCAGAGGACTGATCATCTCTAATCAGATGTCATTAGGAAGCTACAATGTAGAGCAAGGCAGGTCAACTCACATTAACACGTACTGAAAGGAAAAACTTATCACAGATGTGCTGATTTGATGCAAGTTTTGAAGTAGCTCTGAATAGCTGCAAGAATTAAATTGGAGACATTAAGCCTGGCTCTATATTAAATGCTGCAAAGGCTCAGTTCCAGAACACACAGGAGGGGGAAGAAATACAGCACACAGTCACCAAACAAAACCCACATATATGTTTGCAGAATGATGTGTGAGGAGGTGCTATGGACAGACTTTAGATCAAACACCTAATATTGTTAGAAAATCAATATCTAACGATGTTGCAAGGACTTGTTTATAACTGCACTTGCAGTTAACTCTGAACATTTTAAGGAATTACTGCCCTTCATTTTTGTTAGCAGTGGTTTGTGCTAGCTAGCACTTCAAATGGACACGAGTTTTCTGGTTTTCAGTTGACAGACAGTACCACTTAGTTCTGCAGAGGTAACTGTTCAAATCCAAGTGCATGAACACATACAACTACTGTAAGTCATCCATGAATCCCTCCAAAACGATTGTATTATAGGTACAATAAAGATGCATTCTTTTCAGCTGCTATAAAATGGTACAAGATAAAATGATTCACTGGGATCTCCTAATGAATTGCTCATTTTTAATCACAATTCTCCAGGCACCGTATGTATCAATAATAGAAAAATGCAAAGGTTAAAAGTAGTGTACAGTTTGGCACAGAAGGCAATATTTGAATAGAAGCACATCATTTTAATTTGCTTTGAAGTCTAAAGCAATCCAAACAAAAAAGTTAACTATATACAGAGTAAATGCACATAGTTTACAGCCAACTACATGTATGCAAGAATAATAGCAAACCTCACATGAGCATTGGAGTATTCTCAAAACATCATCTGTGAGTGTTTAGCTATGACTCTGAGGGCATAGTTATGTTCACATATGCAGGGTAGGCAGACTCTTAAATAGAAGAACTGAAAAAACATAACTCAGTCTTAACAGACAAAGTTGAAAAAAGTACATTTACCTAGGCACACTTCAGCATTCAGCTTGTTTTCCAAATTTGAACAGGAAGCAACATTCATAAAAGCTCTCCATCTTTTGTCTCTGAAGCACTCTTTCACAATGCTACAGTCTGAGGAATGTTACAGAGGTCATAAAAAACCAGAATAGCAGAAACTGTCATTAACAAACCAGATGTCATTAACATCTCAATCGGCAAGGGAATATGCGGAGTGCATGACAAACACAACTAGAGGGGGGGCAGTTAATGCACAAACGCACAGGTGATGTTTCGGTTACAACCACAACCACCACACAACTCCACAGCTCCGCACCGCAAACCCACCCCAACCACACAGGAGCACAGCAGCAACTGGGGCTCCGCTGCCACCTGGCGGCCGCGCCGCGGAACTGCAGCCTCCCGCCGCCGCCCGCCTCCACCTGCCGAGGCCAAACCCAGAGCGCCCCGACACCGAGCGCTCATCCCGTTTCCCTCGCCTGGATCAAACCAATTCATTACGGAACACTTTTCAGACAAAGACTTTTGCCTCTAGAACACACACGTGTGATAAATACATGACATTCTAATACGAATCAAGATGACCAAGTTACTGAAAGTTTAAATGCACTCCTTTCAGCTCTGTGGTTAAAGATATTATTGAATGTAGCATCTTTTTATTCCCTTTGAGTTTGTATAATAAATATCAAGAAAACTACATAAATAATTTAAAGATCTTTGGGAGTTATTTCAGAGGTAACTTTGCAAGTACTGGTATTTTAAAAATAACGAAAAATCCCAAGAAATTTTGGGATTATGTTTGGTTATGTAAAGCAAGCCAAAAAGATCACCCCTGAAGTTTAAAACAAAACTGGAACACCCATTAAAGAGGTGGAATAAGCAGCTAATTGCTTTGAGCTGTTGTCTCCCCTATTCAATTGTCCTTGTTAACACTGTCCCACTGCAGGGGCTCTGCTCTCACCCAGAGAAGGCACATTCACAGTACCCAGGAAATTCATGGGAGACAAACATGGAACCAATGGACAATGTATCTAAACAGAGGACAGGAGCTCTCAGGAAGCCTAGGCTAATCCAAGTGTTTATCATATTCACCAACTCCAAAGCTGAATGTGGTCTTGCCCAATTTAAGTTTGAGCTATGACTGATGAATCTGGACAGCCAGAAGAGTGACCCACTTTCTACATAACAAAAATTAAACTAAGTCACTATCCCTGCACTTACTTATCTGAACAATGGCATCACATCAAGGCTTAGGTCAGTGTCATGAATACTCCAGACTTTTCCTAGAGAGACCACTCGAAAAAGCCCACTTTAGAACACCTTTAAGCACTCCTTTCTCTTCTTTGGGACAATCCAGTTCACCATGGTCACATCTCAGACCATGCTGTCTTTCAAAAGATAACATTTTCCAAGGAGGGAAGTCAATATAGCATTGCAAGGTTGCTGTTCATACTATGGGTGGCTTTTAGAGGATAAGCAATTAGTACAGAGAATTACATGACAAATACTTCAACACTGTGTAGAGAACATGAC
This sequence comes from Calyptomena viridis, assembly GCA_013390005.1. Classification (NCBI taxonomy): domain Eukaryota; kingdom Metazoa; phylum Chordata; class Aves; order Passeriformes; family Eurylaimidae; genus Calyptomena; species Calyptomena viridis. The sequence goes on from WEIV01008403.1 coordinate 5,981, forward strand.
AAGGGTCAAAATAAAGGAAAGTACATGAGAAAAACCGGATCTGATTGTTCTGCAAGCTTTGAGCTTTAACAAAGAGCCTACAGAACCACTGCAACAGAGATGCTATGAAACTACAGCATAAACTCCTGCACAGCCTACATGGAAATTAAACCACATGCTTTGCTTAAAACCAAACTGCATGTTTCAAACAGTTTGACTATAAATAATCAGTAAGAGGAAGAAAAGTCATAAGCCCTAAGAAGGCCACAAAGTGCATAAGAAGTCATTCATAAAATAAAGCCATTGCACACAATGCACAGTTCAAGTGTACTGAAGTACCACACTGGAAGAGTTGATAGCACAGTTATGTCCATGCCAGTGTAGCAGCATTTGTATGTAGAAAGCTATTGCCCCCAGTTTATAATGATCATCTTCCTCTTAATGATAACAGATCCAGATTAGGAGATATCTGGAAAGCTGTCAAAGTTCTTATAACATTAAACTTCATGACACTCTAGTTGTGTGATTTTGGAAAACTCTCTAAATCATGACAGAATAAACCAGCTAAGGCTCACTGCTGAATGCAAGGCATTGTTTTGCAATTGGCTTACAGAGTAAAAACAATGCCTGAATATTCAGATAATGTGGAGGACAAGGTCACAGTGCCAGCTGCAGTTCAGTACACAGGCTCAAGCTGACAGAAGTGATAAAGCAATTATCAAGGGGAAAGCTTTCAAGAAAATCTCAATTAGTTTTCTCCATCCTTCTGCCCTGAAAAGACGTATTACAACTTCATCTGGTTTCTGCTTTCTTGTCACCTTAGCCACAGTGATATGTACTCTCTCCCAGTACTTCCACATAAACGCTGGTAAATCCAAACCAGGATTTGCCAGACATTTAAGGGTAATACAGCTTGTGCTCAGGCAGGAGGAAACTGAGTGAATCTTGTCTTCACAAATGGAAAGCTGGACTACTTGCGATTTCTCATCACACTACAAATCCTTAAAAAGTTTAAAAAGTAGCATTCACTGACTTCTTCCTTAGCTGTGTGAGTGATCTGAACAGTTGGCAAGGAAAACTGATGATATAGGGCATATTTCATAGGCCTCTTACTTAAGAAAAGTTCAAGAAAAAAAAAGGATGATGCAACAGAACTAGAAATCCACATACATCCAATATTAACAGATTGATAACCTGAGGAGTTCAACAATCAGATCCTCTCTTGCTAACCTGCAACACTGCTCAAACTTTAAGGGAAAAAAAAAAGAACCATAAACAAACCCCCAAACTACACCAAGTATCACCTTTTGTAGTGAGGAAATAACTCTGCTCTGGGTCCCTGCACCATATTTTGTCTTGAGGTAGCAACATGGAAAACTTGACACACTGACTACTACCTCAGTCTCTTTATGAGTCTTCAGAGCAACTGAATGGAAGTTTCAGGAATGGAAAGCTATAAAAGAACTGTCTTCTCCACTATTCCAACAGGTTACTGTGCAGTAAAACAGAACATTCACTAAGTGAATAAGGCTGCCCAAGAACGTATTTTGCGTTCCCTCTCTCACCCATTGGGTCTCTGAAGATGACTCAACAGCTTTGTCTAGATTAACAAACAAAAAGCAAGCAATAATTTTGAATTAAGAGATGTATGAAGGCATTCCCTAAGGGGCAGTTCCCATTTGTCACACTGCCAAGAGACCACACAATAAGGCAGCAAAACTATTCATAGTTGCCCACAATCAACCTTCTGTTTTGTCCATAGCTGCTTGTTCCTGATAAAACGTTCCTTTTGCCCTCCACATTGGCACTGACATGCAGTGGTCCACTCCAGTCTTTCCATCTTCCACCTTCTTCCAGGAAGCCTTGTCACACTGCTATCCATCAAGCAAGTAGACTACAACTTCATAGGTTGACATCATGATAGCTGTGTTTGGAATCTGCCTGATCAGGTGCGTAGTTAAACCTCGGTACAGGGATCCATACCCTTCTTCTCGCACAAGCAAAGACAGTGTCTGGAAGAAAGATCTGTATTTTGTTCCCTCTTCTCTTAGTCTTGTTCGTACAACCTCTGTACAAAGAAAACCACATGTACATTCATCACTTTTTGTTATTTTTCCCAGAAACCAATCAGTGATTTTTACATGAAAACACTCATCCTCAAATTCTGCCTCAGAACTCCTCTTTAAAAAAAGGGAGACAAACAGAGTAGCAAACCACGTGTAAGAGAAGTTACATTTTGACAGTATTAGATATCTGATTAAACAAGGCACATTGATTTGCTTAGTTAGAATCCAGAAGAGGACTGTTTTTTGGGCTGACATATTAGCTCAGAAGTTGACACTGCTTCAGTATTCAGTCCATTAAACTTAATGTATACACAACTACTTTGCAGGAAAATCAAGCGCAACTGAAACACAAACTAGACAGCTTGCTTTCCTGTAAGGGGGACAAGAACTTGCTACCAAATTATGGGAAACTGCTGAATATATAGAAAGACTCCAATTGAAAAATAACCTCCTTCTCAAGTACTTTGGGCCATAACCTGGCAAATCCTTTGGCAAAATAAACATGGCCTAAGAAAAGGCCATGCTAGATACTCACTTTAAAGTACTTCCATTTCCAAATACTGTATGCATGTTGACCTGCTGAATCTGATGTGAAAAGCTCAAGAAATAGTTCTTTGTTTAAAGCAAGTGAACCAAAGCTGGCTACAAATACCACTGAAAAGACTCCCTCTGATCCACCTGAATCAGGTTCTCAGTTGTACATGCCCCACTTACCATGGGGATATGCTATTGATGTTGCACAAGTTTTGGAAGTGGCAGCAGCCATCATCATTCCAACAAAGTCCGATGCTTCTTTTCCCGATTCATCCTCATTGTCCATGGGAGAAGCAGTCTTATACTCCAGTAGTTTTTTCTTAATACTCTCATAAATAACAAAATGAATGACAGTCTCAGATATGCCTGCGTAGGATGCTGACATTCCTCTGTAAAAGCCTTTTACACCATCTGATCTATAAACTTTTCGGACACATTCCAGAGCACTCATTCGCTTTTCTCCACGATTCCTAAAATAGGAGAAAACAAGTCAGATATCAACCAGTACAAGTCAAGACTGGAAAATAATTAAACAGTTCCTGTTTAAGTGATTAGAAAACAGGAAATATCCAACACTGATGCTGAGGAGCTCCAAGTCAAATACAGTACTTGGAACTCTCAAAGGCCTTCAGCACTACACACAGGTAAAGCATTACATGGAATCCAAGCCTAACTTCATATGATGGCTAAAGAAAACATATCCCATACACAGGTTGAGCAGCTCTAGGCCTCTACAGCTCTCATGCAGTAAAGGACTAAATTGCTTGAAAACAAGACTCCCAAATGGGCTGTCAATGTCAGTGACTCATGAGAAAAAATGAGTGCTCTTTTGCATAATGGATTTCCCCTAAATGTTGCCTCAAACAAAAAGCTTCATAGTGTGGTAATTACCATGGCTAAGAGTTTGAACAGCAGGCCTCACATCATTACAGCTCTCAGCAAACAATCAGCACATCAACCAATGCAAGCCTGGTAGCTATTATTTGAATCAACTAAGCCACTGCTGATGTCAAGGAAATGCTCATTAGACATGACAGTATCAAGCAGTATTTGGCAAAAAAAATTTATTCCCATTTTAAGCTTGCCCACTGAATTGAGTTGTGCATATTGAAATACTTTGTATGTGCTGGGTTTGTGTGGCCAGCTTTTGGTACTGGGAGGGCTACAGGGGTGGCTTCTGTGAGAAGGTGTTGGAAGCTCCCACCATGTCCAGCAGAGTCAGTGCCAGCTGGCTCCAGGACAGACCTGCCACTGGCAAAGGCTGAGCCAATCAGGAATGACAGCAGTGCCTGTGTGACAGTTAAGACAGAAAAAAATTATTGCACAGATGGAATTGTGGCCAAAGAGCAGAGTGAGAATATGTGAGAGGAACAGCCCTGCAGACACCAAGGTCAGGGGAGAATGAGGGGGAGGAGGTGCTCCAGGCACCAGAGCAGAGATGCCCCTACAGCCCATGGGGGAACACAGGGGTGCAGAGATTCATCTGCCTGTGGAAGAGATCCATGCTGGAACAGGTGGATGCCAGAGAGAAGGCTGTGAACCTGTGAGAAACCCACGCTGGAGCAGGTTCCTGGCAGGGACCTGGAGAGAGGACTCCATGCTGGAACCTGCTTCCTGGTAGCACTTGTGATCCTTGTGGGGGACCAATGTGGGAGCTGTGCCCCTCTGAAGAGTGACCCATGCTGCAGCAGTTCATGGACAACTGCCTCTGGGATGGACTTATGTTGGAGAAGTTTGTGGAAGACTGTCCCCTGTGGGAAGGACCCCACAGTGGAGCAGGGGAAGGACTCCTCGCCCTGAGCAATAAACTGACCATAATCCCCCATTCCCCAGCTTCCTGTGCCACTGAGGGGGAGGATGCAGAGCTCGGGAAGGAAAGGGGGACAAGGGAGTGAAGCTGCTTTAAGATTTAAGATTTATTTTCCTGCTCTGATTTTGTTAGTAATAAATTCAATTGATATCCCCAAACTGAGTCTGTTTTGCATATGACAGTATGTGGCAAGCGATCTCTCCCAGTCCTTATGTGAACTCATGCACCTTTGTTGTATTTTCTCTCCACTATCCAGATGAGAAGGGGAGTGAGAGTGGCTTTGGTGGGTACTGGCATCCAGCCAGGGTCAACCCACTACATGTGCTGTACACTGCTCACAAAACCCTTACAACACTGCACGAGATGTGCCTCACTACAGCTGTGAGTGCAGGCACTTGAAGCACATCGACTGTGCCAGTAGAGGTCTGAGACAGTCACAGAATAAAATAACCCTGTAAGAAGTCATGGTAACTCATATGGATACTGTCAGAACAAGACAGACACTGGCAGCAACTATTCTATAAGCAGTAAGAGGCATCACTCAGATGTCCTGGTTGTTTGAACCCGCAAAGTCAAAAGGTACAATTAAGAAAGACTGGGCACACATAGCTGTGAATCAGATCTTGAGTAAGTCAGGTGGAGGATACTGCAGAGAACCAGGGGCAACTGGTGAGAACAGTTGGAACTGCAGCTTCAGGAACACCCCTGTTCCCTCTACATGCCTGGTACACATGGATAGGGCACCCAGACTACTGCAAGTGTTTGCTCTTCTGCTGCACAACATTGTCTTGAAGGCAAAGGCACTTTCACTTGGAAAACAGAACACCTTTTCTCCAGCTATTACTGACATCAGGGGGATTTTTTGAGAAGAACTTCAACAGAAACCAGATCAGGCCAGGATAATCCCACAGGCCAAGTGTTTTTATGCCTCTTTCAACAACTGAATTAGAGGAGCTGAGAATGCAGTACATGCCAGAGTAGCCTATGTAATTGTAGTGTTATACAGTGTTAAAAGATCCTTCTTCAGGCTTCAACATGAACAATGGGCTTGATACAATGCAAAGAAATAATGTGCACCAGAAATCAGCAGTATAACAGATTTGCATTAACTTCCCAAGTTTGAAACATTGAATGTTTAAAAATTCATTCTATTTTGGGATGCAGAACAGATTCACAACACTTAGGTAAAATCTGATGACAGCAGTGAGATGTCCCATTGTCACTATACCTTGCATCAAGCTGTAATCGTGTCTTTACTAACCAAATGGGATTAGTTGTTGTGATTGCAGTAAAACCTAAAAAATGTAAGAAGAACAAAGTTAGATGTGACATTATCACAAGAACAACCACATCTAAGTTTGAAAGGCACACAGTAAGGTACAGTGGATGTAACAACTCAGACTATACTGACTTTCCAGAAGTACCCATTGTAGCCCTTTACTGACATTTTATGAATCCATACAGCCAATAAACACTTAGGTTTTTTTAATTTTACATTAATATTGACTAACTTTAATTCTTAGCAAGAGATGCCCCATATAAAAAAAGCCAAATTAAGTACATTTCTCTCTCTATCTAATACCAATCCTGTTTTGACACCACAGAACAGCAATGCCAGCTGGACTATCAGCCAATTTGGCAAAAATGTCAATAAGAATGCATTGCAGAGACAGCTATAGCAATTTGAGATGGCAGAAAACATTGTGTCAATTTACTTTGTTACCTGAAATACAATCAGAGTTTAAAAGCATGCAGACTGAATAAATACTACCTTTGGTGCAGTTAAAAGGCATATATTACTGCAAGTTAAGAGACATTTTAATACTGAGCTATGAAGAGCAGTTAAATTTAAGTGCTAATTTTTATTTAGTATTCAAAGCAGAGATTGTTGGCTGGCCTAGGAATACTTTTACAAGCATATGAGTGTTTAATTTGTTAAAGTAAATACTATGACTTCTAACTACTCCGACAGCAACTATTCAGGCTTGCATAAGGGACAAGGGTTAAAGCTTTTGATTTTCAGTCCACTAAAGAAAAAGAAAAAGGGAAAAAAAGAAACAAATTAAAAAAGAAAAAAGAAAAGAAGTAAGAATCACTCTTACTTCTGCACAACTGTGGGGGGGAGAGAGAGAGCGGAGTGAAAGGCAGCTCTGGAAAAAAGTAAAATAAAAAAATCTAGAGTAATACCACACATGCACCATTAATGAGGTGTCATGTCTACAGGAGAGACTAGGAAAAGGGAAAAGCTGGAACATGGCCAGGCAAGAGATGATAAATTTAGACACTTGCTTTCTAAGTGACACACATGGCTGGTATATCACTACAAAGACATGCTGCCCTCCTGCAAGGGGATGGACTGGGGTTGTGGGAAAGCCACAGTTACCTTGCTCAGTGCAGAGCTGGTGCACAATACTTATCCAACCACTCGATAAGGCTTGTTTATGGAGACCATTAACAGCTTACAGAAATATATTTAGCAGAACTGCTTGCATACATGTTGCTCCTGTTCAATACAGTCTAGGTCTGCAATACTCAGAAATGCCAGGGGATCTTAACTGTTTCAAGGTTTGTTCTGTCCCACCCCCAAATCTTAAACAGATCATTATGATTTTCAGTTACAGCTCTAAAGACAAATTACCAGCTTTCTACACCAAAAGAACAAAAACACGGGTTTCTGTTTTATCTTCTGATTAAAGAGATTTTTAAGCTGACTCAAAATTTGTAACTAAGTAACTTTCTGTGGTTTGGAGTCGCTTTCCTTTTTTTTGATACACTACGCTTTTTTTCCTATGTCATGGTACATATATAACCTCCATATGATGGGGTGAAACCCTAAGGAGCCAAATGTTTTAGATCTCTTTCGTGCAGGCAAGTAATTATTTAAAAACCCAAACCACTGGGGAGCTACTTTGCCATAACTCTGTAGCTCAAGTAGCCAGAGCCTGTCTGATCTGGGCATGAGCATGTCATGGATGCTCCACCGATTCTGACAGCACTTAACCCAGAATTCACCTACACTGAAAGGAAACATTGGTTTTCTTTCTTTACACTAGCACTAATAAAGTTTAATTCTTTGACTTCTAATCAGAAACTTTCCATATCTAGAGTGAAGGATACTAAGAATGCACAGAACTGCAACAAAGGCTTTGAAATGAGGTGGGCAAGAATGAACTTCCCCTACCGACACACTTTCCAGGAAAGATTGTCTCTAAAAACCAAAATTAGTTCTTAAATCTCTCCTAGGTCTTAATTAGAAGTCAACAAAACCAAATAGGAATGAAAAAGATTTTTTAAGTTCATCCTTTGGAATTTTGTTACTGCTACACTGTATGTTACAGCCTTATTTGCTCAGCCCTTTCTCCTTCCTATTCAACTCCCCCAAAAAGGGGCCCTGCAGATCCTAAATGTGGAACAAGAAATGCACAGGTGAGATCAGCAGCAGTGTCTGTATTCACCCACAGCAGCAGCCTGGTCCTTTGAGGAGGCTGAGAAGAATATATTGCAAGTTTCCAGTGAAAGGTGGTTGGCACAAGATGCAGCCCCTGCTCTCTCCAAAACTGCACTCCTGGGTTGCTCTAAGTGTTATTTCAGGGCAGCACCTCCAACAGCAGGATTGCACACTTAACATGGCCAATTCTTTCCCCTCTGGGGCTGTCATAAATCTAAATGGATAGTTCAAACCAAAGCCTTCCAATCAAAGGGCCTTCAGGAACTCAGGTTTAAAGATGAAATGACTACAGGTCAACTCTTACAGCTAATATAGTAAATACAGTTAGTGGAAGAAGAGAAATTAAGTAAGAGTTGAGTGATGCTGACAATAAGGAAAGCCCTCCAAAACTTGTAACATACCCTTTGACAGGCTTTTATTTTTAAATAAAGAAAAACTCTAGCTAAAATATTTGTTAAAAAATAAAAGACTGGGGGCTTTGAACAACTACTGTGAAGCTTCATAAATATTGCTTTTTCTTTTTAAAAATCTCAGTAAAATTTATAATGCTTTACAATGCTTACCAATGTGCTATACCCTCAAGAAAGATTCCAGATTCATCAAAAGCATAAATAAATTTGGCAATACTAGAGACTCCTATAATTTTCTATGTTTTCTTCTCCTCTATGAAATTGTATCCCACTTTCAGATAAAGAATTCTCAATCTACATTTTTAGCTGTACCAGTTACTGACAGGTAAGATCCCAGGTATTCCTATTATGCATCATATTTCAAAAGATAGGGGTTTTGCTTTTTTATCTATAAGCCAATGTAATTGATACAGACACATGTGAACATGGAATGTTGAACTAAAAATCCGAAGTAGTAAAATAAAAACAAACCAAAAGAGTAAACAGAAAGGGACAGAAAGGAGATTATATACATATTAAGAAAAAGAAAAGAGGTCTTCAAAATAATGTGACAACACAGAATATTGGCTGCAGCATTTTAAAGGCAGCTCTGGGACACTGAAAAAAAAACCAAAATGCCTTGTTTAACCCAATAGGGACTTTCAATTAACCAGAGCTAAGTACAGTAGCAGCTCTCAGTGAAAGGTATTTTCTACCTTTCCCTGAACTGCACAGAAAAAACCAACCTCTTAATAGAGCTAAGGAAAAGTGATGTCTTTGCACAATGCACATCATCCGAGTTCAAGATAATGCAAGTGAATTCCCCTTATTTTCTTTATTTAATAGATATTACAAACCCAATGTGTGGTTCTTACACTAGAGGCTGCAAGAGACGCTCAGTTCAGTACTCACGAGGTTTAAGTTAGTCCATATTTCTGCAGGAAGTGACCTGCGGATGGGGAGCATGAGATGACACGATCTCACTCTTTTCACGGGAGAAATGTACAGTAAATGCCTAAAATAGACACAGGCTTTTCTGTATCATAACAACAAGCAGTGACCTCATCAGACACAAGTGTACAAATCGAATCCCATTGGAAGGATTTGTGAATTAGTTATTGTGAGATCTCAACTGTTTGCAGGTAAAAGTTTAGGAAAAAAAGAAAGAAAAATAATCAAAACAGGCCACAGATATTCAAATAGTTGTGTAAAATGCACTGAGTACTGAAATTTCTGCTCATTTGCAGCAGTTCAATTTGACATCTCCAAATACTTACCTATATAGCAAATTTACAAGTGAACCCTCCTCCTTCCCCACTCCCTTGAAAATATCATTCACAAAAGCTAGCCTAGTCTTAGGGCTGAAAAATCAAGATAGATGCCTTATGAAATCAAACTGTCTAAGACTAATGAACTAAATATGCATTTTATTCAGTATGAATTAACTATGTACATAGCACTGAACTAACAAGAGTGTTGTATCTAAGCAATACTGTTGTCCCAATTATTTTTAAATAAATAAAAAAATCTGCATTTGGGTTGGTTTGCCAGTAAAGTTCTAGAAAGAACAGCAACAGCATAAAAGGCAAAGTAGTTTTGCAGCAGATTTGCAACCATGTTGTCTGATTGAGGCTATGAATCATTAAAAAGCAAATAAGAAAGCCATACAGGAATCAAGTATCTCATTCAGTTCTTTACACTTTTTCTTCTGTGGCAAAGAGGCCAAGTGCAATGAGAAGGCAGAGTTTATAGTGAATCTGAGAATTTAGCCTAACTTGGAAATGTGCAGAGATCAACTAGCTTCACACAAGCAAGCATTCTCATTCTTGTAGTAAGCTCAGACATATTCACTGCCCTAGCTTGCAAAAAGAGAACCCTGTCATATGCTGAGGAGTGAGGAAAAAGGATTGTTGAGCACTTCATGTCAATACGTGGATATTTGAGGTATGAAGGCAAGGTGAACTATATGCTGGAAGCTAGCATGGAAAGAAAAATAACATTAATTTCTAATTGCATAAGGCATCAGTTACTGACATGTAGATAATCCATCCTTCTTGGGATAAAACGAACTTAGAACAATCTTAAAACCATAAATGTATGTTTTATCTTGAGAAGGAAGAATCAGGCCTAAAACCATATAAAAATGCTTAAAATAACATACCTCAGCTTTTCGCTCCCCAAAATGCCATGTGCATAAGACAATCCTTACTTAACAATGACATCAGTTTAGCCCAACATTATTATTAGCATATAAGGAAACAGAATTTCAACTTTAGTCAAGTTCACTATTTGCAGTAGTTTCATAAAACACTAAGTTACAGTTGGTTTTTTTTAAGTTGTATGTTTACATCATTACCATATTTTGCAACCTAAACAAAAAGCTCTAAGTGTAATTCCCAATTCATGCTCATTAAGATTTAGAAACCTTTATGAAATAGGGCATAGAAAAACCCCAAACCACCAAAACCAAACCAGAAAAACCCTCATAAGACTGAGTCACTCAGTTTCTTACTGAAACCAATGGCAGCTGAAAAAGAAAAAACCAATACCAGTTATTTTTTGCCAATTTTGAAATCTTGGGTTCCAAAGCAAATATTGCAATGATCTTCCATGTTAACCTGTCAACCAGTTAAGAGCTCACATTCAATCTCGTCCCTGGTATTTTGCCATTTTTCTAAGATTATTTGCATCATACAGTAATACAAACCTTGCAGGTAAAACTTAATAGCTGGTTTAAGTGCATTTTCTGAAATATATTAGAATTATAAAAACAAGGTTAGCATGTTCCCAAGAAAGCACTGTTAATTACAACTATAGACTCCTTTTCATGTATCAGAGTAACATCAGTACAGAGTATTGAGAAGTTGTTTGTCAAAGAACCTTCTTTTAAAGGTCTTCCAGAGAATTTCTGTCATGTACAGTGGTAAGACATTTCAAGAGAAAGTTGTGACCTATAACATGAGCCTGCACTGGGCCTTCTATTTTGTTGACTATATGGCTTAGCAATACAACTGCAGAACATTGGAAGTGTGACAAAGCTAACAGCCCAAGAACTGTTCAGTGTTAAAACTCTTATAAAAATAAAAATGTGAACAGTAATTACAACTCAAATACATTTACTCCAGTCTCCTGCAGTCATGTGTACAAATGCATAGCACTGACCTTCCAAAAGGGGAGGGGATTACTGAGCACATCCAGAACTCCATGACAAGCTACTGCCTGAGTCTGCAAACACTCAGGAAAAGGCACTACAGCACATCTCCATAAATGTTCTTTTCACTACAGAATGAGGGCAGTAACTTCTAGAAATGAACACTCTGAACCTTCATTTGTGTAACAGCAAGTTACACAAGCTGTCTTCAATTGGGGACAGGCTTGTTTCTATCATCCACACTTCTTCCTACTGCCCAAATTTAAAGAAGTGTTATTCCCTTAACAAAGAGCTGAAGACAGTTCATTTTCCTTGGCACAATGAACTGATTAGGATGACCTCTTGCTTAAATCCCCTTCCATCTCACTCCCTATGCTGTTCTCCTACAAACAAAACACACACTTCTAGATGTTAAGAACCCCTTGCATCATCATCTTACTTGAGCAAAATAAAACAGCTGTCCTTACATCTTTAAGATTAAACACTGCCATGACATTTTATGTGCCAGAGATGAACATTAGCTTCATACTGAAAAGACACTAATGTCACTTATTTTGTATGCTATATAAAATTTCTTTGTATCAGATTAGCAAGGATTAAATAGAAAACTAATTCTATTCACTATTCTGACATCACCTTTGTCAGTCCATTCCAGATTGCCACTACTCACATTCTGCACACTGGCTGTAAAATTGGACAAAAATTAGCAAGTTCAACAATAAAATTGTCAGAATTCATCTGTGAGGTGCCTATGGCCTCTACAGAAAACAGTGTTCTGAAAATTTGGACTTTTGCAGGAAAAGCACAGGCAAAAATAGGTAAAGTGTTTCATTTTCCCAGCACAAGTCCAGGACCATAATTCAGCTCAGTTGCCTTTAACTCCCCTTACTAATGGTCCCACAGTCCAGAACATACAAATCAAGCAACAAATACTGTTAGCTGCTCAAATATACCAAAGTTACACTGCAGATACAAAACAGGAATTTGATCTTTGGAGATCAAAATATATTAAAACTATGAAAAATCTGCTCTTATATGTCTCTTCAGTGGTAGAGCAAACTTTCACATGGATTGGTGTATGAAAAAGGAGGGAGTGTTACATATAATTTATACAAATGCCTCCAAGCACATTTCAGAAGAACAAAAATAAGTCAGGTATACAAAGCTGTAACAAAGTAGTAAATAAAAAAAACAGATTAAGAAGAATTAAACCAGAAGTCAGTGCAAACAATGTTTACAGCTTACAGAGCAACAAGTTACTCTCCTCAAAGTTTTCATTTTTCATTTCACAAATACACAACTGAAAATGCAGGCATGCAGGTTTTCTAGGAAAGACTATTCACACACACTTATTTATCATTCAGTGCAGTTTCATGCATATATTCTCCAGACAGCTTGTTTAATGAGAGGCCAAGGCAGGTAATCACTAAGAGAAGACATTATTCAATTACTGAACATGTTCTGTTTTGTTGGGGATTTTTTCCTACATTTGTCACTTGACATTTGCAGATATGGCTATAGAATGAAGCTAAAAAGTTATAGATCCTTACCTGCCACACCAGCTGAAATCATGTGTACCTGGGTAGAATCTGGATTGAAAATACTGTTCAACTTTTCCTTGCAGTTGGAGTAAGCAGCAAAATATATCGCTCTAAAATCAGAACAAATTCCAAGTTATGTTTTGTGTCAATATCCTTGAAGAATAATGCCATTAACTTCACTAACCCAAATGGTCTTGGGTTAAATTTTACTTCCTCAGTAGAGAGCTACTCAAGGATCAACTCTTGCAAAGCAGGAATAGAAAGGAAAAAACAAAGATCATACATTTTAACTTTTTCTTTCACAGTAGATCCAATTACCAATTAGTGAGGGGAAGGAGAGATAAACAAATACAGCAGTGATTTTTGTGACACTGGGAAGTTTAGCCAAGGAATAAAAACACTGCAGAACTGAAAACTAAAGTTTCAGTATTCTGCAACATTTTAATGAGAACAAATTGGTACTGATGGACCTAAAATAATTTCAATAGCATGACCATCTCAAAAGAACTAGCAAGTAAGCAGGGTTTAAAAAAAAACCAAACAAACAGTATTCTTAATATTATGGTAGCATTTAAGATTCAAATATTGATAACTTGCTTATAAATATTTATAGTCAAATGCTGGAACAGTTGTGAAGCTGGGATCTGCAATTTGTTTCTTTAGTTCTGTATTTAGAATGGACACAGATTTTTTTTTTTCCAAATACACTACAAAAAGCTCCATAAGCTTGTATTATACTCAAGTCTGTGAGCTGGTATCAAAACAAAGCCAGACAAAGTCAGCAAGCCAATTTAATATATTATGAAAAATGCTTGTTTTCACACATTAAAGCTAAAAACCTTATGTTAAGCACATCTAAAACTCACAGTTCAGGTTGCAACTCTTTTTAAGCCTACAGACACTGCTCTACAAGAGAAAAAGTGAACGTGCAACTTGGCATGTACAGAACATTAACCTCATTAGCTGTGCAAACATGTTTTTCTTTATTACAAAAAAGATAAAGTGCTGCTTCATGGGTGTAATTTCTCAAATGGAACCTGAACTCAGTTAAGTGTACTGGATGTGTTATGAAACATGCTTCTCTACAGCTTATTTAAACAAAGAGCTGATGTTAAATCCACTTAGCTAATGCTTAATTGAAATGAAGTACTGGATGTAGATCGAGTCAGCCAGAGGGAAAAAAGGATGTGCTTATAAATAACACTTCACACACCACACCAAGTAGACATTTTTAGTACAGTTGGGAGGCAAGGAAACAAGCTAAGCATTTCACCTAGAGGAAGGAAAGGGAATTAGAAGACTTAACATAAAATTTACTGAAGGTTTTTTTTTTTCTCCGCTGAGGATATTATTCATTGAGGAGAGTCACTTATAAAATGGGACCCGTTCCTGGATAAAAATTGCTATTAAAGTGATAATCCATGTTGAACATTTGATAGAACAGACTGGTCTACCAGACAAAAGTACAGGCTCTTCAGATTAGGCAGTGCTGATACCCCATAGTTGTAAAGAAAAAAAAACTACTGGAAGCTGAAGCTTCTCCCAAGAGCAGTGTTAAGGATCAGAAGATAACTGAGATAGTCCTAAACCTCAAATAATCTGCTAAAATAAAGACATGCCAATTCCTGCATTGTTTCTCTCTTATTCAGGCAAAGAATCTACAGAACACTACCTCACCTGTCAGACCTAAAATTCAGTTTAATAGTATTTTCCAGGAACATCCAAATGCCTTAAACCAGAACAGTTAAGATACTCTCCAACTAGGTGTGCAGGAGTCAGGAATGTTTTCCTCTTCAGACAGAATAAGTAAAGAAACAAAAGCAGAGCACTAAATCACGGGAAGAATAAAGCCTTTGTGGAATATATTCCCTCTGCATAACAACTCTTCCCTTAAACAGAACAGAATAAAAGTGAGCCAGGAAACAACTATGTTATCCAGGATTAAGTAGTTATATTACCTTACACACTTTTGCTTCTACCCTCTTCCTGATGTATTCTCCTATTTTTGGACTGAACTTTGTCTAACACTTACATGCAAGGATAAACTCCAGCTCTGGCACCATCTGCTCCTCGCTCTGACTGCCAGCACCAGCCAGCAGCTGGGCTATTTGTGCTGATGCACAGCAACAACAGCAACACCAATGCCAGTTAGATCAGACTTCCATCCTCATCCACTACACCCTCTCACACTGCCCCAGTAACCTTTGGAGCCTGGCCCACTGCTGGATCTGCTCTGGGACAGCTGTTAAGTGTGTCACCCTACCCAGTCTTGCCCCTTTTCAAGTTTCAGAACAGGCTCCCTACTGCAGGGGAGCACCAGTCTGTGCTTCACAAGAATTCAGGAAGAAACACCCAGTGTTTTAAGGCTACAGTCACAGAAATGCTCCCTGATGATAAAGGATTGATTAACCGAAAGCTAAGTCTACCTTGGCATTTTCCAAGGTACAAACTTCTAGTTTATATGTGCAACTCCTTAAGCATTTTTCTTTTTAATTGGACAAAACTCTGCATAAAGGATAGTACACAATAGTAAATGCTATTATAGTAGTACACAGGATAGTAAATGGTGAAGACAGCTGGGGCTCTGAAGTGTGAGTAGCTCAACTTCCCAGACAACAAAATTATCCCAGGAACCAAAGAGTTACTTGCTATTAAGTATTTACAACTGTAGATGCAAAACTGCAAATAAATCCCTTAATGTATTTTATGTGCATGTTTGTATTTACCTGGAAGGAGCAACACCCACTAAATTGGGACCCAGCCCTCTGAAGAGAGAACGAGGGCCTTCATTTTGCAAGATCATCCTAAAAAACAGAAAAACAATGCTGTAACATTCAGATCAAAATTAAGGAATGCACTGACCAACTAAATACATCATTTTAAGCATTACTCTGTGAAGAACTTTCATAACTGACAATACAGTGCTGACCACAAAAAACTAGTCATCTCCTAGATTCAGTGTAACAAATTGTATTATTGCTTGACATGCCATGGAAATCCAGAAACTAAATGCAGAGGTAAGACTTAGGATGTCAATACAGATTTATCTCAAATAAAGGAATACACACATACGTGGAGTTGTCTGTCATTAGGAAGTCAAAAAAGTGTCCCCTAATCAGGGAGAAAATACTAAGAATGGGAATGTTCACATTCCTGTAGGTTTTAAATCGTTCAGGAGGCAAAAATACTTTATCCTATGCTACACTCCTTTCATCACTCTTTAGCTCCCTATGTCTGTGAACTTGATGGAGTGGGAGGGCCAGGGAACAAAAGGGAAGAGAGGAGGTGAGGAGAGAGACTTATGTCTCTCAGTCATTTGCCACCTGCGAGCTGCTCAGAAAGATCTTGTTCTACTGTTTATGATGCCCAGCCAGGGACACCTGGCAATCTATTATGTCCTCTTCCCAAAGAGGCAAACCTCAACATAGCTTAGCATGTGCTACCCCAGTTTGATTCTACAAGATCCCAAACACTATACTAAGTTATACACCAGAAATTGGGAGGCTGCTTGTTTTACATCTTGCCTTTCTCACATCCATAAATTATTTAAATCCACTAAGTATTCAACTTATTCTTAGGTTTATTCTTTAAAATATGGAGACTTTTTACTACAGTAGAAAGAAGCTGAGAACTCCAATGAGAGAAAGGGCCCTTCTGGGAGGCTGGCAGGGATTCTCCTCCCCATTCTGAACTGCTGCCAGACTGTGGAGCCAGTGGCTTTTAGCTTTTTGACTCCTTCCAGAAAAGACATTCCTTACCTCTCCATGCAAGGTAATTCATTGATATTAATTGAGACAGGAGTGTGACCCATGCAGAGTCACAGCCACAGTACAGCCCTAACATCTTGTGTATCATGTCCACTATAAACACAGATGGGGAAAGACTTGGGTGGTGCAGGGTACAACCTTCCATCCTTGTGGGATTTACAAAGAAACAGGGATACAATGCCTCAAATGAGTCATTAACAGTACTTCATCATTTGTTACACTGATCCCATGTAGCTGTGGATTTTAGAAATAGTTGAAAACCATTATGCATCAAGGTAAACTGGCACAGTAAGAGAATAGCCATTAATATTCAGTTTTAGTGAAATCAATCTGTCCAACAGTCTGCATGCTAATCACACTATGCTATGTTACAAAGCATGGTAGGACATGGGAGGAGAAACAAGGACTACCTGCATCCCATTACTGCAAATTGCTCTAGCAATTATTTTAGAACCAGATTTAAAGTTAAGAATTAACTACTTGCCTAGACACCACAAAACAGAACCCCGTGCTTATTGATTTACAAATGCTGGCCAATACACACAAATGGTTCTCCTGTATATTTCTTCTTCAAAGAGACATCTAGGTTAATGACAAGTCAATTACTCAATAAAGCCAACTACCCTTGTATAAATGGCCATTTTGTTTGGAATTTACTATCAGAACAAACAAGTGAAAGCCATCTCTAGTACTCAAGGAGATTCCAAGTTTATTCTGATTTCCAGTAACTGTTGAACCACTGTTCTGCTGCTAAATCCAACTGAAAGCTTACTTTGCTTTCAATAATGAAAAATGAATCAGTGGTTCTGCAGTTACCACCACTGTTCAGAAATGCTGACATATGTCTCCAGCAACATCTTAGCTTTGTGTCCATAACAATTAGACATAATTTCTCTGTGTGAGTAGCATTGCTCCACAGCAGTAATTGGAATATTCAACACAAAGTCAAAGACACTTTGGAAATTCAGATTACTGAGATCTGTCTGTCATCTTGAAAGCATTTTTAACATTTGCAATGCTGAACCCAATTAACATGATCTGTGCCCACTTAAGATACTCCAACATCTCTACCACATTACATGTTACATGTGTACATGCACATGTGGCACATACATGTACTCAAAGCAGAAGGAACCTCAGGGTCTTAGGAGAAAGTCAGGGGTGAAATGTACCAGGTCCATTTGTCTCTTCTGCATTTCAAGTCCCAAAATTTGACAGAGTTAGCAGAGAGAAAGGTTGCAACAGAGAGGATTATAAAGGAGGTGGTTACTGACACTCTCCCACATTCACTGACACCAGCTGAAGGAGGTTCAGGGTCCACACTGACAATAAGCAAGTTTTTTGCATTAAAGAGCAGATCTCAGAGCCTTCACTTGTTTATTGAAAACAGTAAAGGGCAAATCCATGGTTGAAAGAGTAGGACAAGTGCTCCATATGGCCTCAGCTGACCTACTTAGCTCACGTGAAAAATCTTGTACTGGGAGGCCAGTGAGATTTCCACTAGCAAGACCTCAGGTTTAAATTGTGCAAGGTTAATCATGAGAATCTTGCATATGACATACAACACAGGTATTTAAGAACAAGAGAATCTGCTTTTGCTGCCAGAATGGAGTCACCTGTACCAGTTCTTCTGAGTTTGGTACCCAACAAAGATGCCTTTGAGGTCACCTCTGCTGATGCCCAAGATGCAGAAATGATTCTACAGCAGTCAGTTCACTGAAATTCTGATGATTTGCCTGATTCCCCCTGCTTTTAAACTGAGTATTGTGAGCCTAAGCAGCTGAGTTAATTTTAATTGCCTCCATATTCAGTAACTTCTATGATTTGGACAGAAAACAGTTTAAAAAGTCTTATACTGACACTTTTTCAGGATGAGAGTCTGGCACTTGAGAGCTCCCAGTGAATTTTGAGGACACAGTTTGGAGCTGTGAATTGTGCAAGGTATATATGCTCTGGCTAACTCAGGATATAAACTCAAGCATGAAGGACACTTGGAAAATTAGAATTTGAAACTTAGAGTTAAAAGGCAAAACAAGCAAAGTCATCTCATGGTAACATCATGACAGACATAATATTCTGAGTCTTTCATACAGATTTGTCCAACACCTCTCTCCTCCTCCCTTCCCAAACCCAACCCAAAAATCCAGGGACATGCACACTCACTTCAAGCAATGGAGAGGTCCAGGAGAAACTTTGGTTACTCTGTTGACACCAGCACCATTCACAGTGTTGAGATGAACTTCAGAGATGTAGAAAGTCACAGAGGAGGACTGCAACCGTGTTTTCACAACTTCCAGTGGACATGTCAGAATTGCACCAACAGTACCTCCACATCTGCAGGAATAAATAGCATCATCACATTTTTAACTGCAATAAACAGATATGTTCACAGAGAATTAACATTATACTTAACAGTCAAACTGCAAAA
Source organism: Calyptomena viridis (assembly GCA_013390005.1). Taxonomy (NCBI): domain Eukaryota; kingdom Metazoa; phylum Chordata; class Aves; order Passeriformes; family Eurylaimidae; genus Calyptomena; species Calyptomena viridis. The sequence continues at coordinate 25,094 of WEIV01008403.1, forward strand.
GGTGAAGGACCTGTAGTAAAATGCCTGAAAATGCTGCAGTTATTTGCCCTTGAAGGCAAGCAAACTTAAGCCAGTTTGTTAACCCCACAACTTGCAGTGAAAAATCACACAGACAATAGTGGAGGTGCACAGTCTCCAGTACATGCTGTTCAAGTCAGTTCTGGAAAATAGCTCAGTAGCTGAAATGTTTAACTTCTTACAGTAAATTTTAACTTTTTTTTAATGTTTAGTGTGCTCTTGACCACAAACAAGGTGCCAAAAATCCTTAAGGGCAGAAAAGATTCATGGACTGTGCACACAGGGCTACACGTAAAACCTGGTGAAATCTGTGCTGTGGCAGTTTAATAATATCTTCAAAAGCACATTTGTATTTTGAGCATTGTACCATGAAAGCATGATTCCCCAAGTGTTTGCCAAGTTCTGCCCATGCAGATTAGATACTGTAGAGTAGAACCTGGGAAGGCAGAAGATCTCTGGCTAAGCAGGTCAAGACATGCAGGTTTTCCTTGAGCCTGTGAACAGTGCAGTTCCTGCCATGCTGCTTGAGCAGAACATGAACATGGCCAGAACATCAGCCAAGAACACACTGCCTTCCCACAGCTCTGCTCAGAGGATTCTTCTAGTGCTGGGTCATAACTCAGTATCTGCATTCCTATCTGTTTAAATACAGCCACTAAGGGAAAAATATCAAATCCACAAATTCTGATTTTTGAGACACCCCCAAATTACTCAATATTAAAAAACCCAACAAAAAAACCTTAACCCTTTCCTGGAACCTTTTCAGAGATCAGTATTCTTAACATTGCTACAAACCCTTCTTAAAACTATGTCCAGGACACTACATGCATCCTTTAAAAAACAATCAAAATCCAACCCAACAAGCAAACCTACCTTTCAGTTCAGGTATTTATTAATGTCAACAAATCAGCTTGAAATCCATCAACACAAATACAATCTGTACTAAATTCAAAGAACCCAGCGTTCACTTACTCAGTGCAAGAACTAGAGGAGTTGTTTGATTCTGACAAGATAGTTATCAGCTGTTTTTTTTTAACATGAGAAGCAAAAACACCCTCAAAACTCTTAAAAAGCTGTAAGCCTATTCAAAGTCTTTTTAAAATAATGTTTTCCAAAATGCAACAGAGTTCAATCTGAATTATAAGTAACAGCTAAGACTCAGGATCCCCTATTAATTTTCACAGGAGGATAGTCTGACAAGTCTCTTCTACCACAGAGAAAATAAAAAAATACAGCACTTCACCCTAAGAAACCACACCTGTTTGTATGAATTGAACTGACAGTACAGCTACAAAGTAGGAGAGCATTTGATGATATTCACTTAATGCTCCATATAAACCTAGAGGTATCTTATTACTAATCCTAAAGGCATGTTCCCCATCCCTAACTCCAACATTAGAGTCAAGTCTGCTCTCTTCCAAGGTTTAATTGAGGAAAGATATCAAGTTACTTTGTCAGTCTGGGAAAAAGCGTTATGGCAGGAAGACTGAAGACAGTCTGCCAGTGTGTGTTGCACACACAGTTCCAGACTGACACATCTCAGAGTAGCAAGCTTGGGATGAGCAATTCACTTGCTTTAATGGTAAGCTACAAAAGTCTTATTTTAAAATTAGAGTTGCAGAAAGACAGTAGATGTGTTAAGATTTATTTTAGCCAGTGCTGGAAGCAGCAGGAGCTTGTAACACGTTAAGGTTCACAACATGAACACCATGTGAGAAGCACAGGTAGGCCAGCCCTCAAAACAGCTTGACATGAAGACGCTCAAGCTCTAAAGCTGTGAGCAGACAGCAAGTTGCTGTGTTTCCTGCAGTTCAAAGCAGATACCACTTTACAGTTCTGTGCCTGTGAAGGCAACGGAGGAAGTTGACTTCAGGATTTATTTCCTTTCTTGCAACCCCTCCATTTTTGATCCCCTCAAGCTTACTCTTGAAAATCTGTCTCCATTTGATTTTAGACCGGTTACATGAGAACTTGCTTTCGAGTGACAGTAATCACGTGAGGAAGCACATAGTATGATTTATATTAACGAGATAAATACCACAGAAGTGGAAAAAGTAGGACAAAAAAACCTTGGTCTACATTCTTGAACAGGGCTTGGAATTTTGAGCCCTTAATGCTCCCCAGATACATCACAGCAGAAAAATTTTCCAAAGTTGAAGATTAACCCTGACCTGGAGCTTGTGCCCTGCATGCTCCTCTGCACCACACCCAAATCACAAGGGATGCCTGACTGCTCTGCCAGGCATTCACCATGGATGGCTCAGACACACTTCACCCCCCAATGGAGTACAAGATTATTAGGGAAGAGGGCAGATAAAGAAAGCAAGCATCAAGTAGCTGTATAAGTGTGCCTACAGCAAGTACTGGTCAGTGACAGGCAGCAGATGTAACAGCAGCCAGCATTATGTTTATATGCATCATAAGGAAGCAGGAGATCACCTGCCTCCCTTTAAGGGCCTTTACCTGCACCACATACTGCCATTCAAGTAACTTTAAATAACTAGCACCTTTGGCAGTTTCTTGCTTTTGTGTTATTGGATGGTTTCTTTGGCTATGCTTTTTTCAAACAGTTTAAAATATCTCACCTGAACCCAAGAATATTTTCAATGTTTTCACTAATTATTGATAACTTGAATTAAACTTCTCTGTCCCCCATCTTCAAGATCTCAAATTGCTACTTACAACTGAAGAAAGCAAAGAAGTTCTATAGTGCTACATGGTTCTGTATTGCTCAAGTGTTAGCAAAATTCCCAATTTCTACTTCTGTCCGAGTCTAGCATGTCACTTTGCAAGCCCTCAAAAAGCCCCGTATAACAGGGACAACATCTGAAACTGAAGAAGTGAAAGCAAAAGTCTTGGCATGTTGAGGAACCAGACCTCTCAATGGTCACAAGATCCACTGAGTTTGAACTGAATCACTAAGTGAAGGCATAAACCAGTAACTACCCTGACTTGTCTAGCTCACTTGACCTTTAAGATAAACACCACAAGGCTCAACAAAAATCTGTTTACGAAAAACTGTCAGTGAACAGAGCTTGTGGGTAAACAAGAGAGACGATTCAGGAGTTATGCACTGTACAAATAAGCAACTTCTAAGCAGCATCCCAGCTGTTCTGTCCCCAGCAGCAATGACAGTGTATTTTACTTAAAAATATATTTCTGGTCTTGTTTATTTAACACACTACTAGAAATATTGTCACAGAGACAACTACTTTTCTCTGTTCCAAGTCCTGGCAGTCCATTAACAGGAAGCCAGCAGCTCCAGCCTCCAAGTGTTCTATAAATTGCCAGCAGACTGCTGCCACCTTTCCTGCCACCCTCCTCACCAGCTCAGATTAAGAGGAGGTTTTTTAGTCTGTGGTTTTACACAAATTAAGGGCTAGCACAGTTTGGAAAAACATTTTTTTTTTAAGAGTTAGAAATTATTAGATTTCTTCTCATAACACATATGGGATTTTGTAAACTACTTCAGAAACTTTTACTACCTAAAACCACTCTGGGCTTCAGTGTCTCCACTCATGCCCAAGGCCCCAACAACTGCGAATTGTCAGAACACCTACTAATGTCTAACTTGCTGCAGGATTAGCTGGGTTTCAGCTGGTAGAGTAAAGAGGTGAGCAAACACACCTCTGCTGACAGAATATAAACAGGAAATGAAGAACAGCAAGACCAGAGACACTCCTGTGTCAACACTGACAGCAGTTCCAAATGAATGCTGTTCAGAAGACCACTTGCTCCTTTTATCTACCTCAAATGTGACATTTGCCTCTAAATCCATGTTTACTACAAGACTGTTTCAGCTTTGCCAGGTGAGTATAAAAAACACTTGCAAAGCTGACTTTCATCAGAAACACCTGATCAAACAAAGGTATGAGAATCCACCTATAGGGCCCAAGTCATTTGAAGGGTAGAAAAGCAAAGATGACGCACTGAGAAAAAACAAAGAATAGAGTCATACTACAGTTAACACTGTCAAGTTAGAGAATTAAATGTTCAGCTTGAGGCTTGTTGACATCATGCTCAGTGAAACAGATACATATAGATCATGAGACATGTAGTTATCATCTAACCCACAGGATCGTGACAAACTTAAAAGACAGTAAAATTAAAAGCAGTTGTCTGCTTGACATCTTTTGGACAGAAGAATCTAGGGAGATGACAATGCTCTCCTAAACTATAGCTTATTCCAGAGAACACCCATGGAAAAATAAGCCACCCCACCCACAATACATGTAATTTGACCCCTAAGGTGCATTTAGAAGTCCATCACCTCACCAGATAAACAGAAACAAACCTGGATCAACTGGGCTTTGAGCAGCTGAAACAGATACAGTTCTGACAACCATTTTCCCCAGACAGACCTGTATTATTTGTGTGATACTACAGGGAAAGAAATATGCATATGCTTCAAAAACCGAAACTCATTTGGCATTCGAATCCCAAGTTCTATCTCCAGAGATGGCTGCACAAAAAAGCCTTCTCTTATTATTCCAAGCTCTAGGTGTCTGCTAAGGAGTCACTGCCTTTGTTCAGAGCAGTTGAGTGTCTTCTACTGTTATCTTTCACTCCTGCAAGTAACAGCAGAGATAGCTCCAGTATGGATGAGGGTCTCAAATTCAGCTACTGGACTGTCTGTAAATACTCTAAAGCAGATTAATATTCCCAATGCCATTCCAATGTCAGCTGACTAGAACTGAAACTGACAGAGCAAGAATTTTTTATTCCTTGAAATAATTAGGTATTTTATAAAAATAAAAGACAAGGCTGCATATTGCTGGTCTCAGATTCACCTTTCACAGTATTTGTAAGCACAGACTCAAAGACATGAAGATAACCCTTAACCTTGTTATCTTGGGTTTACATTCATTCATGTATTTTACCACCTATTTATCTCTCCTGTATGAAAATGAAAGTTCCATGCAAATATTGGCTGTCAAAAGAAAAGCACGAAAACTGAGCTCATAATTCTGTCCAAAAAAAAGTATTCAAGCCACTTGGAAATAAAACTCTTTCCTAACTCATCACTGCAAATTCAGGTCCCAAACCTGTCAGCAATTTCATGGAGCTGATTACAACTGGCGAAGTTATAGGTTTGGATGTTACTTTTGCAGCATCAGTCTTTAGAATGTATATAAGGGCTTTAGCAAGTACTGCAAGAATATGTGTCACTAATCCTGACTTCTCAGGGTTTTCCTGTTACTATATAATATTGTATATTATATGCATTTCCCTCTTCGGTATTAATAGTGACTAAGAGAACTGGCAGCCAGAAACCCCTAAGCCCCTTATTCACCAATTATGTTTCTTTGTGAACAGAGAAACTAAGTTAAGCTCACATCCTTAAACTAAAAATACTAATCAAACTTGCTATTTCTAATTAACAGTGTAAAAATAAAATCCCCCTAATGTGCTGCCACATAGAAACCTACAACAGAAAACAGCAAAATCATCACCAGGGGACCAAGCACCACAGGGTTCCATTATCCAAACCAAACACCAGAATGAACAGTGTAGCTTCTATTAAAGCCAAGGTAAAGAAATATTTACAATAACATTGGTGTTAAGTAAAAACAGCTCAAAGCATCATGCATGACAAATACGAGAAACATACCAGTGGCACAGTTTCTCAAGTACTGACCACAATTTTCATGCAGTTTGGCAACCTGTGGAGCAAAAGCCAAGCTTTAAACAAACACTATCTTATTCCACACAGAAGTGTATCTGAATATAAAAATAACCTCAGGTTTGGACAGGAAGGCACTAACCTTTTCATTCTCACTCATTCTGAAAGACATCCAGGGTTACAGGAAGAATGTATTTTAGGGCAGAGAGGAGCTAAGTGCCTGGTAACTCAGTTATGGCTCAAGTGGCAATTTTCTGAAAGGGCACAAAAAAGCCCCCATCACCACAATACCCACTACAGATTATTATTAGTTATTATCTTCTTAAATCAGAAAACCCCAAGGGTCTTCCACCTTTACTTCACACATTTTGACGTTGTCTGATCTGAGAATTCAAACATTTATCTTAAAGACATTTCCTGTGTCTCTGCCACACAGAGTGATTTCCATGACAGACCAATTTGAGACAGTTCTAAAATCAAGCCAAATAAGGAGACTCCCCCATAAACTCCCTCACATATTAAATTAAGTAACAACCAACTTGCTGCAGGAACTACAGGAGTGAAGAAAAGAAGCAAACCTGAGACTATTCAACTGTGAACTCAGAGAAGCAGCTGTCCACCTTTGAACCCAAAACAGTCCCTCCTTTTGCTGAGGAAACTGCTCAGCAGTTCACTTCTCTGATGGAAGTTTGTATGATATAGAATAACTGTCATAAGCTTTCTGGAAATGAAGACTAAATCATGAAAACCTGAATATTGTTTTTGTAACCAACACCTGAATTTTCATTCAATATACCAATTACGACTACAAGCAGGTACATCTGAAATGTATTAATCTTCCCTATAAAGCAAAACATTAAGGTTTTCCACTACTTTTTTTTAAGGAGTCAATACTCTTGGTGAGGGCCCTGAGCAGGTCCAGGAGATGGACTGGATGATCCTTGTGGGTCCCTTCCAACTTGGCCTATTCTGTGAACTAGAAAAGCAAGTAACTAATTTACATACTTGAACCAAAATGTTAATCTACAGCCTGTATTTCAATCATAAGACATCTTAATTTAAGGATGGAGAACATGCAACTGATTTCTTCTTGGCTTGGAATAAAAGCACCTGAGTTTATGGTATCAACATGCTGTCTACAGTCACAACAGTTGCTATTTGACTGGTGATGAAAAAATAGAAGATACAGAAAAGAAAAAAATCTACAGCAAAGAAAAAAATCTACAGCCTGGGCAGCTACAGAGAAATCCCAGGATGGCCCCACCTATGTTACTAGACCAGCAATGTCATCTGTTACAGTTTCACTTCAGAAAGCATGAACTGAACTCAGATGTTACAAAAAAAGGTCAGCACACTGAGCTCAGGTTGTTTCCATAGTGCAACTTAAAGGAAAACAAAGCTTTCTTGCTTATTAAGTTTCACAGAAGGCTAAAGATCACTCGGGTGATCTGTAGTGCACCGTGCTTGCAAAGTCACGAGATGACCCCAAAATCTTTTGTACTGCAAAACATGACCAAATCTAAACTGTTAGCTTGGCTGGACTATGGTTACAGGAAACACGTGGCTGGCACGTGAGGAAACTGCAGTGAGGCTTTTCCTCCCACTGTAACCCTTGACCCAGCTGGCCAGCAGCTAACCACTGAGCAGACCTCTGCAGAAAATGGGAATGAACAAGCAGAGTTGAGCAACCTTCATCCGGCCTCAAGTTTCAGGTTTGTAAACCTGCTTCTGACACTACGCACAGCTCTGCCTCAATCCCCCCTGTGCAGAACCATCAGCCTGAAGTGCTACAACAAGGGACCACTCACAGAATAGTCAGGGTTGGTAAGGACCTCTAAAACCTCCCTGCCAAGGCAGGGTCACCTGAAGCAGGTTACACAGGAATGCATCCAGGTAGGTTTCAAATGTTTCCGGAGAAGGAGAATCTATGACCTCCCTGTGCAGCTTGTTCCAGTGTTCTGTCACTCACAAAATAAAAAAGTTCTTCCTTGTGTTGAGGTCAAACTTCTAGTGTTTAGTTCATGGCTATTGTTCCTCGTCCTGTTGCTGGGCACCACTGAAAAGAGTCTGGCACCATCACCTTGACACACCTTTGAGATATTTATATGCATTAATGAGACCCCCTCAGTCTTTTCTAGGCTAACAGGTCTAGTTCCCATAGTCTCTCCTCATAAGAGATGCCCCAGACCCCTAATTATCTTTGTAGCTTCTGCTGAACCTCCGTCCAGCAGTTCTTGTCTTCCTTGAACTCCTTCTGTTGCTTTTCTAAATACTTAGAAGGATGTAGTAGCATGCACTTTTTTTCTTAAGACTTCATATGTGCCTTCTCCTGCATAACCGCTCTCCTTTAAAGAGTTCCAGAGATTACAGAAGGAAAAGGCACTAGGATCAAGTGCGCAATGCTGGAAACCTACAAAGTGTGCCAGAAGCAGAGTGCCCACGTGTATCCAACTTGTTCAGCATCAATACGTTATTCTCCCACCTCAAACACCTCAGTCCAGAGGCAGTGAACTCATTTTTGTCAATGAAGAGCACAAACGGAAATCACACCTTCAAGCTCTCTCATGGGACACAAAACCCGTCCTCAGTCTGTCACTCCCACTTTGGCACAGCCAGGCTCACTACCCAAAAACACTTTTATAGTCAAGCCAATTAGGATCCCCAGCTTTCCCTTTTAAACTAGGTGCCCTTCCCACCCCGTCCCTAGAAGTATCACAGGCTGTGTAACCACACACCTCCCATGCATTACAAAGCTTAAGATAATGAGAGACTAACACCTGGGAAGGCACAAGAGTTACCTCAAACACGGCTAAGGCTACAAGAGACACACCTTTACTTCTAGCTATATTCGTCCCTGCCAATTCTTCTGCCTTCACGGATGGAAAGCTACATGCCCGTGTCAAGCCCCCACATAAGCGCAGCGCACACTGGAGCGCCGAAATCATTCCAGTGACACAGCGGCCCTGGGACACGAGCGTGACCAGCCGGGCATTCCCAGCGCGCTGAGCCGCCAGGCGAGTCCGGGCAGTCTCTGGGATACAGCGGGGAAGCCCATGCAACGAAACCTGGTAACGGGCAAGCCCCAGGAACGGCGACCAGAGAGAACAGGCTGGTTTTTTAATGACACCCCCCCCAGGGCCCACGTTCCACCCGCGACACGACGCAAGCCCCGGGGCAGGGCCCGAACTCGTGGAGCGGGCCCAGAAAGGCCTCAGGGCGGGAAGAGGAGCGCGGCCCCCCC
>WEIV01008403.1:34028-79853 GCA_013390005.1 Calyptomena viridis
CGGGCCGGGCCGGCTCCGCCTCCCGCGCCCGACGGGGGCTGCTCATAAATAGGGGCCGGGCTCCGCCTCCCGCCCTTGGCGGGGCTCCGGGGGGACGCGGGCTGCAGTCTCCCGCCCCTCCGCGCCACGGAATGTGCGTGACCATGGGTGTGCGTGACCGCGAGCGAGCCGCGAGCCCTCCTCTCGTTAAACAGAAACCGCTGCGGGGCGTGACGTCACCGCCGGCGCGGGCCCCGCCTCATGAATATGCAACGACCCTTCCGCCCCGAAGTAAACAGAGGACGCTATTGGCTGCGGGCTCTGACGTCACCGCAGGGGCTGCCTTATAAGCCGCGCGGGGCGCTCTCTCCCCTCACACGCTGTGCGGTGGGAGCGGCAGCGCGGCCGCTGCTCCCGTGTGTCCTCTCCGTACGTGCCCCCCCTAGAAACCCTCCTTGCCTTTTTCCTTCCCTTTCAATGGGCGTTGTAAGTGCGTATAAGTACGTAAATTGTGGGTGCCAAGCGGATGGAGCTCTGCTCTGTAGTGCTAAGCAATAGGACAAGAGGCAACGGGCAGAAAGTGATGCAGAGAAAGCGCCACCTGAACATGGGGAGGAACTTTTTTACTGTGCGAGTGAACAAGCACTAGAACAGGTTGCCCAGGGAGGATGTGGAGGGAAGGGCACATGCAGTGGCTGCAGAAAATACGGGAAAAACAGCCCCAGTGCCCCCAGCACTCCCAAGCAGTGATATTAGTAAGGTGTGTGGTGGCCGTGGTTTCTTCTTGTTTTCAATTTCTAGGTCATATCCTCAGCTCCTGAAGCAATGCATTTCCCCAGAGAGATGCTCGCATGCTGGCTGGCCCCTTGGGTGTGTTTCCAAAGTGAGTATCCTGACTCATTTGGACATTTTCATCTTGATTTTCCTCAAAAATACATGGGTAAGGGAAAATAAATAAGGCTAAAAAGGCAAATATTTAATGTTGTGTGTAAAATTTTTGTTGGAGTTACTATTTTGAAAATCCAAGCACCTAAAAGCAGATAAATGAGTAGCTAAAATAATTGTGGATATCCTCACAAAAATATTCAAAAACATAAGCAGCTATTTCATAACAGCACAACAATTTTTGATCTCTGTTAATAAAACAGGAATGCGTTTTGAATGTTATTTTTTAGGCAAAAAAAATGCCTCTCTGAACAGCTGACCTGATGTGGAAGATAAATAAGCCAGAAATGTAAAGTGAGATTTTGCATGAAGAATGAGATTTAAGGAGGAGATTGGGTGGGAGAAGTGTGAGATGTGGAGATAACTGGGGAAATTGAACAAGTAAAAGTAGGACAATGATTTTTGCAGTTGCTATCCTGCATTTCTACTGCCTGCAGCATGTAGTTGAAACTAGTGAACAAATTACTGATAATTGTTCCAAAATGAAGTCAGGCAAGACCTTCACAAGCCTGTAGTACATGTACATGAGACATGTTAAATTTAACATTCAAAAGAAAGGATCAAAATGTCACACAGAAAAGAGTAAATATATTCATGTTAATTAAAACAGATAAATTACTTTGAGAGTAACTCTACCAGTGACTTTATTAAATGCTACATGCATGATGGTCATATACCAAATACTTAGTGTGAGGTCACAAGTGTAATTTTTTTCCAATTCCCTCAGTAGCTTAAGAGGGAACAGAAGATGATGGGTTTTCTGCAGGCCATGTGATGCCATCCAGTGAGCACATGTCCCAGAAAACCCAAAAGAAGATTAAATAACAGACAAAGGCTGTGCTTTATTCTGTCTCTGTATAGGTGAACACACAATCTGGCAGCTTTTAACTTCGTCTGGCAATTATGGCTTCTACTGTGACAAATGAGAAAATGTGATTTTTTTCATGAATACTTATTGAATAGCTGGAGTAAGTAGAGCTATTGGAACATTTTAGTTACACAATTAGATACTTTGTAATTAAAAAAATGCATTTTTTATAGAAACTTTAGCTATTCCATTGAGACATTTAAAAGGCCTGAACTGATATATTTTCAATTTTCATTACGAGTCTGAAACGATTTGACTCAAAGTTGTGTTGCAGCATTTCTTGAGAGCTGACTTTAATACTACTTCTGTTCTCATTGCTAGGCTGACTTTCTGGCTGGACTTCATATTCCATAATGTTTGATGGATGTGGATTCTTACAGTGTATTTTCCCTTCCATCCGTCAGGGAGTGGTAAGTGTGGAGAGAATTCCATTTGAGATCACTCTTGAGAGCTCAGAACATAAATAAAAGCATCAAATTGCATGAGGTCCCTTTCTCAAAAGATGCTATTCATCCCAGTCTTCCTAAGATTCTTTTTTTTTTTTCATAATTTTATTGAAAGACCTGAGTAACTCTCCTGCTTGGTATTCTGTCTTTTTTACTCCTTGATTCCTTAGAAATAGCAATTCAGAGAAGAATTTGTTTGATTGTGTTTTCTTGTCTTATTCCGCTTGGTGTAACTCAAGTGTGTGGTAGGACTCAACAAAGTTGTAGCAAGGAGAGGAAAAAAAAGTAACANAAATTTGTTTGGTTGTGTTTTCTTGTCTTATTCAACAAAGTTGTAACAAGGAGAGGAAAAAAAAGTAACAAAAAATTAAACCCTTGTTTCTGTGTTTTCTAGCTCTGTTTTTTTTCTCAGAACACACATACTGTGTGCTGCACTTTTCCTCTTGTAGTCTTTGGACAGAAAACATCTTAAATTTCATCAATGGCTTTCTGTGTGAAAAAGAGCAATAGGCTACATCAGAATACCTGATACAGCTGGTTTGGGGCTTTTTTATGTTCCTTTATAGCAGCCTAAGGTGGGATAATATATTTTTCCTATGCAAGGAGTCTCTGCTGCCTTTTTTCAATTAGGTTCTAAAAATGACATTTGTCTTTCTGTTCAAAACTACTGTGTTGGATTCATGTTCTTATTATTGTGGTTATAATGAGCCTCTTTTTCTAACATTTATATGGCCACATCTCTCAAGTTTAAAATATACAGGAAGTGATACATAATGCCACATCTGAAAGAGAAATTAAGTGTAGCCAAGGCTTTGTTTACCCTGTAGTGTTCTTTAAAGAAACACTTGCTATCTTTTACCAATACCAAGGTTAACCCTCATAAAACAATAGAAAACAATCCTTCTGTGAAACAATATTTGTATTAAGCAACCTATTTTGAAATATTTAGCATTCTTAGATGCTGTGTTTATCTAAGCAATGCTTTTTCCCTTTTCCTGATCAAGCTTACAGGAATATATTTTCTCTCTCCAAGAAATGTGAAAACAAGGTTTATGCAGTTGGGAATTTTGATTCTGAACCATTTTTAAACATTTCTCTCCCCTTCTATGAAATTGTCCTGCAGTGGGGCAAAGTTATTTCTTGCTGTCATGCAGTAATGGATGTATGTATTACATGCTCATGTGGACAGAGGAAAACTTGCATCCCCAGAGAACCTGAAAGGTAGGTGGGGTCCTTTGGTCCAACAGCATTTTCAAGTTTGTGTGAATGAAAAAAACAAACAATAAACAAAACCCCCCACAAACCTCCTTTCCTGTTGGTGGAAGGAAAACTGGGGCTAAGGAGCAGAAGCCAGTGACACAGCTCACTTCAGGAGTGGCTCAGGGAATACCATGTGAATAAAGCAGCCTGTGATGCTCCTGAGAGCTGGAGGCCTCTCTTTTAAGGTCTGAGTAGTGAGAAGGAAGAAACCAACCTCCCTCAAACAAATAAATGTATGGAAGTTGCTCAAAGCATGGGAAGAGCTGTGCTATGCTTTTTAGTTTTCTTTCTAGGAACTACCTTTCTTGCCTTTATGCCTTCTTCAAACAACCATCCCAATCACCATGCTCTGTTTTGGTCTCCAAACATCATGAAAACCTGGAGTTATCTTAAGGTACTCTCTTTAAATGCATGTATTCAGGAATCATAAGGTGTGGAAAATAAAAAGTTATGAATACTCAGAATTCAAGCCTAGTAAGTTAAATTTTTATTCTCTTCTTTCAGTCTTTCTAATGCTTCAAGAGCTGCTAGAAGAATGAATGAATCTAGATTAGTCACAAAATTGTGACCATTACCTTCCTGCTCTTCTTTTGAAGTATTTCTAGGAACTCAACCTTTATGATTTAAGAAATTGTCAGAGCACTTTTCATTTGGTAGATTAAAGCATATTTTCTTTAAATTTCACAAAGTAATGTTTTGTGTAATTGCACTTGGTGTGGGCTGCCCAGAGGATTTATGACATTCTCCAGCCTTCCTTTCAGAAGGAATAAATTTGTAATGCACTGCACAGGGAGTGAGGTGGGAGTGGAGAAGGAATATGCCCCTTGAAAGGCACACTTTGCTGGGGCTTAATATCTATTCTGTTGCAGGGCCAGAGTTAATGGTATTACAGATTGTCTATGCCTGAAGAGCTATCCCAGAGGACTGAGTATTGGGAATATATCCCAAAGTGGAAATGGCTAAAGGGGCTGGTACTGCAGGATCAGCCACAGCTTGTTCAAGGCCACTGAGTGAGATAGAGCCTGAGGACTTGGCAGCAACAAAATGTGAGTGGGCTTTTACTCCAAGGGGGAAAGCAATGAGCTGCTCTCACAGGGAAGTCAGACATCACAATTTAATTTAAAATTTTCATGCCTTGAAAAAGGAGTAGTGGGCGACTAAGTCTTCATTTTTTATATTATTTTCTGCATCCCATGGAAGGCATTTTTAAATGCAATTTGATTCAGGATTTGTAATGGATGAAGTATAGCTTGTTAAACAGCAGCATTAATTTCCTGATATGTCTGGTTTAGAAGTGAGATTTGAGCTCATGCTTATTAATGACACTGAGAAATTGAACTGCTTCATTATTGCTAATGAAGACCTGGCAAAAGGGTTAAATTTAGATTTGAAGTAAGCCTTTGGGAAGAAACTGGATGGGTTTCTTTAGTGCATCTTGTAAGAGATTGAGAGGTTTTGTTGGTTTGGGGATTTTTCCTTTAAATACAATTTTTCTCATATTTTATCTAGTTTGTTTCCATAAATTATTCAAAATGGAGAAGATGGTTGTTGTGATTTCACACAGTGTTATTTTTGTCTCTGCTAGGTCACAGAACTTTTCAATGAAAGGGAAAGAATTTTAGGTATATAAACCCCCTAATCCTACATTTTCTATAAATAACTTGCCTTTTGACTTGTGCAACTTAAACTCGAGTGATAAACACCTTCACAAATGACAAGATTTGGGTTTTGTTGCCAGCATTTGGGCACATTGTAAATTGTGAATCTGGGATCATAGTAAGATATTACAGGGAAAGTTTTTTAGCTCAAAGTGTTCTGATTCTGAAAGTGAACAAGAGCAGTGTGCACTGCTCTTCTGAAATGGTAGAAGTGAATTTGTGTGATGGTGTAAAGTACAATAATCTCTACTCCATCCTTGCAAAAACTGACCAAATTTAAGAGATTTAAAAAGTGCTGTGATTTTATGAATACACTTGGATCAATCTGTTTAATAATATATTTTTAACTCCATTTCATAAATAAGGAAGCAGAACGAGACAAGACAAATGTTTAACCAGAAACGTTGGACAGATCAGTGATGGATTTAGAAATAACCTTTTGATCAAGAAAGCCAGTTGGGATGTGCTGAACAACTGCATTTATACTCTATGTAGGCCTTCTTTTTCCTGAGAATGGAGGAGCCTTTGTTCATGTTGGACATAGAAACCTTTGTAATACACATTTGTAAGTCTATTGCTCAGTTCCTCATTTATCTGAAGTTTGCAGCTTACAGAATCTCTTTGGAAATCTTCAGAAGATAAAGCAGAAGAGAACAGGGGAAAAGGATAATAAGTAGGGAAAGAAGAAGAGGGGAGCAGCTGATCTTTAAGAAACAGGAGACGGGAATTTGCAAGCAGAGTGGAGACAGGATAAGTCATATCAATAGTTTAAGGTGATTGTTAGGGGAAGTATAAACCCTGTGTGTTGAAAAATGGGTTTTACAATCAGGAACATGCAGATACTGCAGAGAAAAGGAAATAGTTAATTCTATTGTGCTTGCCTGTCATGAGGGCTGAGAGGAGCACTTTGTATAACTTGGGCTGTCAGTTTTAGGACAGGTTTATTCAAACTGAACCAGGTACACAGGGGAGCTATTCAGATTATGTGGAAAATGGATGGCTTATCATATCAGAGAACACTTAAAAAATTTGGTTTGTTTAGACTGGATAAATAGAGGCTAAGATAAGATCTGATTGCTACCAAAAATATGTGGAGGAAATAAACTGCGGAGACCAGAGAAGTAAAATAGTACAAAGCTAAAGGTCAATATTGGCAGAGTCACCAGAGGTCATGAATAAATTCAGGCAGAGGAAAAAAAAAGTGTCTAATATAGTCTCCTGTAGCACCTGAAGTGTAGCATGAAAGATTTCAAGTATTGTATGTACCATATACTCAGGTGAGTCTCAAACTGTGAGAAGATGGGTGGATTACCTTGTCAGGGCATCCCTCTTTTGAAAAGTGTGAATCCAGCACCCAATTCTGTTTTAGCCCATTGCTAAACCAAGGGCTTCTGTCCTTGGCTTACTTTGAGACAGGTGTGTAAACAATGTCCCATGATTCTGAAATAAGTTTCCTGATGTGAAAAATTTTAAACACTTGAGAATTTACTCCTAAATGAAGCAAAACTTGTACATTTTTTTTATCAAAAGGCAACAGGAAGTGTAACTCATTTAGAAAAGGTGAATGTGTGACTGCACAGGTTTTGCAAAGCTGGGGTGAGCAAACCCAGGGAGCTTAGTAGTAGTGTGGTTACTAACCACACCTCACTGTTGTTTGTGGGAAGAGGCTGGATGTCAGTGGAGAGGAAGGATCACAGCAGCACACGTTGGTCTCTGGGGTGTCTTGGCCTTTGATGTTTTATGTAAGCAGCCTGATTTGGACAACTGAGCAAACCCAGCCATCTCAGATGTTGGTGAAGGCTATGGAAGTGTTTTCAGACCTCTAGCAGTTGCCTAGGGAATCAGTCACCTTTCTGCTCTCACTTAATAAATGTGGTTTAATAATTAATTTCCATCTGAAGGAGATGTTACTTCTCAAGCTTGTCTAAGCCCGGACAAGGAATTCGCTGACTCAGGTGTACATAAACTTCATTATTGCTAATGAACCTGTTAAAGGAATATTGCCAGGAAGCTTTGCTTTTTTGCAAGAGAGAATGCATTTGAAGTTTTGGGGTGTAGCTGTGCAGTATGGTTTATTTCCTGGATATGCTGTGTATGGCACAAAGCTCAGATCCTCAGTTCTGAAGTGTAGGAACCATAGCTAGAGGGAAACCTGTTACATCAGCTGCCACTACAAATAGGGAATGTTGAGAATTGTTAACAGATTGTTTTGTTTATCCTTATGAGGCAAATATTTCAAATTGAAGTCTTCATTTTTTCCTGTGGGCTATGAAAATGTCTTGTCATGTCCCAGATTCTTCTGACAGTCTCATTTACTTCCAGAAATCATGGGGGAACAAAGTTTTTAAAAAGGGTCAGATTGTAATTGACTTTCTGCCTCTGAACAACCTATGGAATTGATTCCTGAAGAAGGCACTTTAAGAAATGGAAAGAACTTACTCATGGTAAGTTTAATTTAAATTTTAAACTCAATGGTAGTTTAAAAGACATTTAACAAAACAAATACAAAGCTTACAAGTTGATCTGTTTTATTCAAGACTTCATGAAATACTGATTCACTTGACCTTTGATAAGAGTTTAACCAGGTTGTGATGAGCAATTAATGTTGGCCCTGGGGCAGGGCATCAGGTCAAACAGATGAAATCCTCCTTTGTTCTGGAATTCATTTAGCACGGGTAAGCTCATGTAAATTCTGGGGATACATTGTGGTCTTGGATGCAAAGCCCTGATAACTGTTCCTTTCTCAGTGCTACTGTTTTACCTCCTGTGGAGCACAAGTTCACTTATTTTTTAACTTGTTCTCTATTACAGGGAGTTATCTTCCCCTAGTTCCTTGAAAATACTCTGGAAAATTTTCTGTGTGTTTTTTGGAAGTTTAGACACAATGAACCACAAGTAGTTTCATTCATAACATGCCGTATGTTCCTTAGCCTTGCTGAAAATGCAGCTTGGATGAATTTGATCTTAGCCTTGTGGAAACAGCAATGGCTTTTGTGATGTGACCAGTGAGATCTGATGGAGGTGGTTTTGATAAATTAATCTTTCAAGTCTTGACTAGATTTGGAGTTATGTTGTCACTATGGGGCAAGAACTATAATTTTTATCTATGACATGAAGAGATTAGAAAATTTATCTTGATTTCATGATAAGAGGTACATCTAACAGGATGTATTTCTCCCTGTAAATGAAATAGAAATTCTGCATAACCCAATATCAATGGTAACCTGCATTTCAAACCCCTTATTTTTAATCATACCATGAAATTTTCCATCTCTCTTTAGAATCTTTTTAAGTTCCATCTCTCAAAATACAAGAATTTCTGTCTAAGAATATATTCTTTATTCTTTCCCGCAA
Source organism: Calyptomena viridis (assembly GCA_013390005.1). Classification (NCBI taxonomy): domain Eukaryota; kingdom Metazoa; phylum Chordata; class Aves; order Passeriformes; family Eurylaimidae; genus Calyptomena; species Calyptomena viridis. The sequence continues at coordinate 42,539 of WEIV01008403.1, forward strand.
TGTTCTTCCAGTTATATTTCAATCTTATCTTGATTTTAATTTGCCATGTGAGCAAAGTAGCAGTCTCTGTTCACAAAGCCAACTCTGAGTTTATGTAATACACATGTGCTTCAAGTATCTCCAAACAGAACTCAGAAGTTGCTAAATCCAGCTGTGTATTACAGTGCTGACATTTTCTGTGTCTTACAAGTTCTGAGGACAGATTAGTGGAAGTTTGATTCCTTGTCTATTACTGTGTTTTATCCAGACTGGAACACAATGTTGAAATTCTGAGATATTTGACTACATTTTTACATGAAGTGGAGTCGGAGGGAAGATTTGCAACTTGAGGCTTTTGTCTCTCTTCTGTTAGAGCACATGTTTGGAATTATTTTTTGAAGTTATTACCAGTTACTACAAACCAAGATCTTTCCTAACCACCATCTGTCATTGTAAAGAAATGAAGGGACAGACTTGATGAAGAGAGCATGTGATAGAGGAGCCTCTGTATTGCAACTTCTTTAGAGGTAGGAAGGGATGTCAGAGAGTAAAGGCTGAAGTTGGGAGGAACCAATGTGAGTCTCAGTTCTCAGCACTAAGTGCCAGAAGAGGTGCCATGGATCCAGCTATAGGGCACACCTATGGGTTTTAAACCCATGGGTTTAAAGCTTGTCCTGTGGTGAGCTGTATCACAGATGTGCCTGTTTCCAGTCCTGTTCATCAATGATGGTATTTCCCTGTTTGATCTCAGATCTGCCTTGTTACCTTGCTTTGCCTGCAGTGTTGACACGACCTGTTGCCATCACCCCCCTTGGGTGCTGTGGGACTGTGCCCTGTGGGTGAACTCACTGCACAGCCAGTGCTGGGGCCTTCCTTGGTTCCCTCCAGCCTTTCCCTAGGGAGAGGCCAGCTCTTACTGCTCCATCCCTGTCACAACCTTCTTCTGATTTCTATGTGGTCAATAATAAGAATACTCAAGTGATGAAAGTCATCACTGGATGTTGAAATCTTCCTCGGCAATTGATATGGTCTGTTCTAACATGGGAGTTGGAAGGGGAAGCAGATACAACTTGGTTCAAGTAATTGTCAAATTCGTGTAGACCTTGCATCTCTGGGATGTTGGTAGAGATACTAACAGTGCATCCTCATTTTGACTTGGTTCTGAGATAAATATTAATAACAAAAAGACAGTTTTTATTTTAGCGATGTGTAAAGATGTCTTTGGATGGTTTTGTCTTTGGTCTTTTTGTCTTTTTTGTTGTTGTTTTGTTGGTTGGTTTTTGATTCTTTTTTTTTTTTAGAAATAAGCACTGAATGACAGTATTTGGATGGTTGGCTTTCTTAAAAATCTGAATTTATAGCATTTTGAGGAAAAGTTACTTGCTATTCTGCAACAATTATTTCCAGAACAGTAAGCTGAGTTGAATCTGAGACTATTCAAGCTGCTGCTTCCTTAAGGTAAACATAAACTTAAAAATGTGTTGTTCTCAGAGCTTGACAAGTACCAAGGATTTATCACAATAAGAGCACTGCTTCCCTTTTATTTATAAAAACCAGTGAAACAAAACCTTTGTTATAATCCAGTTGTCAGGCTGACACTTTGTAAAAGAGCTATCGATGTAACCCTCACAAAGAGTTTGTTCAAACCAACCACCTTTGAAATATAGTTGTGAAAAATAGTTCAAAATACACTGATGAGCATTACAAGAGAAAGGGTACATGGCATGTACAGGAAACAGTCATTCCATATCATGCAAGAGTTACTGAAACCAACTGCAGTGGTATATTTACATTTTGGGGGGGAGAGAAGGTGGGAATCCTGGGATCTGAACATATGTTAAATGACAGAAGTAAGACTTTCAATTCCATTTGACTGTTATTTACTGTGAACAGTAAATAACAGGTGAGGTTTTTATTGCCTAATCTTGTGAGTTTCCATTAAATATTCCATCCTAGAACGAATCCAAGTCAATTTTTCCAGTCACAGAAAGATCTGAAGGATATGCTGAAAACTGTGCTCCTCTGCACTTGTTACTTGTAGCAATTAGTGATATTTTCTAATTGGAGGAACTGTGCAATTAAAATCAGATGACAAATAATTTCCCACCATTGCCAGATGCTGATGCAATTTCAGAAACGTTTTTGCTTGTGATATCAGAATGGGTTGCTGTGGAAGTTTATTTTCCATTTCAGCCTAGTTCTGGCAAGAAATAGAAAAATTGCTTAGAAATGTAGATCCAATCTTTTCCTCTCTTGTCACTGCTTTAGAAGAAGCAAAATTATTGCGGAAGTAGGATGTTACTCATAGATTTTTAAACAATAATGGTGTGTAAACTGCAAAGAAGTGTTAACCATGATGTTAAAAATGTGCAATTAGACAGCAGTCTGTAAAAAAAAAAAAAGAAAAAACCCCAAACCAGAAGTATTTGATGATCAGAAGACAGGCTTATGTTCCACCAGGTGAGATAAGCATATCCACTGCTTTGACTACAGTGTCCAAGAAGTTCAGTAGTTGGAATTTGGGATTCCAGTCTCAGCAGAGGCTTGAATTAATTGACTTTATCTTTGGCCAAATGACTTTTCCCACTGTATTGGAGGCGATGCACGCAGGGGTGTGAAGGAAATACTTCAGTTTGAATAAAGCTGAGCCATCCTCAAACAGTGTGACACAGCTCCTCAGACTCTGCATGGAACCTAATTCACACTGAATGGCATCAGTTACAGGTCAGTGTTTGCTGATCTTCAGCTGAAATCAATAAATCAGCTTGGACAGGGAGAGATTAGGCAAGTCAGAAACAGGTACTGTGATGTTTGCTTTTGTAACCTTTTGGAGAGGTCAGATAATGGAGACATCAATTATCAGCAGGATAAACAGGCTTCTTCCAGTGCAATAGCCTTTTCCTTTCTTAAATGGGAGTGTGAATTTAGCTTTAGAGAAAGCTGCCAAATCATTGTATTTGTAATCAATATAATACAATCATGGCTGGTGAAAACTTCAGTGCTCAAACTTGTTTCATAGAAAGCAGAGTGTAGATTTTGAGTGAAAACACCAATGTTTGATTCTGCTTTACAGAAAGCAATATGGGGTATTTTTCAGCCTCACTAATTTTCCAGTATTTGTTCCAATTATTTCAGCATGACTTCAACATCCAGAATGAAAGCTGGTTGTGATGGATGTATGTGTGGAGGAAATACTTCAGTATGAATAAAAGTGAGCAAACCTCAATGTGTCACAACTCCTCAGGCTCTAATGAAACCTAAGCCTGCTGTCTCCTAAGTCTCTCAGTGATGATAATTCATATGGTGGGGTGAAACTACAATATTTCTACATTGACTTTTATTATCTGGGCTGTTTCATGTAAATATCCTTTTTTCCTCTACTGTTGTAAAATCCAATAGACTTCATAAATACCATGGTTTCATCTTCCTCAAATGTGGTTTCATTGTGTGGATATTTTGGCTCCCAGCCTTGTTTCATAGGCCCCAAACAATGATGCCTCAAGTAGTTAGAGGTGCCATCAGTGAGGCTGTAAAGTATATTCTGAATCAGAACATCTGTTGAGAAGGTCTTTGGCAGTGAGCTTGTCCCAGAACCAGGAATTAGGTTTTTCTGATTCCAAGGGCCACTAATGTTGGAAATGCAGAGGAGAGAAATTCATGAAGGCTTTATGGGGTTATGTTCTACCCAACAACAGATGTGGTCATTTGGCTGTAGCTCAGAAGATGTACAGACATCTTATTAGACAAGTGAGCCAAAAGGCAACACACTCTGGTAGTTGATGGTGATTTCTTACTTTGCATTGGATGCTGCACAATTATTTTGTAAGAAGGCACAGCCAGTTGTGAGGCAGATGGAGCCACATATGTTTCCATACCCCAGAGAGAGGTTTGTGTACAGAATTACAGTGAGGAATAAATCTGAGTGAATGATATCAAAGGTTATTCATACAGAGATATCTGCATTTGTAGATAAATACACTTGGATTTTATGGATGACTGGCTTTCTTTTTGTTAACCTTCTGACTATAATAGTTTATTCAGTTGAAGTTCATAAACCAGTAAATAGTGAAACAAGTACTTTGAGATTATTCTGTTCTGAATGCGAGAATGCTGCTTGACTTTTGCATGTGGTTTCTTTCCCTAATTTGGAAGGGCCATGCCACCTTCTTCCTTTTCCCCAAAACCAATGGCACCTTGCCACTACCTCTACCTAGAAAAGTCTAGTGAAGAGCAACACCACGTTCTTTTACTCTCTTGTGTTGAAACACTGAAAAACTATGCAAAATGAAGTTAGAGCTTCTGCTGTGTTGAGCCTCTGCAGGAAAGCAGAGAACAGTCACCAGCCAGGCTCCTGCTTGCTTATTGTAGCAGCTTGTAGGGGAAATAAAGTTCATTCAGCAGTGCTCTGATTCCAGGCAGCAGGATCCTTGGACTGTGAGCAGGCAGATTGGCAGTGCTAGTATCAAAGGAGTATTGCCTTTGGTGGGAGTTAAAGTAGATTTTTTAAGGTGTTGAGATTCTTCTTCTCTGTTGTAACTTGCTCCTTTAATCTCCTGCCTTTTTAAAGAAAATGGGATTAAAAAGACTTCTCTGTGTTTTAGCCTTAGGTCTCTTATGTGAACACTAAATTACAACATTGCTGTGGACTGCTGAGCTCCCAGAGTGTGTACAGCTCAGAACTGACAAGGGATGAGTAAGTGCACCAAAGGTAATTTTCAGATAAATATCTGGATCTTCCTAACAAATTCCCCTCCTTCGTTACAGTCAGTTTAAGGTATCATACTACTATTTCTTCCTTATGTAATGAAGAAAAATCACTTCTGGGCTTAAAGCAAGTACAGAGAATTTCAGATGAGGGAGAAGACAGTAAAGATGGTGAAGCCAAATGTCAGTAGTCATAATTGTAGCAATTCCATTCCTAGGCTATTCAGTCTCCAAAGTGACTTTTAAAAAGAATATAATACTTGAGGATGGATGTTTCATATCTTTTTTTAAATCATTCTAGGAAAAAATCACATGCATAAGATGCATATTTGTTTTTATTTCTGTTATGTATCACACATTTCCTTGAAATGTTAGTCTTCAGATATACTAAACGTACCTTTAATTCAAGCTGAAATTGAAGAGCTGCAGATTAAGTGCCTCTGATAAAACACAGGCCATATTGTCTTGGTGAAGACTAGTCTGCAAGAGATAGATATTAATGCTATCAATAAAATTCAGACAGTAAGGATCCTATAGGTTGGAGGGATTCTGCATGTATTATAAAACATCTTCAAGAAAACTTAGCAGTCAGATAAGAGATTGCAAATGATGTGAGAAGGGCTGTAAACATTAGCACATCTAGCCTTTTAGAGAGTCACTGTTGAAATGTGGAGTCTCAATTCCAGAAGATGAGTGGCCCAGTTCAGCTGTGCAGCTTCTTCCAGCCATGGCCCAACTAGAAACAACACCAATGAGCAAATATGAGAGTACAGATTCTGCTGTGTGACATTAGGCACTGGGTATGTCACATGATTTGGGAAATGTAGAGGTCCTTCCTTCTATTGCCTAGAAAATCAGCCAGGTAGACTCTGTTTTTCCTTCTATCCTGTAACATGCTTTATTAAGTATTTCTGAGAGTAAGAGACCAGACACAGTGCTGCATTATCCCTGTGGTAGATTAGCTCATTTGATTTCTAATCAGGATGTGTTGGGCACTGTTTAAATTGCTTAATAATAAATAGACACACCTAGTTCTCTAGATACATGACATTGTGCCTGCTTCAGGAAGAGCTGCTAGAAAGGGAGCCAAAAAATGATTGCCTTTACTCCAGCCTGTAACAGAAATATAGGGGACTGAACATGGGATATTTTGGCGTCTATCTCTGTTCTTGCTTTCTACCCTTTTGGCTTCCATTTTGTTACTGCTGTGGTCCTGTGGTGACAGTAGGAGCTAGAAGGGCCAACATATTCATTCCCATTTGGCCTTTCTAGTAGTTGAGCTGAGTTGCTGTTGGACTAGCAGCAAGTCCCATGGCCTGGGAGCCTGCCTGGAAGAAGGGGAAAGGCAGAGCAATTAGAGCTACTAGATGCAGGTTAAGAAACATCATCAAAATATTAGGGAATATATTTCAGCCTAAATGCCAGTAACAGCAGTAGGACATGCTCCTGCATGAGAGCTTCAGGGACTGGCTGCTCACTTTGTTGCCACCCACAGTTTCCCATATGTGTACCATCCCCCCCCAGAAATTGTGAAGTAGCTCTTCAGTTTTTAATCACAGATAACCAGTGCATGTCCCAGGACAGAAACAAGCTCTGCAGACTTCGTTATATGCAGAGGGAAAGAGGTACTGTGGATAGTTTGCAAATTCTAGTAACAGGGGAACACTACTGTGATTCTTGTAAGAGCTTTCGTTATACCAACTAATGTGCCTTCATCTCGACTGAGATGAACCTTAGTTACCTTTCTGCCTGTCCTAACATGCTGGTGGGATGCCAAACCATGTATATTCAGTTAGAGAGACCTACATGCCACAAAAACCTTGCTGAGCAGCTTAACTCCAGGGTCTTTAAAAGCAGGAGTGTCATCAGTCAAGTGTGATGATATTCCCCATGATTAGTCCAGCCAGTAACACCACTAAGGGTGAAGTACTCAAGACTGTGGAGAGGTTTTCAAATCGCCACCAAATCTCTGTTACTGAGAGGGTGTTCAACAAACAAGGCCGAAATTGCCTTTTTACAGCACTATGGTAGCTGTTTGTTGTGGACATCAGGGAATGTCTGTGGAGGTAAAGGTGGCTTCTCACTAGAGGAGCTCCAGACCAGCAGGTAGTGCTAATGCAGTGAAATATTTAAGGTGAACTTCATAAGGAAATGAATGGTGAACTTTGGAATGATTAAATTATTACCCAAAAATGCATTTCACATTTGTATATGAAATATACATCTGGCAAGGCCATAGAGCAGTTTAGCTGAGCCATCCACTATGAGATCAATTCTGTTGGACAAGCCTGTGTGTCTGGTATTGCTAAAAGCTTCTTGCTCCTACAGAAACTGCAGTGCAGGACCTTAAAAAGCTGTAAATGCTTCCAGAGAGGCTGCAGTGGCTGCCATAACCATTTCCTATCATTTTCAGAAGCTGTAGTGCAAAAAATGAGAACGTGATAGTGAGAGTCAGATGCAGGGAGTCTAACCAGTGAACTTCCAGTTGTGTCATTCTGAAGAGCGAAGTTAATAAATCTTCTAAAAGAGCAGAACAACTTTCAGGAGGTTCTAGATATACAGAGGATTCAGGGAGAAGTGGGACAGCTAAGCTCAGCCCCGACACATGGCCTGTCCTCCTTTCCTGGTGTTTACTTTCAGATAAAACCAGCTGGATTCAGAAAAGTGGTTCAGTGTTGAGTCCTTCCACGACCTGGAACTGGAGCAGTTATAATTGACAATAGCTCCCTTAAACGAAGTCCTTTTCCTTTCAATGATGTTTTCAACTTCTCTAGGTATGCTGCTTTCATCAATATCAGTGGCTGTTTGTCTGCTGGAGCCCTTTGGACTCTGCACCACTCCTATTCACATGATGCTCTCACATTCCTCCTGGAAACAAAAATGCATACTCATGCTGCTGGAGAGTGGAAACTTACTGATTGTACAGAGCTTGGCAGAAGCTCCTGTTCCAGCCTCCTGACAGGAGCAAGGAGACAGGCTGTATTTCTGTAAGTGCTGAGGCAATAGAAGCCCTCTTGTCTCTGCACCAATGTTTCTTCTCTTCCTGTCTCCTCCTCCATTCTTATGACAAGTGCAAGGCAAGAAAGCTGCTTTCTTCTGTACAGAGTCCATGATGGAAAGAAGATTTGGGATGAATGAAGTCCCATTGTAATAATATTTCTGTTAGAGCCCTGCAAGTGAAACTGCCTACAGCAAGTGCTTAGCTTATGTTTAATGTCTGACACATCCACCTATTTTAACATACTAGAGCAGAAGATGGAATTGTTCCTTCTCTTGGGAGTCCCCAAATGAATTAGCAGTACAAGCTGGCTTTCTAGTTCTTGGAGCTCTGTCTACATTCCTTGTTTTAACTCTTTGCAGACCACAGAGAAAACTGCACAGAAACTATGAAGTGGCTGCTCTTTACTGCTGAAGTTCCATAACTGTGTGAACTAATGGGTTTATTATAATATTCATTTACTTAAGCTATTGCCTGTCGTGGAAGTAGATATTTGTGTATTGCAAAAGCAACATCAGTGTGTGGCTATATTGGAAGAGAATAGCTCAGTGCCTAGGATTTTTTCCCCATTTTTCCTTTTTAAAATGTTCCTACTAGTAAGCTTTAAGAAAGTGGTTCAAGCACACCTGCTGACCCCAAAGCCATAGCTGTGCAGATGCTTTAGAGTAAGGCTTGGTGAGTTAGTCCTGAAGGTTCAGAACAAAGGCAACCTGTTTCTACCTACCATCACTTGATGCCTTTTTCATGAAGTCCTATAAAACATGGATTTTGAATGAGTTATATTATGGGCACTTACCCAGTCAGACCTGCACATTAATTAATGATTAGCCTTAAAGGCATGTCTCCAGATTTTCATAAAAATATCCAAGACTAGCTTTTCAGCTGCATTGTGATAAACTTTTCTGCAGGCATGCATTTGCATTCAGTATGCCCGAATTTATAATATATCTAAACCTAGCAGAAGAAAGTCTTACTATCTGTAATTGTGCTATTAAAACTGCCAGTCTGATATTTGGAAATTTAAGTCTAAAAGCAGATGTTCTTATTACAATTCTCACAGGATAGTAAGGAATGATAAAGAGCTGCTTGAGTTTGGCTGAGTCGTAGTGCAGTACTGAGTGTAAATACACTGTCAATAGATCTCTAGTGGCTATGAATGCCAAGAGAGAGGAGGATTAGTGCTGTACCATTAGTTATGTTGAGATGTACTTTGAAGAATGTGAAAAACTATTTTTGTTATCAGCAGAATCCATAAGGCTTAGGTTCAGCTAAAAGGTTCTGGTTTCTAAGAAATTTAAAACCCTATTTACCACAGGGAACCAGCTTGTGCTTCCAAGAAGATAATACAGATGAGCTAAGATTCTTCTCCTCCCTATCGTTCTGTTCTCATACTTGGCTGCTGACTGTGGCCATGCAGTGACTCACCAGCCATTCTGCATGGGGAGCATTTGGAAGTGAGTGTAGGACAGGTGAGTGGTTGGAGAGTGTGTCCTCACACCCATCAGTCAGTTCCTTCCCTGAGCTGGGGGTAGAGTGCCCAGCAACCTGAGAACAGCCTGTTCTGCTGGACTTACAGTTCAGTCCTCTATCAGAGAAAGAAGGTACCAAACTCGGTAGGTTTTTCAGCAGGAATTGATTTGTTCCAGATTTTCCCCCACCTCTTGCTGCTTTCCTCTCTCCTGTCTGCACACAGTCATGCACACATGCCATGAAAGCACAGTGCATTTGTTATTACTACCTGTGGATCACTTCTCTACAAGGCAGTTTGCCTCTGCTAACTCTACTTCTGCTGAGAACCCCCACCTTTATAGACTGTTGTCATTTCTAAGTGACAGATTTGCCAGAACATGAGACAATGAATAGGCCAGTTTGGCTAAAATTGGGTAGGCTCTGGTTATAACCTCTGTAACACAAACAAGGAGAGAGAAAATGTCAAGTAGTGAATTGACAGAAAGTCAGCTTGAAGTCCAAGGTGCTGTGTTATTGCTTGTTTTTACAAATTTAAAACAAAGAGTACTCATTTTAAGAAGCAATGCCCAATATGAGAGATTATATGTTAAAGTGTTTTCTTTAGCTGAAAATACTGAGAACAGGTAAAACTCAGAAAACAGAGCTCTCCAATGCAATGAGTGGCTAGAGGCCTTGTTTTGGTTAGCTTGTTTGATTTCAAATTCAGAAAGAAATTTGTGGAGAACTATAATGCTGTGAAGACGGTTGTTTGAACTTTGGATTTGCTAACACTAACAGCTGCTGATATCCTTGAGAGGAAAATCCTTGGTAGCAGTGCAAAACAAGCCCACTGCTTCCATCTGCATTAGGAAAAGCTTTGCTGAAAGTATCATTGCTGTGAATAGAAGAAGAGAGAAAGTTGTTGTATTGTCTACCTAGATAAATCACAGACGTGAAGGGAGAAATGTTCTGAGTCTCATAAGGATCAAGTTAATATTGTGCACTTGGTTTTGATTGCCCTGTGGTTGTGTAAGTTCCCTTAAGAGTTAGATTGCATGTTTGTGTAAAGTCTGTATTTCACTCTAAAGTTAGATGATACGTTTCTCAACAGATGTCTCTTTGAGCTTATCTAGGAAAAGCACATAGAGGTTATGGGAAAAAAATCTGTTTTTCAAAAAAATTGCAAAATGGGAATTTGGAAATCCTGTTTTAGTCCAGAAATAATATTAAAGTCATATTGCAGTCTTCCCCTCCTTTTAACATGTAGAAGGATTTGGATCGGGCCTTTTATGTTCTGCCCCTGTCTGACTTCCAACAGCTCTAAAGAAAATTGTGTTAATTCATAAGGCAAAGCAAAACCTGTACTGGAAACATTCTTTTTTCAGGCAGTTATCAAAGTTCTTGCAGCTTCTCATCAAAGCAAATGAATCCACAACAACATGGATTGAATGTGGGAATTGATCCTGAATGCTTAAATACCGGCAAGCATAGAGACATTGACATTACTGCTTTGGCTGATTCTATGTGTTAATAAATCCTGTTGTACTTTTCCCACCCTTCACCTGTTAGATTTGCCTTCCATCTTGCTTTTGAGTTACTCTCTACCAAGCTTTGAACTATGCTCCCCATGTCCCTTTGACCCCAGCTTCAGCTGGAAGCAGGCCCAACCTGTGGTAGAGAGGGCCTAAAACTAATTTCCTGTAGCAGGGATGTATTTGACTAGAAGCAGACAGCAGGGCAGAGCTGAAAATTGTAGCCCTTTTAAAAGCAGTAATGCAATTATGTGTTGTATAAGTTCTTTAAAAATCATTTAATGAAAACCACCCAGTTGTGTCATTATCAGCAATACTGGGGAAGGCAGTGGAAAAGCACGAGGTGATTTATATCGAGGCTCCTCAGCACTGGGGTGAGTAAAACAATCAGAAGCACCACAATCCCTGAGACTGGTGAGTAAGGCACATATTGAACAGATAGCTACAAAAGCATTGTAACACTACCTTCTAGCTACTAAGTATGCATTGGGTCTGTAAAAATTTACTGCTACTATAGTATTGGTACTTCTACCACCACTAAGCAGAGATTATCTTGAGGGTCTAGCAAGTGTGGCTTTTGGAAAGTTGTTTCTGCTGATGGCTAAATATGTGGAAAGACACAAGTTGTTTGACAGCATATTTTGAGATCTGAGACATAATGCATATTGTATTATGTAAAAACAGTAGTTTCATCTAGATGTCATCTTTGCTCCAGAAAAAGTCCCTTTGAAAGGGCTTTAAAACTGTGCTCTCTGAAGTCCCCCTGGAACCTATGTATTCAACAGGCTTGTTTCTGCTGACTTCATGGGACTTTGATATCAGAGTATATATGAAATGTAATCTGTATTTCATAAGCATTAGATACAGAATTAGCTTTACAAGAAATTGGAAAAAATGCACACACAGTTTTTTATGTAAAGATGGAAACAGGCATTTTTAAAAATAACCCCACAGTTCCTTTCTAATATTAGTAACAAATTACATAAGCCTTGTTCTGTGAGTCACAAAGAAATCTGGATCAGAGATGTCATTTTCCAAATGCTGGCTGCTTTGAAAGCTTCCATTCATGTGTTATCCATGTTTTTCTGGAGATTTTGGCTCAAACAATGTAAACTTAGTATCAGAATAATCAGGTGTCACATAGAGGTTCAAATAGATTTAGTAGTGGCTGGGATGAGAAGAAACTTATCTTTTAGTGAGAAAAAAAGGAATGACAGAGGAGTGATGTGCAGTTTTAGGGATGCTTTTCTGAAGCCTAGGATTAACCAACTATCCCACTGTTTGGCTTGTCTTTGCCCCAGGATAGCAGCAAGCAGGACAACAGAGCAGGAGTACTGCTTTCTAATGTTGAGGTGTGTTGGCACAGATGTCTGTAATACTGTGTGCCAGGGTGCCAAATGCACACACACCCAACCAGGTGCTGTGAGTCACCTTCTGTTTCATTAAACCAGAGCTCAGTTCCTCAAATGCTTCTCAACTGGAAGAGTTAAAACGTGCAGAGTGGGAAATAAAAACCATAGGAAAGAATCACTTCTGCTGACTAGGCTTATTTGAGTTATTAGGAAGGAAAACAAAAAGGCAGTTCTTAAACTAGGAATACTTCAGACAAACATATTTTAAGCTAGATGTGTACAAGGCTTTCTCTTTCCCTGGTCCTTTTGCCTCTGTAGGTGAAATGTGGTCTCAAATATCCCCTCATGACATGGGGCACAGAGGCAGCAGCTGGTCAGTAAGGCCTGGAGTAACTTCAGTGATCTCTTCCTTTATAACTTCATCCCATTTGGAAAGTCTGTAGGATAACTGTGTGGGCAGGGAGGGGTTCTGCTTCCTCAGAGAAGAAAATATGTTTAGTTTTGGGACAAGCTCTCTTTTCTTTTGCTCTGATCAACAAATCTTCCAGAATAAAGGCAGTGGCATAAATGGTATGAATGCAAACAACTACTGTGATCTGGACTTTGAACAAAGTATGTGTGCAAGCCTGATCCTTCTCAAGTTCCTTTGCAAGTCTCCAGCATTCCCAGATGCTAGGGTTGTGATGGTCAGCTGCTGGGCAATGCCACACCAGAGTGGCCAGTGCACTTAGCACTCTGTGCAGTGCCCAGTTCAGTGCTGCATTTGGCCTACTCATAGAATTTATAATTGTGCATATTATTTTGGGTGCTGTTGAGGGGCATTTAAAAATTGAGCCACTGAAATGAATCCAGTTAGGAGGATGACCATTCAAAACGTCGGTATCATTTTATGACTGATGCTGTGGGCCCTGTGAGCTCAGGGTAATTGGATTTCATACTTCACTTCTTGCACTCGAGCTGTTGGCTAAGGGACAGCAAATCTCATGTAGAGTTCATAAATCTAGGCCTGGCTGGAGAATCACTGGACAATTCACTTGACAACTTCCCAGAAATTTGTTTTCCTGCTTCATTGATACAGACCCTGAAACCTTATAGATATTGTAATTTGCTGTAGCCACTGCTTTTAAACCAAGAAAACCAGTTATGTGACCTTCAGAAGTAATCAGGCCCATCTTGGATCTCAAACTTTCCTGTAATTTTTTTTTCAAAAAGTAAAATAGATGTGTCTTTAGCAAAGGTAATAAATTTAGCAGAACAATTCCTTTCTGTGAAGAACATTCACGGGTGAAGGGTTCATGCCAGCTCTAAGGAAAACCATACACTTGGGTGTGGTGTGGAAAAATGGAAACAGAAGCTCATAGTGCTGCAAGTAGAAGGCATTGAGAAAGTCTTGGAGCTGGATCTCATACAGTATCCACTCCTGTGCAGGTGAATCTTTTTTTTTCTTACATTCAGCTTCTCAAAAGCAGAGTCAGGTTTCCTCAAATTTGCAGAAACATCTAAAATGTATGTTGTAGAGAAAGCAAGAGCAAGTCTATGCAGTGTCATATTACTGACACTCAGTATCACTTCCATGGGAAGTGTGTTCTGCCCTTTTTCATGTGAGTAATTAATATTAAATACTGTAACTTATTCAAAAACAAATGAAAGGGACACTGTTTTTTCAGGGGAAAAATACCACTTTAGTCCAACATTTTCATTACCTTCTTATAAAGGTAGACTGTTCTGGTGCATACAAACTATTCTATGATTTCTGTTTATTTTGCATGTTTGAGAGTATTGTGTATAGACAACTTTGATTTATTTTTCTTGGATTTCTTCATGAAGAAACATGGAGGAAGCAAAGTTTGAGGCATGTACTCCCAGAAAACAAAATACTCTCAGGGTGACTGAATGGGAAGAGTTTTAGAACTCCTTGCTCTTTTTAATTGCTTCAAGCTAATAAGATGTTATTTTCATGAGGCAACCACGCTAGTTTGAATCAATCCCAGGCAGACAGTTGTCAAACACATCCTTGAAGATACATTACATTAGGAAAACCATATAAAACAATTAGGACAGAGAAAGAGGAGGAATTAGCAAAGTTAAAGTCCATCTTATGCTTGTGGGAATACTTTCCTTTTATCAAGTAAAGGAGTAAACAATCCTCCCTGCTTTGTTAAAGAACAGAGGACAATGGCACTGGTTATAAGAACTGTGCATGAACAATGACATTTATGCACATCTAGGAAACGGTACCACACAACCTCCTGACCTGTTTAGTTTTATTTGTGTTTACTTGTTCTTAATCAATTTGTGTCTTTGGGATGCGTTGACCATAACTGCATGCTGTACTTAAGGTAAGGGCAAAGCAAGGATTTATACAGTAGCAAAATGGTACTTTTCAAAATGTTATTTCTCTTTACATTCATTCAGATATCAGTGTCCTAAAAGCAGATGTTCACACTGTTTTGTTTCTTCTGATTCACATATAGGAAACAAAAAAGCATTGAAAAATTTACTCAGATTTAATTAGGTAGCAGTTATGCCTCATGTATTGTAGGGCTTTACATAAGTAATTATCAGGAGGTGAAATAGCAGCTTCCTTATTGCTCTAGTTGAAGTGACTGTTTCCTCCTGAGTGCCAGTGGTGAGATACATTCTCTACCTCACTATTTGCAAGCAGGACAGTCCATCTGAAGAGGTATCTGGAAGATAATAGGTGTGGATTTCTGTGAGAATATCCCACATAAACAGGCCATCCACACTTTGGGCTGTTTTGTGGTATTGAAGTAGCATCCAGCACTTGCAGTGTAAAGAACAGGACCCTGCATCACTGAAACTGCAAGTCATCTCTGTTTGCACTCGATGGAGCTGTGCATCAATTATCTCTCTGATCTAGGTATGAGTAATACACTAGAAAGGAGCTTAGTACCAGCAGTCCCTAGGAAATCTGTTAGTGAATTATAAAAACAAGTGTTTAATTAAGAGATTCACTCCATCTCATGGTCAGAGAAGCCCAAGGTAGGACCTTACCTGAACAAGTAAGAACTCATTAAGAACAGCTTGTTTAGAGCACAACTCCCAAAAGCACTGGTGGGAGAATTATTCTAACAACACTGCGTTGTAAAGAGAAATAAATCCCATTGGTTTCTATCAATGCAGGGCCTGTTATTTAGAAACTTCTGAAAATTCTTTGACCCTTTCATGGGAGTAACATACATCTTATTCTTGCATCATCTTATTATTCAAATGCTAGAGATGTTTATGTGTGAATCTGGAGGGAGGAAAAAGCTTTTTTCATTTATCATGGCCTTTAAGCAAATACTTACTAAAAACATGGGGGAAAAAATCTCCTTACACCTGTGCAGATCTGATTTAGACTCTACATTACCAGATAGGAGATTGTGTATGTGTAGAAGCTGTGTTTATTTGATATTTATTTTATTTTGATAATTTTTGGCATTAATTCACTTGCAAAGAATAAAAAATAGTATAGTAAAACTCTTTTTCTGAAGTTCATACAGACCTACATCCCACAAGGCATTATTAATTTAGAAGAATTTTGTTCTAGTTTGATAACTTCAGAATAATTGAAAAAAGCCGACACAGGATCCCAGGCTAAAGAAGGTACATGGTTTCCACAGACATTTTTTTTTTTTTGGTCTATGTTTTTGGGGACTATAATAATTCCTTTTCTTATTTTTGTAAGCCTCTTGTTGTCAGAAAAGTTTATGTACCTTTAAAATTAATGTCTTTTATTTTGTGGTAAGCAGTTCTACGAGAACATCTTGCCCCCTAGTGTTACAGAGAAGTCAGACTGAGCTCAGGCTTTGCAAGAACTGTTAAAAATATTAAAAGCCATCTGAAGTATTTAAACACTGAAAATTCAGCTTCATAAACGATCACCCTTCCTGAGTTGCAGTTCAAGGCCTGAAAGAATTAGTTTTGAAACTGTTCTAAATATAAGGTTAATCATGAAAATTGTTCTGAAGTGTCTAAGCAAAGTGCTTCAGTATTCATAATCATTTGTTAGTATTCTTTGTTGTATAGCAAAAGGAAATGCTAATAAAAACCACACTTTAACCTATCCTAGAAAGCAAAAGTGCATAATATACTAATGTTAGAAATAGGCTTTAGGCTGGAAAAATAAAAGTTTAATCAAATTGTAGCCAAGACATTTATAAAAGCTTCTTTTGAAAAGCCTTGTTCCGAGAGATTAATATATCGATTTAGAAAAATTTTAATTCAGTTTGTCAAGGTCAGAGTTCAGCTAATTTACACTAGAATGTGTCTTACTTTACTTGGTATTTTTTTAATATCTCTTCATAGTCAAAGAGACCTTAGAGAAACTCCAGGATTACTGACACGCTTGTTTGCCACTGATGATGCTTCCGCCTTCCACAGCACTCTTTTGCTTATTCCAAAATATTTTCAGGCTTCAACAAGTCCAAGAAATGAGTTGCTGTGCTGCTGGCAAGCTGTGCCCTACTCACCCCCTCGGTCGGGCCATGCCAGCACAGAGACAGGAGCTGTTCCTAGAGGGTTTTCTATTAACTTTCCTGCCCAACTGCGCAGCAGCCAGTGTGCGGAAAGGACGGGGCACTGCTGGAGCACTGACGAGGCATGAAGTGGTTGCAGGGGAGCAGTCATGGAAGTAATTTCCATTTGCAGGCCTGGCAGCTTGTTTGCTGTGCCAGCTGTCCACCTTTCCAAGACCTGTACCTGTTTATTAGTTCGGTGGAACTTGTCACAAAGGCTGCTCGGGCTACCCTCGCAGGAGGTGGTTTGCTTTAACCTCTCAGGAGTTGGCAGGACACGTCGAGATGTGCCATGGAGGGCACTAACCACAGGGAGGCAGGGCAGGAAAGCTTTAGTTACCGCGAAATACTTCAAAACACCGTGTTTCTGCAATTACCACATCCTGAAAACACAAAAGCTTGCCCCTCTTCCTATCGACAGCGTATTTTGATTGTGCATTTCATAAAGACACAGAAAAAAGTCATCAGAGGTCCACTGAAGCAGTGGGAAGATGGGGTGGAGCGCTTGACTTTTTTCTAAGCAGAGCTGAACTGTAACGGGTGTGTGAAGGAAATGACAGAGATGAAGCAGTGATGTGCACTGTGGTTTTTTGGAGACCACAAAAGCATCCCCATTCAGTTTTTCCATGCCACGACCTTCAAAAAACACTAAAAAATTGCATAAAAGGATAGGCAATCACAAAGAGAGATGTGGACTTGGGGAGATCCTCCCTGGCACATTTTTCTTTTTTTTTTTTCCTCCCCCCCAAACCCTCTGCTCAGTAGGGTTGAAGCAACCTGCAACGTTCCCTCTCGCACATCATACAAATAACTACTTTTAGAAGGTACAGTTTCTTACAGCTTCCTCTTAGCTAAATTAGTTACACTCACTGTTTCCAGTTTTAAATTGAACACAGGCCAAGATCTGCAAAACATTCCTGTCATGACAGTAAATCAGATACCATTAAAACAACAGCTTCTTCCAGAGCAGCTTCTCTCAGTCTATTGTGAAATGAGACCCCTATTTAACATTTTTGAGGGCAGTTCTGTGCCATATTGCAACAAGGGTTTTCACTTGCAAACAAACAAGAATCGGACAGAATTTGGAGGGATCTTCATCTGCTTCAGTTTCCACTGTAATATGTCTGTTGGACTGGGAATATGTGTTTGGCAGAGGGATATTGCTTCTGGGAATCGGTGCTGGTGGTTATGACAGGAACTTGTGCCTATGTTAATGCCATTGAAATTAGTTGTTCATCTTTTTTCCAGACTTGAAATACAGGAGGCTTGAGTTGTGGTACTTGGAAGAACTGAGATTTTTAATTCACTAGCCAGTTAATGTTATAAATCTAACTTAATTTTACTCACACTGAGTGATGGGAAGAAAACAAACTGTTTGCATGAGAGAATTCTATGCAACTTCAGGCAATAGGGCAGGATGGGTTACACAACAAGAATTCCAGTTTTGATGTACCAGAAGACTAAAAGAATTGCTTAGTTCAGTTTTGCTCATGTGTTCCTTAGTGTTCGGTGTTTTGCTATAGGAATACTAACAATTTTTTTAGGCACAGTGGACTAGGGAGGTGTTGCCTAAGGACTGCAGTACCACTATATTCCAAGGCTGGTGGTGTGTTAAACTGCTGTGTTAAGGAAGCTCTGCACAACATTAGAGTACACAATTAGAGTACAATTCCTTAAACTTAGTGTTTGGACCCACAGCTCCAGCTCTTTCTGATCTCATGAGAAGATTCATGGCAGAGGTCTAAGTTGAGTGACCAAGGTGCTTGGATTGGTCTTAATCTAAGGAATTCCACTTTTTCTATATCCTTTTTCCAAAGTTGACAGCTGATCTTCATTCACAGATTTTAGCTACCTTGGAAGTAGAGCGAATCCTCCTAACCACGTAAGAAAACAACCCACCAAAAAACAAAGACCAAACTAACCAAAACCAGTTTAAAATTACTGCCTAAAACCTAGTGTCTTTGAAGACCACTATTTATATCTGTAAAAAAATTCACTTGTCAGAAGCTGAAGAGATTTCTTACAAACACTGATGGGTGAATTTTTCAATATATGTTTACAGTAAATAGTAATTTTAAGCCTCTCCATGTTGCATCATTTAGTCCTAGAAATGCTTCTTCATAGCTACTTTTGCTTGCATCATTGAATATACAAGAGGGTTGTTTTAAATAATGTGTATTTTACAGTGAAGTGACAGTGTCTTACAGAGGGCCTCAGGAAACACTGTTTTCCTCGCCTTTCCCTGTTTGATGACAAACCTGCTTTATCACAGCACTGAGGCTTTGCTGCTCAAAGGGGTTTTGGGCCAGAAAAATAGTCTATTCTGTTTTTCTGAGGGGCTTTGAACCTGCTCTGACGTGTCCCTTGGAATAACCCAGCTCTGCCTAGGTTGTTAAGCAAAATAGGAGTAATTGGCTGAGGAAATGCAATCTACAGTTATATGCAGTAGTGTGTCTCATGCAGGATTCCTGTCCTGTACTCCTTGCTTAGCTTGGCACTCCTATGGAGGAAGCTGTGGTTCATGTTTTTCCCCACCAGTGGTGTAGTAGGGAAGTAGGAGTTTCTGCAATCCATCTACCCCAGCACATTGCTAGAAATGTGACATGTTCACAGGGCCCCTGCTCTCTCAAAGAAAGAAAGACATGGTAAACAAGGAAAGGAACTTCACAGGGCTTTTTCTGTTTCACTTTCCACCCCTCTATTCTCAGAGCAGCTCAGCTTTAGAGGAACAATTTTCTCAAATTGTGAGTTCCTGTTTTCTGCTCTGTTGGCCCTCTGAGAGGCTACAGCTTAACACAACTGTCATTTATGCTTGTTTCCTGCTTATAGTACTGGGACCTTTCAGGTTCAATATTCACATTTGCCTAAAGTCATTACTGTATCTATAAGCAGTGAATAATGAGGTTGCCAATAGAGCACCACTTATTTCATGAGGAAAATCTGCATTGACACTTAGCTGGGAGTCTATTTTGAATTTTTCTGGCTATTGATCTACATTGTGAAGTGCACCTCAGACCTTCTGTCTCTTGACCTGATCATAATTTTTAGCCCTTCATTTACCATGAATTAAAGGATCATTTCCAGTAAACCCAAATATACCCCTGGACTGTTGCCTAATTTGCTGGAAAGTACTGTGACTGCTGTTTGCAGAAAGACATTTTGACTCATATCTTTAAAACAAAGGCTTAGGGCCAAATATTGAGTTCATTTGCACTGTGGTAAGTGTAAAGTAATTATTCTGCTTGTAGTAGAGGTCCTTTCATCATCTTCTCCCTGTTGGAATTTGCAGAATATTTTTCAAGAGTAGTTACAATTTCCTATGAGAGCATCTCCAGAAGAGAGTTAAAGTGGAAAATCTTACATGATTTCCCTGGATTGGTCAGTGAAAAGGCAGGGAAATCAAGTAAGTTATTGCTTGGCCTCTGGTAAGTGATGTCACAAGTTCTGTGCTGTGTAGCAGTTCTCAGAGTCTAGAGAAATATTATCTGGCACCTCCTTAACTCTATTATTAGCAAAGAGGCTCTTTCTTCATCCTCATTAGATTCTTAATTCCAAGAAACAAATTGTCTGCTCAGGGAATGGGAGGAAAAGGGAGAGTTGCAGGAATATGGTTGGGATATTACAAAGCACTGTGCCTCAGCTGAACGGGAATGACTTAGTGTAGATCCTTAGCTGTGTTTTCAAGTATAGGGTAAAACTTTGAGTTATTTGAAGGGAAACAGAGTGCCAGTGCAGAGGGCACTGAGAAGTCAATGCACACATTAGAATTCAAAGCACTCCTGTGTGTCCTCTGTCCCCTCGAGAGCAGGCCACAGATGGCTTGTAAAATGTACCTGAGCCTTTGGAATATGAATTCAGAGCTGCCAGCTGATGCCCTGCTTCCCACTGCTGGTTGCAGAGTCTGATTGGTGAAGATCAGACAGTATTATAACATCAAATTGCCTGATACACCTCCACCCCATGCTTGCCCTTTGAAAAATGCCCTCAAAAGCTCTTCTGTAAAAGCATCATCACATATTCCTTGGGCTAAAGTCACTGTAGGTAGTGAGCGTGGGTAAGGGAGACCAACTTGAAGGCTTTTGTTTTCCCTGTCAGAAACACTATTTTAATTATATCTCCTGTGGCCAAGTAGCACCTAGAATACTGACTTTAAACAAACATGTCAATTGAGGGTTTTAAAGTAATACTTATAGGTCTATTTTGGCTTGCTTCCTGACATTTAAATGTAGGTTTTGCTCTGATAATGTTTCTAAGTTTTGTTGTAAATCCATGAAAGCTTGAAAAGTTCAGAAATGCATCTAAAAGTCTGGAGGCCCCTAAACCAGGAGATTAGCAGTCTAAATTCACATCACTGCCCATGGATAAAATAGTCATCATCTTTTAGAAAAATGCAGCTTGAATGATTGGACACAGAAATTTAGTCTCTCTCATAACAGGAAGAAGAAAGAGAAAGAAATGGGGTGGCAAGAATAAAACAAAGCTATTTACATATGACCTGGCAGTGGGCTAAGGGGAAGGGCTTGCTTTAAGGAGGGAGCTCTGCTGATGGGGAAACACACACCCAGAGGGGCAGAAGAGCTTTCATTGTGCCCATCCATCATAGGAATCAACCTGGCCAAACCCAGTCTGTCCTCCTGCAGTCCTGGCAGCAGCACAGAGGGAGAGGATAAAGCTGCCCTAAATGTAGCTCTGTTGTAGCTCAGCCCAGCTTGGAACAGGAGTGAAGTTAGTTGCTCTCTCTGCATGTATAAAGGCAAAGTGGGCTGCCAGGTGAGCAGATTCATGAGATGAAAAGAGTTTTGAACAACACTGACAGAAAATGACAGAAAAATCCATGTTCTTATTCTATAGGCAATAAAATGGGCCACACAAAGCCTCTGATTTCCTTCCTTACACACAGAGGAGCCCTGAACAGCCTCAGTCTGCATCAGAGGCCTGGCTGTGCCCGAGTGCCTCCCAGATCCTAATGTCAGTGTGAAAACCCCAGAGTGCCTCACACAGTCCTGGCTGCTGGCTGCTCATTTTGTAGTGATGGGCAGTTGTAACCTATCCAAATATAGTTATATTCTTTGGATTTGGTTCCACCTAAAATTTGAAAAACCATTCAGCTGGAGTTGCTTGAGGAAGGAGGCTTGTCATCCCTAGACATCAACTGCACCCTCAGCATTTGCTTTTATCCGACTAAGTAACTGAGAGAGAGGCTTCTAAAAATCCCAGACTAGCAAACTAATCTTGTTTGTGCTTTGTGAGTTAAGAATCTCCAATAATTTTCAGATCTACTATTTTAAGGGCATCATTGTTGTTGGATCCATGTACCAATGCCTGTCTCTTCAGTCCTGGTTGTCTAAAGCCTCTGTTCTGTACAGTCACAGCCTTTGTACTTGCTTTTTTTTGTTATTTTCTCTCCCCACAATCCCCATCTCGACCCCTGTCCCTGAAATGCATGAGAATGCCAGTTGAAATGAAGGGTACTAAGGAGGCAGGAGTAATTTCTAGACCATGCTGTTACATTATTGTGGTGTGGAATCCAAGAAGAATAAGACAATGCTGGTATCACCTACACTTGCTGTAGGCAGCAAAGTTTAAACCAAATGAGGCAGATGGTCTGAATGGACTGAGCCACAGAAACACATTTTGTCCTTGTTTATTTTTCTAGAAAGAGTAAAATCAAGGCAATTTTGGGATACAAAACTAAAAAGCTGCATCTGGCAATTAGAAGAATCAGAGGACTAGTGGAGGGTCTGGAAAAAAGCCAGTTTGATGGTCATATTCTTTACTGCTTTCATTATGCTGCTGTTATGGAGATGGGAGCACAGTTGTGCTTAGCACTTGTTTACCAGCTCGGATCCAGCTGGGAAAATGCAATTAGTGCCTCCACGAATGAGAGGTAAGGTTTCTGGACTTGATACATGTCCTATTTGCTAAGTGCTGAAGGTCTAAATTTCCGCCTCTGAAAAGGTATGTTCTGCTTTTCAAGTGAATTGCACCGAAGATTTCTGACATCCTTTCGAAGGCTTCCTGCAGGAAAGATGACATTTCAAACCTGTATGTTACCTGAACCTTGATCACATCTTGTCTGCTGTTGAAATATATGACCCAAAAGTGTTTCCCAATGAATTAGGCACTCATCATGCATTTTAACCTCCTTGAAGAAAATTATGCAGGTCTCCAAGTTGCCTGCATGAGTTATCTTTTATTCATTAGAATCCTAAATGTTATTGACATGCATTCTTAATTATTCCCTGCTGAAAACAGTAGTGCTCTTGAACAAGTATTTTGCATTTGTTATGTCCTGCTGCTAGCACAGTTAATAATGTATATAATAATACTAAAATAAGAAACTATCAGAGCAGAATAAGAGAACTTATTAATATGATTCAATAGAAGAAAATTGTTACTTTTGGCTTTCCCAGCCTAACAACAACACTGTCTGAATGCTTCAGGCATTCAGTCTTTGCTATAGGTCCAGCATAGAAATAGCAACATCTCTGGCAGAGAAGCTGGTAAGACATCACCTGCCACCCCTCTAAAAGCATTAACTGTAGTTACTGTACCTTACTTAGTGGAACTTATGCTGCCAAAAGCTTTCAAAAGCAGTCTTTGGATACGTTTCTGGAATTAGTGGTTGTTTATTCAAACAGGAAATCGCAACCTTAAAAATTATATTTGTGCTTCAGTGTTTCCTCTGTCTTTTCTCTTTTCCCATCTCCTTCACATATACGCATATTCTGTATGGGAAACAAAAAGGGTTTCTAAAAATCCAAAAGTTGGTTCTGAAAAACTGTACAATATTCAGAGTTATTCTCTCGTAGGAAATCTAGAAGCACCAAAAGAGTCAGTAAAAATTTCAGCCTTTTGTTGTGTTGTGTTTCTGGTGCAGCTGCATCATACCCCTTTGACTCACAGACAGAGTGAGAGTGACTTGCCAGCGTGTCCAGATCTTTTTCCTTAGTCATTTCCAGCTGGCTGCAATTCCTTAAATACATGGCTTTACATGCTGTGCAATTAAATATCATCCAGTTCTTATGCTGTCATCATGAAAGATTTTTCATTTCATTCTGTAGGTTATTTCAGTCTTCTCTGATGCTGATAACATGTCCCACCTTTGACACTGACAAATATTACCTCCTGAATCTTTTTAATGGCACTGGCAAAATTAAATATTAAAGAGAGGTAATCTCAGTTTCAGATTTTGAAAAGACCATCTAGGAACAAATTTTCAGCCTTCTCTTTTTGGCACAAATTATCAATCCCTTGATCTAATCAGATCCCTTGCTGCTTTTTATTTAATGGACTATATGTTTTCCTCAGACTGAAAAACCTAAAGTGCTATTTAAACACAGCAGGTCTAAATTGTCTGGAACTTCTTATCAAAGGAATTATCTGAAGGGTGTGGTACTGGTGATCTGATACGGGGCATTATCTCACTGTCCATTCATCACTTCTTCGGTATTTCTTGCCTTTAAAATGTATCCTAAAATCTTAAAACCTGTTGAGGAAAGGCAAACAGGCTCATAGCTGTTGTTTACCAGACATGTGTAGGTTAACTGTCAACAGCTCCCTGTAGCATTTCTTTCTGTATCTAGGAATCATAGTGTTATAGAATAATTTGGGTTGGATGCGACCTCCAGAGGTCACCTAGGCCAACTCCCTCCTCCGAGCGGGTCTGATGAGACCGTATGCAGGAATTTGCATTTGCTTTTGTTGTACTTCTCTCCAGGCTGTTCAGGTCCCTCTGGCAGGCTGTCCTGCCATCCAGCATGTTCACAGCTCCTCCCAGTTTTGTGTGAGCCGCAAATCTGGTAAGAATGCACTCTGCCCCATCATCCAAATCATGAATGAAGACATTTGACAGCCCCGATCCCAGCACTGATCCCTGAGGGACACCAGTTAGTTGCTGTCAGGTGGACTTTGCATCACTAGGTATTATTGGTGACTTCTCTCTCAACATGCCAGAATCCAGCAGATCTGAGGGAAATTTGTGTCATATTCAGACTTGTACTGAGATCACCTGTGGGCAAGACAGACACAGTCCACCAAAAGTACTGGTTAGTTTACTAGCAGTGTCCCAGGGGAGCTTAGTTTGAGTACAAGGTTCTGGGAACACCGTTCAGGTTGTGCAATTTAAGTATGTTGGCAATAGAAAACATTGTCTAAAACTGAAGAACTCAAGACTGAAGAAGTCTTTTCAATAACAATTTTTCATATTTCACGTATAATATGGTTTGTCTTCAAGCAAATGTGTACAATTAAAAATATTTTAACAGCATTCAGCTGGACATAATTGAAAAGACCATCAAAATAAAATGCAGCAGTGGACTGAGAACAAAATATTTTTGTAACTGTTAATGTTAAATGATCCTCTTTACCATTGTCTCATGAAAAAAACCCAAAAGATAAAATCGAGAGGCAAAACTGAAAGCAGAGCATACCATGTTCCTTGTAGACACTTAGGTAACTTGTGAGAGTTTTCTCACAGCCAGAATAACTGCCTGATGCTGAAATAATCACTTGCCAGAGTAACAAGAATCATAAGCCTAAAAAAATTTTTACAGCACATTTTAATATCAGTATTATTGCCTGTGGGACTTGTGTTCTGTCACTAGTTTTGACAAAGAAGAGAAAGCAATTATAGAGCTGAAACATGTTTGCCCCCATTTCTATTTGAAAAGCCTTCAAGCTAAAAGTTTGTATGACACCAGATTGGGTAATGTGTTAAAAGATGTTTAAAATGTATGAGAATAAAGGCTGAATTAAACTCTTTTCTTATAACACTCTTCAAGTAGTCAAACTAATCCATAGTTGATGTTAAGTAATATTTCTGCTATCCAATCATTCACAAATTATCTGAAGATAAAATTCTGCAAGATGACATAGACGTGAGGAGTTTGCTGACCCTGTAAGATCCTGGGTTAACAAAATAATGTCTCAGCTATAGCTCTAACCTGGATCAGAAGAGATAAACAGATGAAAAGAAAATCATACAATTAGAGGCAAGGCTGAGGTATTAAGTGCAGTCTTTTTTTACACGGCCTTGTTAGAGGGAAAATGTGTAGAACAGCTGTTTCAGAGGCACTACCTGGGATCTTATCAGATAAAACAGTAACCTTGTGGGCAGGTCTGTCTGACCTGACCATGTTCAGATTTTTACAATAGTCAGACAATGAGTGTCTCTTTCTCTTCAGGCAGGAAATTCTGTAATTTACCACTACAGTTTCAGCTCATTCGAATCTGAAGTTGCATCTGTATTTTACAAGGGAGCCCACTAATGAATGCTGTTGTGCCTGCGTTCTGTTGGCTTTGAGGGTGAGAGCTGTGCATAATCACATGTGACAAACGGGCTGCAGCTCCAGCAGGAGTTTGTCCTGTAATGACAGTGATTTGCTGAGGAAAGGCAGAGGCATCATAGTTCAGACTCTCTGTATTTGGTGGATGGAAGTCTGATTCTACTTCCCTTTCTCTTCAGTTCGTTGGCTTTTTGCTTTTGTTTTTTGTTTGTTTGGTTGCTTGGGTTTTGTTTGTTTTGTTCTTGTTAGTTTTTTAGGGAGTAGGATGTGTGTGTGTGTGTGTGCTGGTTTTCACTCAGCTGTGCGACTTTTAACCCAGTTTGCCAGACTGCTGATCTAACCTTATGCACTGCCACCAACTGGCACACAGCAAAATCTTTAGGGGATGAGATTAAACACACCAGGAGTCTCCATTTCTAATGGAAGCTCCATGGGAACACCACTGGGATCCCTGCTACTTTGCTGCAGGCAAACCTGTGTGAGCCCATGTGCCATCCCTCGGTGCATTAGAGAGGCAGCACTATCACAATACAATGCAGAGGATTCTGCTTTCACGCTTTAGGGCATTCATTGCAAAGAATAGCAACGTTTTCCTCCTGTCCTCAAAGCCACTTGTTTACCCACCTCCTTTGCTCAGAATTGAAATATTTAGCTTTAAAGCCAGAGAGGAAAACTGTCATTTTTTATTTATCAGCAGTAGCAAAGCCACACAAAATCACTGTCTCTTTTAATAAGCTTATTTGTTTAAGCATGCAGGGTGTTAAATTACCTTTCTCATCTATACGTGGTTTAATATTCCATCCCTCTATTGGCTGAGGACAAAACGGGCTGTAACACACTATTGCCTGCTGTGACAAGTGCTGGGCTGAATTAGAACTTAAAAGACTGAATTATGAGACCCAGTATCACAAGGACATAAAGCGTATTGAACCCTATACTGACTGGACTATGAACTGTGTATTTGTCATAATGTGCCCAAGAATGCTAGTGCTAGATTTTTTTAGAAATTATATCTTCTAACAATTGTACTGCCTACTTACCATTTTCAGTGAGAAAGTTAAGATGCTGAAGGCTGCTACATTTAATTAACAAATTATTCTGTGTAAGAGCTTGAAGGTGCCCTGGTTTCAGCTGGGATAGGTTAAACCACATCAGAAGGCTTACTAAAAGTCTACAGTTAAATATTCTCACCTCTGCAAGGGGTTTCTAATCTGCTAAAATAGAAAAATCCAAAAGAAAACATACTTTCAATACACTGTAAATAGGGGCCCCCTAAACATTAGACAGTGCTCTTAGAGAAACATAGGCTGTTTCATAGTCTGCTAAGACACTAGCATTTGCTCCTGGTGTGCAAGATATCAAATGAACAAGCACATGCAAACAGTGTAATCTCACTTTACTTGCAGAAGGTTTAACCCATAAACCTGACTGAGACTTATACAGTGGTTTTACTTTTTTAAATACACGCAGCCAGAAAAAGAAAGGTTTCATATCATACCCTGTATAGGTCTGGTTTTAGTTGCCCTTTTTCTCAGTTATGATTCCCCTAAAGGGCCATAGAGTCTTAACAGGATTTACCTGAGTTACCTGGCATAGTTGGTGTGCCAGATTTTGATTGTTCCTTGGAGATGCCCCAGCGCATCTTCATAATTCCCACCTGGTTTGATTTTACTTCTCATGGAGGGAGATGAAGTAAATCTGACCTCATCGTAGCTGAGAGCAGAATATAACAGGCAGCTTGCTTTGTATCTGAGCCAATTTAAAGGAATTTTTTTTAATAGCCTTTAAGCATGTACCTAATATTAGCAGCAGCTCAGTGGAACTCAAATACGTATTAAATGTAAGAATGCTTTCTTCATTCAGAAGTTGCACTTGACTGTGGGCAAGAGGTATGCATTGCTATCTAGCTTTTTCAAAGGGCTAATTCTCTTCCTCTTAGTCATGGTGATATAAACTTGAAATAACCCCACTGAGGTCACTGGGGAATGGCAGAGTCCTTTTTGTGTATCTGAAATCAGCCTGCGAAATAAGCACAACCAATAGAGACTATTTTAAAAGCTCTCAGGATTTACTAAGTCTGTCATTGCATGCAGAAAAAAAAAATCATTTAAATGTTGTTTCAATTTCGAATTCAAATTTAGAACATCAGTTTTTGAGGGGAAAAAAAGGCAAATTTCAGTGCCTAGTTTTATTTTCAAGCATCTGGAATGAAATATCAAACTACTGCAAGTAGGGAAGGGTAATGAAAGTCTCAAAATGGAAAACTGTCTTCACTTGAAGGCTGTCAGGAAAGCAGCCCCTCAGTTTCCTGCAGCTGCCAAAGCAGCCAGAGCTCACTTTAATGACAGTCAGTGAGAGAGAGGCAAGATGCTCTATTTTCTCCACACTTGGGCTACAGCTCACAATGTGTATTGATGTTTGGTGCTGGGATACAGATCCCATTCCCAGTTCTCCCACACCACAGACACGGAGACGAAGTTCCAAACTGGGAGTTGTCTGTCAACCTTTGAATAAGTGACCGACCAAGAGTATTGATGCTCTGCCTGTCTGTCTGGTGGGTGAGGTCCATGGCATGTATTCCTTATCATGCTACACATAAAGAAGTATTTTGGTGGATCCCTCAGGTCTTGACCTCTAGATAGCAACTGTGATCTCTCAGGTGAGATCCCTAATTCGTATTTAAGGGGGCTTGCAGCTTTTTTTGAGTAGCAGTAATAAAATTCTCCCTGTCAGTCCTGTATCTGACAGTGAAGCTCCTAAGAGTGCTGCAGCTGGGTCACTCTTCATTTGGGATTGTGGGATTAATTGTTTCTCACTGACAGCTCCATGCATATGAATATATTTGTTTTCAGACATGTGCTTGAGCTAATAAGCATTTGGGCCATTGCTTGGTTAATTCTTTTCATTATGGGCAATCTGATGCTCATCCATATGATTTGTGTTATTTAGTTATTCTCTGCGGTGACTATGATTAAATCGTCTTTTTTTATCATCACACAGTGTACAACATATTTATCTCTCTCACATTCCTGACTCAATACACTCCCATCTTTTCTCGATATTGTCCTGCCCTTGAAACCTGCTAGTTATCTGTATGCAAAAACTAACAAGAGAAAGAAATCACAGGTTTTCTGAAAAGAAAAAAAACCCAGGAGTCCTCAGAGTGACAATGACAAATGATTCATACTGGCAGGCACTCTTCATTAACACTGAATGCTGACAGACTGCATTCAGGCTAGATAGAGGTGACCTCTAGGGCCATCATTTGGCCTGTTACTTGTTCATTTAACCTAAAAAAATTATGCTGTCTTTAACATACTATAAATATAAAAGTTGCATTCCCCCTCACAACATATGTATTAAAGGAGAATCTCCAAGTAGCTTTTTTAGCATCTATAATATTACAGAGCACTCCAAAAGTTAGAGTTTTTCCAGCAATGACCAGACCCACTGAAGCAGATCTTGTTGCCACCCCACTGCACGTGCTGGACCTTCAGCTGTGGGAAGGTGGTCTCCTGACTTGCTGTCACATTGGAGCTGAGGATCCTGGCCCTTTGCATCTCTAGTTTGTGTTTGCCACACTCCACACACACCTGAACTGAAAGAGGAAATCTTGTAGGAGCTGGTTGTTTAAAGCCAGTGATGCTATTTGCAGAATATTAAAAGAACTGATTAACACACAACACAGTTCACTGTGCATGGCTGTAAGCAAGAAATGTTGCTCATGTGGAGAGGAAATATGTGTTATGGCCCTAAGGGTGCTAACAGGCCTTAGTGGTCCTGAGCAGCCTCACCAGGTGCCCTCATCTAAAGGGGGCATCCAAAGGCAAGAGAAGAATTAGGAATTAACTGGCTGAAGGGTCCATAGGTGTAGAGTAGAATGTGGATTTTTTTCTCCCCAGAATGTAATAGGCAAAGATCTGTAAGAACAGGAGAAGCTTAAATGACCTGAAAGGAATCAGGCAGTGCTACAATTGCAATTTTCTATAAATTCTTGGAACACTGTCTGTTGCCTGCCTATCACTGGTGTTCACAGTGGGCTCATCCAGGCTGAATCAAGTATTAAACTATGGCTTTTTCACTTCCTTATCTGAAAGCAAGTTCTCCTAGGCCTGGAGCTACTCTTAACGCTACTGGATTTGTTAATTTGACAAATCTTAAAGTAGTGAGGAGGAAATTAATTCTTGAAATCCTCACCC
Organism: Calyptomena viridis; assembly: GCA_013390005.1. Taxonomy (NCBI): domain Eukaryota; kingdom Metazoa; phylum Chordata; class Aves; order Passeriformes; family Eurylaimidae; genus Calyptomena; species Calyptomena viridis. Next base: position 72,559 of record WEIV01008403.1, read on the forward strand.
TATGTAGGCATAAAACAGAGAAGTCTGGCTTAGCCACAGTGACTGCTTTTCCTCTGACACATTGGGAAAATACTCCACAACTCATTCACTCCCTACATTCTACATGCTTGGGTACTGCCTTCTGTATGTTAATGCAGAAGAATTGGGTGCTAAAAATGAGGTGTATTCCTGATGTGAATATTAAATACAGTTAGAAATGAATCACATTGAAGTGTCTGGCTTTATACCTGCTTAATACGGTGCTATTCCTGCCTTGGAGCAATTATATGTGTTCACACTGGAAGTTCATCTAATACAGCAGCAGGTGCTTGTGTGTGTGTACAACTCTTCCGCTGATTCACAATATGTCAGTCAGTGTTAATTATAAGCAGGAAGAATTAAAATTTTGGGAAGGCGGATCCTGCAGTGCTATTTATCTTTACTTAAAGTAGGACGAGGCTCCAGACTATATGTCTTGCATTCTCAGCCAATGGATTTGTGCACAGAAATAGGATGCTGAGATACTCAGATACTTAAATTATTCGGTGTTATTCATATTTCAAGTAGTGATGACAGAATTTTTGTTTGAATGTTGTTTCTGCTACACCCACCCCTGTTATCCGTGTTCACGTATACATCCTTTTCTGCTGGAATATCAGGTCTATACTGCAAATGGAGCTGTATCTGCTGGCTTCAATGCAAACCAGTTACTGCCTATAGGCTAGGGAAACTAAAATGTCTTGTTCCACATGATTTCTTTGCCTCTCTGCTGACAAAGAGTGCAGTACAGTATTTCTATGTCAACACAAGCTTCCGTGTGTGTCTCCATAAGGTATTCCAAGACTTTTCCCATCTTCACATTTTGGATAGCGGTGTGGGGCATGCATGTGCTCTTAATATTGATTTTAATGGAAGGACAATGACTGAGGAGGAACAGCCACCAGTTTTCATGTCTGGCTGGGGTCCCTCATGAGCCAGTTTTTACCCCACGTATCAGAGAATGGAGTAATAAGGAAGCTGGCAGTGATGATGTCAGTGCCAAGGGCTATTTTTCTAGGTAGGTTTCCTTTTTAAGGTAGCAGTTTCCTTGAGAACTAAATACAATACGGAAAGAATATAATGTGCTTAAAATTCATCTAACTTTATGGACAAGTCTTAGTTTCATACACCAGAAGGGTCAGAAATCTTCCCCAGAAAGGTTCCTGGGCATTCCTCAGACACCAGGGAGCATTCAGATACTCTAAAGCCAGTTTTGCTGGCACCTAACCATCTGGTCCTAACTTGCCCAGCAACAGAAGGGCTAAAAGCTGTCACTCTGAATAACTTTACTGCCTACCACTTTGGCAAGTCGAGTCTGAATTTAACTAAAATCACAGCTTCAAGCAAGAATATTTATGAACTAGGAAACCTCCTGTAAGCGTATAAGGGGCAATTGTATATGTTTTTTTTTTTTTTCACACTCCCTCCCTTCCTCCTATCTCCTTGTTAGCAGCCAGCAGTGTGGCCACCCTGGTTGCCTAGGAAGCTGATTGCTGCTCCTAAAGGATCTGTTTAAAATTCTGATCTGGATTCTAGTCAGGTTTATGAGACCCTGGGAATGGAGTTCTTGAAATGGTGGGTATTTTCCATTTTTTTCCCCCTCTCCTCATCTCCTCTGGACTGAGAGAAGGCAGCTGTGCTGCTTTGCTAGACAGAGCAGCTGGACTTGGTTACCCCTAGAACCAATTAAGTGCTGTAAGAATGGCTTGCCTTATTCCAGGGAGACAGAAGGAGCTGTTTGGGATCAAAAATGACACCAGAGAGTAGTTGTGTATGTATGCAGTTATTTTAAGGGTTGTTTTTGAGGCTTTTTCTAAGCACCTGCTGCCTTTTTGGGCATTTGTACTTTCATCTGCTTGGTTTGAAATGCAAACAAAAGCAATGATACATATTCAGACAATCTGAGACCTGTGTTTTTGAGGACTATGCTAAACCTTTTGTGGAGTTTCTTTTCAGAAGATAATCCTAGTGGAAAATTACTAAATGGAGCTTTAAATAGGTGAAATAATAAGCTGGTTAAATAGTGCACCTATCAGAGTGGCAAAGGTGGGTGCACTCCCCAAGCCAGTTTCCATCTCATAGCTCTGCACTGCTGACTACTGTTTGGAGAGGTAAAGGGGGCTGATTTAAGAGCCATGTTCCTTAACATTTAATTTTGGCTTTCTAGGAGTCGTTTGTCTAGTCTTATCTGTGCCATTCAAACTTATGCATTCAAAACAACACCTGGATAAAAATCTATGAATAGAATTACTGATTATCAGTGTAACTGATACTCATTTAAAAAGATCTTAGATGGTAGCAAAAGCTAGAGTTTGAGTTACTTGTTTATGCTCTTAAATGAGTGTAGGATCTAATTTAAAACTGCTTTGAAATGTGAATTTTGAACAGGAGCTCTTTGATCAGAACTGAAGTACGATGTGTCATAATGTATTATGCCAAATTAAAAAGGCCACTTAAGCTTTCTCTCCAGAGGCACTGAGCAAAATGAGTACTATGGTTCCCATACTGTGTCTTGTGTTAGCAAGTCCATGCTGGAGAAATTTGGCTACAAAGATTATGGCTGAACCTTTGCAAAGTGGGAAACAGCATTTGGTTTTCTGCGGGGGAGAAATCAAAAATGCATGATATGGGTGTTTTCTTATAATGCCTATTTATGTTGCACACATTCCTTCAAGAGTGTGGTCCCACACACACTTCCTCTTTCAAAAATTTCAGCCCCAAATTTAGTTTGTGGTTTCTGCAGCTTGTAGTAATTTCTACACAAAGGAGTGACAACCAGTTCTTTTCTTCGAAATATGTCCCTCTGCACATTGAGGAAAAGCATGATTGGAATGTGATGGGCAGGGTTGCCATGAGGTGATACCTGTCCCATGAGTGCTAAAACCACCTTTCTGGTAGCTGACAGCATTGCTGTTGAATGGCTTAACTGGTCTTTGTTATTCTGACATGCACTGGCAATGCTCTTGTGACCATGTAGGGATCTGATGGGATCAGAGGCCTCTATTTTAATCCAATGGTTCATATGCATCCAGCTTCATGACAGTGGGACTTGGGAAAAAAAAAGGAGGAAGTAATGGGTCAAACCAACTGTCCAAGCTATATTTGTTCAGAGGTTTTAATTTATTTTTTATATCCTGCAACTAAATCAGTGATTTTCCAAATGAAGGGCTATTGTATACTCCAGGACACAGTGTTGTGAGCAAACAGGTCTGAAAAATAAATGGGGCTTTCTATTAAGTTATCCATAAGAAAGGGGAATATTGGCAAGTACAGCCAGATAAGGCATAGTCTTCTGTGTTGTTTTTCCACCTAGAAACAATGTAGAATTTGTAATTATTATTTGGGATTTAATCAACCCATGAAAGAGTAGAGGAAAATAACGAGCTATGTGGTAATATTCCTAGTATGTACTTTAATTACTGACTGCTTGATTACTGCTGAAACTGATGAGGCTGAGTGTGATGATATTATCAGGAAGTTAAGCCTGATAGCAAGAGATGAAAACATAGCATGTAACATGATCATGATATGCTGCAAAATAGCATCTTTGAGGATTGGATTGAGTGACTCCCTGCAGAGATAATTTAAATGCTGTAAAGCCATGTATGTAGAAATGCTGATGAATAAGATAACAGAGCCCCTGAGGAAAACACAAGCTGTTGAAATGCAACAGAAGAGTTACACAAATCTGGGTGAGTGGTTATGGAACCATGTCCAGACCAAAGGTTACAACTATCAAAAGATTCCAAAAGGTCCAGTGAGGCTTAGAGTGAGGCTTAGTATTTTAATGAATAATAATGTTATCGCGGGAATTTAGGAATATAGTGTTGAAATATACATAAGTCATCAAGGCACTCAAAGCTACAAAAACAGGAGTAACTTTGTCAGGCACTGGATACACCACGTGACACCTGGAATGATGCAGGAACATGCACAAAGCAACCGAGAGACCTCAGGTATGTGGTGGCAAAAAAAGGCATAAGTAACTGTCTTTAAAGAGGTTTCCTTCCAGACTGTCATTTTCTTTAATGCATTTCAAAGAGGTAGGACTGAGACACAGAGCCAGTAATTAGCAAACTGAAAACAGAATGAGATACTATCAGAAGCCACCTTTTACTAGATGGAGAGTGAAGACTCTCTGAAGCATTCAGGCACGTAGCTGAGAAATCCAGCCCGAGTCAAACAATGGAACCGAAAGAATGCTTCAGACCACTGAAACTCTTCTGTTCTTAAAAGAAGAAAAAAAACGCCACCCACAGACTTCGAGGGTCTGAAACTGTTAGTGACGAAATAACCCTAGAACTGAAACACTGTATACAAATGTTACTTCTTATAGAATACACTAACACAGTTCAAGTGTACAGCAGGTTAGAAGTGCCCCGAACCTTTCTCCATGCACAAAACTGGCTGTAAACTTGTCTGTTGAGCAGTGACTTACCTCTCACTCTTCCCACTTACTTGTGCTCATGTACTACACTCTACTGCTTTTGGGAGCAGTAGCTGGGATCTAGCTGGTAATTTGGGTAAAGTCTGGTTTACTTCCTCCTTCTCATTTCTTGCGGAAATATTAGCTCTTGAGTTAAACAGAAAATTGAATTATTTTAGGCTGTGAAATGTAACTGATTGTGTATTATGTGTTAGACAACTATGACACAACCCGTAGCTTCTCCCAAGTCTCCTTTTCAAAAACTGGCAAACAGAAGAATGTATAGTTGCTATGACTCAGGGACTAGAAATGAAGGAGAGGGAGAAAAACCCCATACCTAACAGTTGGAATATACCTAATTCCCAAAACAACCACCACAAAAAGATTATGACCAGGAACTTGAAAATCTAAATAAACCATAAAATCAGAACTGTCCTCCCTGACTGGTGAGGCTGCATTTCACCATGACCTGTCCTCTCTAATTCAGGTTGTCAGTTTACCTCTTGGGATTCTGGTCAGTCAGAGGAGCACTACAGTGTTTTGATCACATACAAAAGTGGATTGTCTGCGTAGCTGTTGGTTTATGTTAGTGAACAAACTGATTGTTTTAGCACCCAGACATGCCCACAGCTACTGTTTCATTAATGCAACAAAATTTTTGTTAGTTCATAGCTAATTCACTCTACTCTGACATCCTTAAAATATTTGCCAGAAGAGCAAATCTTGATGATATGAAATGGTATTTGCACTATCATTGGATGCATAATGGTGTGTATAGCAGAAAGTAGATCCAATTGATAAGAATATCAAGTGAGATGATATGGTGGGGCTGTGCATAAGTCAGAGTCTGCTCCAAGGACAGTAGCTGCAGTTACTTTGCCCCATGAGTATTCCATATTCCCCCTCTAATTTCATCTTTAAAATCCAAGTGTGTGTACTTTTGAGTACATAGTAATTTGTTTAATAAACATCCTTACTATCTCTAAGGAAGTTGATTTCTTTTGTGTGCATATACAAGCGTATTTTATTCTCCAAAGCAAAAACATCCTGTGAAGAAAATTAAATCCTTTTATTCTATGGAGAACATTTTGACAGTTTCTGAATCCCCAATCCTTTTTGAACTGCACTTTGCTGTGGAGAGAGGTGGAAATGTGACTGCCCTGGCAAGCATTTGCCATCATGGTAAATCACTGTTTCCTTATGCAGATGATTTTTCTGTAAAGTATGTGTTCTGCTTTTTGAGTAGGGAAAGGCCAGACTTCTTTGTGCTATTGTTGGGCATTATGCAATCCTAACATGCCCTAAAGAGATCTGCTGAACGACAGTCCCAACTCTCACTGTCCACATCTAGCAACCCACAGTTTGTCTTCTACTCTTCTGCAAGCCATTCTTTTTCAGATGGTTGGCACCGGTTTTATAAAAAGTAAGCAAATCGTTATGATCAATTAGCTCTAAGCTGGTGTGATGCTGGTAGCAGGGAAGAACAGCTGCGCCTGCGTTTGATGTGCGGGAGTTGCTGGCAGGCCAACCACCCTGCTGCTGAGCAGCTCTGGGCATGGTTTTTTGGAGAGCAGCAGTTGGTAAAGGCTTCAGTCTTCTGATCTGCAGCTGGACAACCACTTTCCACACCACTGTGCAGTCTGTTGGTTAAAACTAGATTAATTCCTACTTGTTCACCCAAACAGAAAGATGGAGAACCTCAGCACATTCCCAGGTGCAATCATACCGGTCAGGCAAAAGTACGAGTTTAGCCAGAAAAACATGCCCACTCTTTTTTTGCTAGTTGTGTTGACTGTGGATGTGCAATATAAAAGAAAAAATTGGCTCCATGCTGCTGTTTGCGGGGCAGTGACCAGTGGTCACCCTGACCCAAGAGTAGAGGCCACAGAGATAAGTGTGTCTGCTTGCCTGGCAGTGCGGTGCGACAGCACAGTTGAAGCTGCCAGAAGTATCCAGGGTTGCAAGTGGAACCACAGGAGTATGAGAACCATATACTATCTTTGAGGTGCCTCCCGACTGCAACCAAGAACCCAACAGCCATTTGCCATGGGGACTGGTGCCAAATGTTCAGTGTCAGTGCATCTCCTTCCATCACCCAGCATTCATACGGATTCTGTGTCAACGTGTCCGAGACAGTGTGTAAAGGGAATTAGGGCATTTCCCAGACCTGCAGAATTGATTCTAGAATCTGGTTTAGGGATACATGAAAAATTGATGTACTTGAAAGATCAGTTTGTAGGATTGCTCCTACAAGTACTCCTGCTGATGGAGCAGTCAGCTCCTGTGAGGGGACAGGCAGGTTAGCTGGGAGCTGCTTTGTTGGGAGCAAATCCTGCTGAATACTATGCGTGTGATGGAATGAATTCACTTGTATCAGCTGTACAAGAAAGTATGTTTGTTTTATCTTTGTACTGAAATTTGTGGCATTCCAAGAGCCTTGACAGCTTCCAGCAAGTACTCGGATGAGTTAAATATGAGAAGAATGATCCGGGGAGTCACCAGCCGTAACCACCTCGCTTTAGCTGCGGGAGATGCTTGTGCCGCATCTCCGGGGAACTGGGGGCCATCCATTCCAACGCGGGAAGCTGAAAGCAGCGGCAAATTGAAAAACAGAGCTGGGGCGTCAGGAACTCGGACGAGGTTGGCCCCGGAGCCTCTCGCTGCTCTCCGCAGCAGTGGCCGTGAAGGAAGGCGGCTTCAGAGGGCTGAAACTGCCTGGCTCCTTGACGGGCGGCCCGGGGACACGGGGGCGTCGGCCCACGCCCGACTGCGGGACCCGTCCCGTCCCGTCCCGTCCCGTCCCGTCCCGTCCCGTCCCGTCCCGTCCCGTCCCGTCCCGTCCCGTCCCGTC
>WEIV01008403.1:80035-121858 GCA_013390005.1 Calyptomena viridis
GGGGCCTCGGGGCGGGTCCGCTCTGCCCCCGGGACGGCACCGCGGGTTGGCTCGGTGTGTGCGAGCCGTGCGCCCTGGAGGCGGCTCGTCACCTCGGGTCCCTGGCAGGGTCGTGTCCCCCCGCCTTGGCTGGCAGGGGGAGCAGGGCTGGTGTGGAGCTGCTGTGCCGCTGCAGGGACCGATACCGTGTCATCTCTTGTTGGCGGATACGCTGTGGCCGGAGTTGGAGCAACTTAGTGAATTCACCTGTTTTCCGATGTCTGTTCTCTTTACTGTATCCCATAGCGGTCCCTTTCATTGCACATACTTAACCTAAATATTTTTAGAACCTCGAACAGACTTTTTAGTGTATTTCTGTGCTGCAGGTTTCTGAGGAATAACCCTGACCGTTTTGACAAACATGAACTTTTCGTTGGAAGGGTGTTCCGACATGGACATTGTCTTGGCCTTAAAAAAAAAAAGCCTGTGAAAGTATATTTAAAAATGCCAGGAAATAAAGGGTTAAACAATGTATTTGTAAATTCCATAACCTGAATTTCTGGACAGATCACTTTATGTAAAGTCTTTGACAGTGGAAATGACAGGGTGAGAAGAGCCTTTTATTTTGTCTGGCATTGTAGTCTGAGTCGAGCATCTGAGTTCAGACCTTAAATTTTCTCTTTTACAGATTTTACGAATATATTTTTACGCAGTGAAAAAACTTACCGATTAAGTGGCTGTATCCTTGTCTAACTGCAAAAGCTGTCACATATAATAAGTTATTGTGCCAGTATTACAATAGTAATGGGATATTAAACTAGCACATTTTGGCAGTAAGTAGCTGTAATACTTATGCCCTGTTTTGACGTCTGTAGAAGGAGGATTAGCTCAGACAGAATTTGTAGTGGGAGGGTGTGAGTGGGATGAAAAGCAAAAGCGGCTTAATTTTAATCTTCTCAAAAAGGTAACTACAAGTAGTGCACATGGTTAAAACACAGATGCTCCTCTCTCTAATGGCTTTTAATTGTAGTCTCTTAAATATTTTATGTAAACTCAGTAGTGCTGAAATACTACTTTTTAGAAGATTCAGTAGATACTAAACAAGCTCCCTGTTCTGGGGAAAAGGAAGCACTGAGGAACAGCAGAGTCTCGTAGGAAGGTCTGACAAGAACAGAGCTGTCAAACTGCTTGGGTGTAACTGTACCTGTGTAGCTGGGCAGGGCTGTGCCTCAGGTTAGACTGCAGGCATTGAGTTATATTGCTTCAGTTTCAGAATTGTGAACTTGCTTTTCTCTAGCAGCCTTCATTTGTCTTTTGGGCTTTTTTTTTTGAGTTTTAAAAGTGGGGATCTTTGGTCTAAAGGTGCACAAAAAGCAATGCTTCAGGGTGTGCAAAACCACAGTCCCTCATGAAGTTTGCTTCCTCCAGTGGTTTTATGGTGGGGTGTATATTTTTACCTACTTATCATGACCTGCTTAGACAAATGAAACCTTAAGTGTCCTGTGGGGTTTCTTATGTAGGTCTTTGTTCATTTTCATAATCTCATAGGAGACCTTTGAAAACTAGACTTTTGTTGAAATTTTTTGTATGCTTTTTCTGCTGAAGCTGCAGATTTAAAAATTTATCTTTTTTTTTTTTTTAGCTACGAAAGCTTTGTCTCATAAGTGTATCTGCATGTTATTGCCCAAAAGATGAATGGTGGATTCATGTGGTCCTAAGTGTGGCTTTTATCTGGATTTATGGTTAGTTCTAGTTGCATATTCTCTTCATCTCTCCAAGATTTTATCGTTTGACTAATAAAAAAATGTTGGCAATTAATGAAGTGAAAAACCACCGTGAGATATGCGTTGCTCACAAACATCAAATGAGCACAGGAATTAAATGTTAAGCCACCTACTAACATATGCTTTGTGATTTAGATTTATGATTTATGATGGATGCTACAAAGGATATGGTGGTACCTTAGTTGTTCAAAAAGGTGAAGTCTTCAAGTCTACCAAAAAGCTCTCTCAAGGAGATGGGGAACAACCACAAGATACACAGCTGTTGCTTTGTGTGTTAAGAGAATCATTTGGTGAGGGAAATATGAGAGAATTAAAGAAGATGGAGTTTGTTATAGTTAATACAGGGAGGTTTTGGGAGTTAGTGGTAGATGCACAAGAATTATCAGTAAGATGCAGGAAAAGACAGAGTGGCAGCCCAGCTACACTGGGAGGCACGTGAGTAGCACACACAAATGCTGCTACACATCAGCCTCGAGGGTGGGGAAAGATTTGCTTAAAAAGACCCTCAGTGGTCTAAATGTTGGACAGACTGTAGCTTGGTTCAAAACTGTTCAAGCTGTCCAGCACGTTTGGGAAGTGTTTGAACTTAGCCTTTAACCTTGACCCCCTAGGAGGGGGAGTCAGTAATCAAGCTGTGCAATGATTCCCAGTCAGAAGGGTGTATTTAAAAATAGTCTAGCTTGGGTGGGAAATTACATACAAAAAATGAAAACTTAAATTGTGCAGCAAAAAGGGAAGAAATATCAAATGCCTGGGAGGAGACTTTAAATGTAGATTTCATGCAAGATTTCTACTCGCATGAGTTTTAGTGTCATGGTAGTTTTACTGGACTTGTACTAAAATAAAGCACAACTTTTTGTCAGTACTGCACTGAAATATACATTTCTTTTCTTCTTTGAAAGGCTTTCCAAATGCTTTTCATAACAGGGAATGTAAATGCAGACCAGTGCATGGTGTAAATTACACAGAAACAGAACTGGACATGGTTGATCATAAAGCTACATAAAGGATGATGAGAACTGAAGGTTTATGTAGCAGTTTTCCAGAAAGATACTAGAAATTTCATACAGACCATGACATGCTTCCTGTTCTGTAAAATCAGGCTGTACTTCAGTGAATCCCGAAGAGAGTCCCCTGAAGCAAGCACTTAGCTTTGCAAACCATTTAGGGTAGAAATTTTGGGAAATTTTATTGTCTAAAACATGTAGTGGAGAATACAGGAGTCTTGACTTATGTCAATGCAAGAGCAAGTGAGCTTTACCCATGTGACTTGTTTTGTAGCATTTGGTTTAGGTTAGAAGTCGAAATTAATGTTCTTGTTTGTCATAAAAGTATTAGGTGGTCTCTGATTACAGCTGGGTGAGACATCTTTTTGCTCAGTGAAGAAATAAAGAGTGGGAGAGTGAACTGTAGCAAGTGACATTTATGTTTTTTAAAAAAATCAAATAATGTCTGAATCATTAATGTCATGGATCATCCTAAGCAGCAAAAAGAGCATTTTTTTCATTGTGCAAGCTGATAATAGGAATATTTGCCAAGACGGCTACAAAGGTGGATGGTGTGTGATTATGCACTAAGTGGTTCTGATCACAGGCAGAGTGTGATTGACAGGCCTCTTCATATTGATTAGAGAAATAAACTGGGCCTTGAACAGCTAGACAGCTGGCATATTTCTTAAAAATAACTGATTTTTGGAGGCTGAAATAATTAGGCCTATTTGTTTGTGCCACATGGTGAAGTCATTCAGAACTGCTGTTTGGAAATACTACTCAGTGGCTGTTTTCCAGCTGATCCATTCATGGTTTCTGCAGCCACCTAAAACTTTATCATGTACCAAGAATGAAGTCAGTTTCCCCTGGAAGTTGTCACATGATTCATGGCTTCCCTTGTGAAAATAAAAAAAATAAGCACCATAACTTTGTTTTCATGTCTGCTATGATAAATGTTACAGTTACTTATGCAGTGGAAGATGCCCTAATGTGATTTCCTAATGCTGGCAGTGGCTGCTGCAAGACCCTGCAAATATCTGGTGCACTCTATTGTTCATGATTATTTTTGAAAGGACAAAGCCATATTTTTCTTCCTTTATTCATCTTTCTTGGATCTGTGGTTATGATGTTGGTTTACTGACTGTTCCTGGAGTCTGAACACAGGCTTGTGTTTGTGTCTCTGAAGACCTTTGGATACCTTCCTGAAGGAGCTTCTGTGGGCTGATTAATTGTAAAAACAGCTTTGTGAAGATAAGCAACAGAAGTGTGGCCAGTGGACCTTTCCAAGGAAATGCTGGGGCATCGTGTTTAATGCCAGCACTGTTTACCTATTTTTACTTGTCCTTTTGAAGAAATATCTGCCTGTGCCTGTGTGTTCAGTTGTCTCTAGCTGGAAGATGATGTGTTTCTAGTGGTTGACTTGTGCTGCTGCCATGATCAAAGGAAAAGCCAGACATGCCCTTTGCCAGCAGCACAGCAGTTTTCCCAGGATGATGCCTGTGTTGTTCCCCATTCAGCCATCCAGCAGCCAGGCATGTTGGCAGTTGTACAGTGTTGTGGTGAAGAAAGTCAGCGTTTCCTGCTGCCCTGTCTGCTAATGTATCTCTGTAATCACCATTCTTGGATTAGATTGCAGGAAGATGACAAAATTGCTGAATAAAGTCGGTTTAGTCTTTTTTTTTTTTTTTTTTTCCCATTTCTTTTAGTCCTCTCCAGTATGAACTGCCAGTTGTTGGTGCTGCAATGGGTAATAGTATAGCCTGTGGAGAGGCACAAGTTTTCCATTTGGAAGAGAAACAGAAGTGTGTATGTACCCTGTAATTTTGAATCCTTGAGGTTGCATAGAGGTGGTTGAATATGGAGGTTTTGGTGACCTGGCGTATCATAATAGGATGAAACAGATCTTATAGCAGGACTATAGTCAGAAGAAACATTTTTGGGATGAGGGTTAAAATATAGCTTGAGCACAAGGATAGAATAGAAATGTAACTGGTCATGAAATAAACGTCAGCCCTTCCATCCATCTCACACAAACACTTCTAACACCAGGTTCTTGCCCTGCCATTTTCCACATGTATTATTTAGCTCAAGGAGTAAAATTGTGCTTTACTTCCTGGAAGGCTCTTGGTAATGACCAGATCAGCAGATGTAAAATGGTTTGTTTTAGGGGGAGCTGGAGGTGTCACTGACTGATGGTTACAGGTGGAGTCAGGCCAGAGGAATTGGGTGGGTTCAGGTTCTAGCAGTTTTCCAGGGGGTGAGGAATGAAGGACCGGCTGAAGATGCGATATGAGATGGGATGGTGAGTAGGCTAAAGAGATTATTAAGTCAGTGACTCCTGATTTAATCAGAATCTCCCCAAATCCATTCAGTTGAAATACTGTGAGCGAATTAACCTGTGTGACCCCTAAGAACTGGTGGGGGTGTGACCTTTCACCATTAGAATATGTATGTGTGCAGGTAGTGTATAAACTGATCCAATGTAAGGGCATCTGGAATTAAAATAAGCACGTTAACTGCTTTGCCTTGGTGTGCTTTTTGGAGCTGTGATGTTATCTGATCAGCCACTAGCTCTGATCTGTGTGTGATTAGGATCTATGCTTATACAATTATGAGCATATGGTATACCATTTTAAAATTGTAAATTTAAAATAATTACATTCTGGTGCTGGTTTTTAAGAATTATTTAATTATCTGTATGTTCTGGAATTATTTTGCTGCCAGTTAATATTCAGTTCTGGCCTGGAGCCATCAAAATCATAAGGTTTCTTTCAAGTTTCATAATAATGTTAAAAAAGTTGCTCAGTTTCCTTTAAGGAAGTAAAAGAACTTCCTTTGGTTTTGTTTTTACTTTCTCTGCAGTTCAAAGACATGTATGACTGATTATTACATAGGAAAAGGCGTAGTAATATGGTGACATTCCAGAAGTGGATGACAGAGTTGGGCTTGTGACAGATTTTCCTAGATATTAAGATTTGGTTCACAAAGAGCCTACAAAGTGACATGCTGGACTGGTGGAGTGTTATTGACTGCAACTTTTTCACATTTCTACAGAGTAAAGTGCACAGCTGTAGGACACTGACCTTATTTCCACCCAATAAGAGATAGTCAAGGCCAGATCAAAGAACTTACTGAGAAGTTTGTCTGAATGCAAGGATCTCTTGAAGTAAGGAAGGGTTCAGGTGGACCAAAAGAAACTCAGGTTAAGGACATCTACTCCTTGAAGTATTTCATGCTCTCAAACACTTGCTGTTCAAACAAATAAACCATGTGAGACCTGCAAAAGCAAAGTTGGACAACTGAAGGCCAAAGCTTGGAAACTTTCAACAATTCTTAAAAAGAGTATGAAAATGAGAGAAGAGGTGATAAGCTAGCAAAGGGACTGCAGTATTCTGCAATCCTTATGATTTGGGTATGCCATCAAATCTGACTTTTTAAAAAGGGGGATGGTTTGTGATTCATTATTATTTAAACTGTTGAAAGCTTTGTAATGGCAGATTTTATTATAGACTGGATTTTATTGGTAGACTCACAACAGTGAGTCTCCTCTGTGGTTTAAAGGGAAACAGTCCTTGCAGTATCACGTTCTGTCCAAAATGCAGCTTCAGATGCAAAACCACCTCCATCTCCAGAGATTCTGCTGACTCTGAGACCTTACAGCAGTGTTGTAGTGCCAAATAGACCTCTCTGCTGAAGGACTGGAGTTCAGAGGTTCCTGTGGGTGCCTTGGGGAGCTTTCCCTGGGTGTTTCCCATAATGTGGAGCAGAACTCATCCAAAGAGGTTCTTGTCTTGGCTCTGAGCTCCCTAAGTGAACTGGCATCAGAGCATAAATCAGTGACTAACAACTATGGTTCAAAGTGCTAATCAAAAGAGACTGAATGCATGAGCTGGCAAGCAGGAATTTTGATGCTGACCATTGCTTTGTCCTATGATCTAAACAGATGTCTAAATCTGGGAGAAAGTAGAACATAAAGGGGACTACAGACAGGTTGGAATAAACATTCCATAATTGTTTCTATGTGCTGTCCTGCTTTTTCTCTTTGTTTACAGTCAGAGCTAATTTAGACTCTCGTTTAGTTCCTCCAGGCAGGGGCACCAGGACACCCCTGTGTCCTGGCTGATGGGAACACTTCATGTTCTTTATAAATAGACTAGTGGAGCTGGTAGGAGGAAAAAAGCCTTTGCCATCAGGATGCTGCAGGAGGCTGGGCATGAAGGCAGCAAGCTGTCTGCAAGTTGAGACTCTCAAGGCTAAGTGCTCTGGGAAGAGGGGAAAAGGAGACTAAATTTAAAATGTTTTTATTTATTTATTTCAAGAGAAGGAAGTGCAGGATGTGGAAATTATATTTGAATTGCCACTGTTCAGAACTTCTTTGACATATACTGATAATTTTAGGAATAGCAGAGCATAGAGAAGGAAAAGAGTGATCTAGGGCAATGACTTCATCCCAAAGGAATTACATACTTACAGTACCTTATTTTGAAACTATAGTTTTCTTCATCTGTAAGTTAGTTCACGTATTGGTTGTTGTGGAATGGTACATGTTGCCTTTTTTTTACCATGGCTTTCCTTATCTACACTTTTTTTCTTTTTTCAATGAGATTGCTGGCCTCTTTGTACTTTCAGTTGACTTTTGTGTATCCTATGGTTACTGACTTCCAGCATAAGTCATGGGGTGGGCTAACATGAGTAACATTACCCAGCAGGTTTTATTTAATATTTTCAGTGATGAGTTTGTTTTACTTTGTAGAAATACATTTTTTTGCACCGAGTGTTGTGACCTATTTTTCACAAATGCTTATTTTAAAAAAAAAAGAACATTTGTTTCTTACCAATGGGAACCTGAAGAATTGTGATTAACAATATCATAGATGCTACCTGTGTTACCTTATGTTGCCATGCAAAGTGCACCTCCAGTGTTGCAGGGATCCTGTGTCCCGTTGAAATTGCTGCTGTTACAGTCAGCTGTGAGGCTTTTGAGAGGGTTTCCTCATGTGATAATTACAAGCATGAGTAGCTAAGCAGGTCGTGCTGGCCAGAGAACTGGTTTTGCTGAGTGTTCCAGTTTCCTCTCTGTCTGGTGCTTGCCATGGATCTTTACAGCACTGGTCGATTTGGTCATGACCAGAAAATCCCAGCCACTATTTTTCATTCCTGAAGGGGAAAAAAAAAAAGCAAATCCCTTGAAGCACTAAAGAAAAGGTTTGGCTGGTGCTACTTGCTGACACAACTATTTTCTGCAGTTACCAGTTGAAGAGTCTGAAGTTCCTCACTGTCTGGAGTTGTCTGGATGCTGGACTTGTGGGTTTTATAGATGACAAATGTACAGCCTGGTAGGCTGTATCTGGTAGGCTGTTCCCAATGGCTGGGAAACAATTTGTGGAGCACCACAAGTTAAAGTGAAAGTCAAGGCAGAAATTTTCATTATAATTGTACTAGGAGCTGTCACCTTCATTTCAGATGTCTTCAAAACAGGTTTTGTCAGAAAATAAGCTTACAGATGTAGATGAAAAAGAAAAGATATCTCAAAAAGAAATTATAATTAGAACCTCTCTTCTGCAGTGTGGAGTCATCAGACCAGTAAGTGGCTCCCTGTGTTATTCCATGATCTTTTCTAAAACCACCTATGAATGTTACTCCACATCAGCCTTATGTTGTCTGTAGGATTTTTGTTCTGCCTCCAACACTTAATAAGTTTGCTGCAAAATACACTTCTATCTTTAGCATATAGTTAGGTACAGGCTGAACACTGCTTTTCTTTTTGAGCAAAGTCATAATTTCTTTGCTGTTTCATTGTGACTACTTTTGTTCACTTGTGTTCCAGTAGACAATGTCATTTTGATGGACCACATCAGATAAATACAGTAATTTTATTGAGGCAGACTTTGAGGAGTACTATTGATTATTTATGGAGACATGCTATTTTAATCAAGTAGATTCATTTAAGTTGTCATAGTGAGTCAGTATAATTCTGTGCTTACACTTTGTGCTGGATAGTAGGTTTGTATTATAGATGGGTACTGGGGATTTAGAGGATGACACAGTACCATTCAGTTGGCACAGAAGTTTGGCAGTGGTGGTTTAGTGTCACGTCCAACCTCACAAGTGCCTTGAAAGCATTGATGTCAAGTTATTTTCAGGGCCTGACTTAAAATAACCAAAAGAAATAGTTTAGCTCGTCAGCTCTGCAAAAAATGCCTTCTCTGTACTTAGCTCAGGAGGAGGGGTTACCTCAGGAGGGGGATTCTGTGTGAGGCACTGGCAGTGCCCCATGAGTGCTGAGCAGAAAGTAGGTTAGTCCTGACAGCTGCTTTCCCAGCATTTCTAGGGAGTTCCCGATTTTCCAGGGGCATGGCCTAGTCTCTTGACTCCCTTGCCTGGACATTAGTTTTTTGCTTTTTTTTTTTTAAGGCTGTTTTTACATTTAGCACCTTGCACTAGCATGTGTGTGAAATTAGGTAAGAGCTGAGGGTGCTCTAGATGCTCTGAGTCATTCTGGCATGTTTTGAAGAGTTGAGGTTTTGACTCATGTTTAAAAGAAAAAGTTCTGTGGGTAGTTGGGTAGGTATGCTGCAAAAGGTGACTCAGAAGTAGCATTTTACTTACCTGCATTTTGCTATAGGGTGCCTTATTAATGACTATCCTTATGAATATCTAGGCTGCTTGAGTGTGTCACACTTGTAATTAGTGTCATTGAAATGTTTGGGGTTCTGTGGGCCATCTTTCTCAAGTCCTGCATTCATAGAAACAGAAATGTAGAATCGTTTAGGTTGGAAGAGACCTTTAAAATCAAGTCCAACAGTTCCCCCAGCAGTGCCAAGCCCACCACTGAACCCTGTCCCTAAGCACTACATCCACATGTCTGTTAAATCCCTCCAGGGATGGTGACTCCACCACTGCCCTGGGCAGCCTGCTCCAATGTGTGACAACCCTTTCTGCGAGGAAATTTTTCCTAATATCCAATCTAAACTTCTCTTTCTCAGGGATGAGCACAAATCACTGCATTTTGGGCCCACATCAGAAGCTGCTGCTCCTGGAGCCGAGTTCCCTGTTGTGCAGCAGTTTGTTCTTACCTGTAAAGGCAGGAAACACTTCCTTGTGTCCGAGGCACAGAGCCAAGGCCTGTGTCTGGAGACTATCAAGGTGGTGCTGCCAGTTGGTGATGGAATTGACCTTTGGATACTGGGAGCCTACAGTGTGGACATGGTGGGGCTGGGGCAGACCTGCACTCTGTGCACACAGTAAATAGATAAAGATCAACATGACCTAAATGTCATCTTAGCAGCAGATGCTCTGCAGTGCTGCAGCCTCTCGCTGTGTGGTAGGAAATCCTGAAGACCCAAAACGTGTTTTTCTCTGTGGTTTGTTTTTTTGTTTCATCTGGAGGTAAAAACAGTTTTGTGGGAAGATAAGTTTGATTTGCTTTTATTTCTCCCCCGTCCAGGTTTCTTTTTATCTTTTTTTAGCTCACAAATGCTCACTTGAGTGAGTGTTCACAATACTTATTGTACTGACTGTGCTTAATATGTGCTGGGTGAGTGTTGCTTTCCCCTGGGAACACCTTGTGTGCCTGCACAGAGGAGCAGAGACTTTGGTGCCTGGTTTCATAGACATCCACCTGATTCCCTGCAGCTTGTTACCGAGTAAGAGCTGATGACAAATTGTATTGACAGGCTTTTAATTAACAACTACTCAACAGGAGCTGTTCCTATTCCTCATAAATTGCAACACAGCAACTTTTAATTTGTTAGCAAGCCAAAGTATATTTAAAAGAAAAATTTTTCCATCTTGTTTATATTTTCTTGAATGATTTCAAACTTAATATGTTAAAACTTCTGATCTTGCAATTAAGGCTTAAAGCTAATTAAGCTTATTCTCTAAAACATTTTTGCTAATATGAGGTATAATCTCCTATTTTCCAGTCTTGTAATTTTTCTTTTTTTTTTTTTTCTTTGTGGCAGCTTTATTTTATGCAACAACAGTATTAATGAGTCTAGATTGTGCACAAGACCTCTTGTTCCTGAGAGCTTTTTAATAGAATTTACCTTCTCCCTGCTAAGTCTATTTTTTGCTTTTTCCTGTGGTTCCCCTTCTGTTCTTCCATCTGTTTGGTTGAAGTGCTTTATTCTCTCCTGGTGTTTTGTATAGACTAATCCTTTTACCTTCTCCCCTTCACAGCTTTGTTGAGTTGCAGTGCTTTAGTTCAGTTTTGTTTCAACATATCCTTCACTAAGATGTTCCAGGATAAGCTCTGATTTTGTGTAGTTGAGGCTGTTAAAATTGTTCCTTCCATCTTTCTCTCCCTTTTTTTTCTTTAGCTTTATTTTTATTCCTGCTTGCACATGCCATTTATGGTGCTGTTGGCATTTAGGAAAAATACTGTAATGACTCTGGTTTCTCGCTTCTCAGAATCTCCAGATATTTCCATTTTTCCACAGTTTCCAAAAACTGTAAAGGTAGCTCTCCAAGTAAAATGAGATGGAAAGACCTCAATCCTGCAAAATGCACATGCATAATGGATTTCACTTCTGCAAGTCCCAATGCCTTCATTTCTGTAATATCACCACTGGTGTTCTGGTCCCATTGGGCCACCTTGTAGATCCCAGAATTCTTCTAAAGACCAACCACAAGAGATAAAATAAATTCAGTGATTCCAGAGACCTTGTCAAATACTAATAAGAAAATTAATTGAGGAGGAAAAAAAAATCAGAATTTTCAGGTTGTGATTTTATCAGCACTCAGATAAATTAAAATCTCACTAAAATGATTGATTTTTGGGGTGCAGAAGAGTGTTGGTAAGCACTATATTAATTGCATGTGTATGTAAGCCTTGTCATTCTAAAATGCAGGAAAGAAGGAAGACAGGTCTCTTTCTGTGAGAAAATAAGTGCTGGGGCAAAAAGAAACAGTGGTGGGGAAAAAAGTTGTTTTCCATCAACATGCTTGAATGTTCTGTCATAAACAGAGCTCAGTTCAAAGGATCTGGGAATCTCAGAAGATTTCTTTCAAGACTAACCAATTTCCTGCAACACGCTGTCAGTGCTAGGAAGAGGCATCTCTAGCACATAAGAGCAGCTGGTTGTTAAAAAAAAAAAAAAGGCATGTAGGGGAGAGAACAACCCCCCCTCATCCTTTATATAGAGCCATTTTCCAAAGGAAAATGTACATCTGTGAAAACAGAGCACTTCAGCAAATTCTGTGCATTTGGGAATGTCATTCTGCAAGGAAGAGTGTGTTTTTTCCTAATTTCCTGATTTCCTTCTTGTTTGAATGTTTTCAGGAGAGGATTATTTTTTCTTTTTGTGTTTTATTTTCACTTTTGCAATGAGGAGTTTGAGTTCTGAAGTTTTATTAATTTTCCGTTTCCTGCGTAGTGGTACTGGCAGGTTTTCTTCCCCTTTATTTGCTTAAATAAGCATTGTAAATGTGAGCATTAACCCTGTCATAGCAGGAGAAAACTTCATTTTATGGGAAATGGCAATTTTTTTAATTTACTTGAAAGTTCCATCACTTGGGAATATAGTTCATCTTATAGGGTGATCACATCTTATCCATACTGTTGTTGACAATTTGAATTGCCTTGTGTGCTTGCTTTTAAGAAATAACTTGACGCCGTCAAAAGGATATTTGAATTGTCTTTGCTATAGGTGATGCTTCCACATCTGAAATGTATTTGCCCATGTTTTGTTGTTTGCAGGAACCACTGATATATGGAGATGAAACCATGAAGAGAAAGCAGAACGACTAATAATGCTTTTCCGAAACCGTTTTCTGTTCTTGCTGGCCTTGGCAGCCTTATTAGCCTTTCTGAGCCTCAGTCTACAGTTCTGTAAGTGTCTTCCCCTTTTGTTTCCTACATACAGTGATCTATAGGTGTGTTTAAAAACGGCTATGATTACGTGTTATTTAAGCATTCTTTCTGCATTGAAATATTTGGGCTTTATTCTGGTTTTGTGAAGTTTTTGTCTGTTTGTTTTCCAGAAAGTAAGACAAATAGTTATATGTGCCATATAGGAATCTATACAATCTAGAGACTTCAAATTGGGCTATTTTACAAAAAAAAAAAAATAAAAATCTGCATTTCATAGTGATACTGAGAGATTGAATGTGATTGAATCCTTCCATGGAAGTAGGCAAACCACATTTGAGTAAAAACTGCTGCAATTCCTATTTTACATTGCATCAGACCAGATGGGATTGAGAAAACTTCTGTGAGGGTTGAGTGTTGGAACTTTTCCTTATTTGTGCCCTCACATTAGGAAACTTTAAACAGTTGAAGTGGCTCATCACAAGTGGTTGGTTTGTTTAAGAAAAGATAAATTATGTTGTGTTTCAGATCAGTTAATCATGGGTCAGTGCAGAGGGCCCTCATGACTAAGCAGGAGGGTGGTGCTGAAGGCAGGGCAGTGTAGGTGACAAATGACCATTGTGCCTTATGACTGATGGTCACCTACTTCATGAAAGATAACATTTGGTGGGCAAAGCCATGTTTTGTGAAAACGTGGTCTGTATTAATACACAGCAATGTAATTAGTTGCTGTTGGAGGGCAAGGAAAAATGCATATCCATAGGTTAGGATAACATTCGTTGTTGTTGTTGTCTTGCATCATGTTTTAATGAGCACAGCCATTCTGGGCTCTGGTTTTTTTTTTTTTTAACATAGTGTAAAAAAACCCCAAAACCCCAAAGGTTACTTTAGATTTAGAATGTATCTTTGGCATATGATAGACAACTTATAAAAAAGGCAGAGAGAAGATGAAAGAAACTCTGTGGTTTTTTGCTACTATTTCTGTGTGTTTAAACTCACATGTAATACAGAGACCTGTGGCTCCAAATTGCTTTTTCAGCCTCCTATGGGTACAAGGCAGCGAGTCTGATTGCAGATTGTTTTGCCCATTAGGCTCATTATGGCTCTGCCCTTGATGTTCTAGGGTTGGTTTTGAATTGTGCATAGAGTGAAGGTCCTAGAGGAACTGCAGCTGAAACATGAAACTGAATTGTTAACTAAAATGAGTTTTATTCAGAGATGGGGGAGAGTGAATCACATTTCATCTAAAGAGGAAATTATTTTGTACTTAATTAGAACATGGCATTTGTGGAGAGGAATTTCCAGGAGATAAAGATGTTTGAGGGGGTGCTTTAAAAAGCACATAAGCTACAGCAAGCTGCCATCATGAAGCTCAGTGCCAATACCAACACTGATACAGAAACTTTTCCATAATGAGACCTGCAATTCAGTCTGGCAGGAACCAAGACGTACGGGTAGCCTGATATTTTAACTTCTACTAGCTTTATGTTGTAGAAAATTACTTCAAACTTGGAGCAAAGACTATCTCCACAGCAAAGGCAAAACTCTTCTGTCCCCATGTGCTTCTGGAAGAGCTGTGTCAGCTGAGCAGCCTGTAGCTCAGCAGCCTCAGAGGAGTTACCAGTGCTACCACTTACTGCTTTCTTTATCAGGAACTTTGTACCATCTTCACCAGTGCCACTTGCTGTCAGGAAACACTGTTTCTCATATCCTTGTAATGTTTAACTTTGGGATTATGAGTCAGATGGGGCTGGGCATTGTTCAACACCAAGAGCAATGTGACTCCCCTTTCTCCATCCATCACAGGTGACTTTTGCAAATAGGGTAAAGTTTGAGGTGTCTTATCCCACTTAGGCAGAGCATCCTGCTGTGGTCCCCTCATAACAAGACAGACACTGAGGGGCTGGAGTGAGTCCAGGGAAGGGCAACACGGCTGGGGAAGGGTCTGGAGCACCATCTGATGAGCAGCAGCTGAGGGAGGTGTTTGGCCTGGAGAAAAGGAGACTTGGAGGACATGATCACTCTCTACAACTGCCCAAAAGGAGGTTGTACGAGGTGGGGGTCAGTCTCTTCTCCCAGGTAACAACTGACAGGACAAAAGGAAATAGTCTCAAGTTGTGTAAGGGGAAGTTTCGATCGGATATTGAGAAAAGTGTCTTCACTGACAGGGTGGTCAGGCATTGGAACAGACTGCTCAGGGAAGTTGTGGAGTCACCATCCTTTGAGGGATTTAAAAGATGTGTAAATGTGGCACATGGGGACATGGTTTACTGCTGAATATGGTTGTCCTGGGTTAACAGTTGGAGCTCATGATCTTGGAGGTGTTTCCCAACCTAAATGACTCAGGAACATGCCTAAGCCACTGATTTACTTTTTGTTTTGTTTGAAGGGAGTTACCTCCTGAAGCATTTGGAGTGGAAACGGATGTTTTATGCTGACGTGAGATTGTGATTCTCTGTTAGCAAGCAGCACACACTTTGTGGAGGAGGGCTGGTAATTTTAAGACATAGTGCTTTTCTAAGCATGGAATGTTGAAAATGTCTCTTCCTTTCTGTGATAAATTTGTTTATAAAACTGAAGCAGTAACACTAAATGTATAATTATACAAATGGTACATATCTTCCTCTTCCAAACTCCTATTTTAGAGCAGAACATAACTCCTGTAAATCCTTGATACTTTATCCTTTTTGATCACACGTGGAATTGTGGCAATTTGAAGCCAGACTTGAGTTATAGCTGACTCTGAAGCAAAGGGAGTAATAAAGGCCAAGTTCAGCTAATTTTCCATAAGTTCTGACTCAGTAGTACAGACTGCACACACTGGGATGGCTGACAAGATCACAGTCTGGCCCGTGCCTGAGCTGTGAGGGTTCAGGAATTGCTCGCAGCAGTTTGCCACCCAGTCAAGCAGAACAGGATGCTGGTTGACTTTAAAAGATTGTGCTGTGTAGGGTCTGGAACTGCTTTATGAGCAGTGATTTCTGCAACCACGGTCAAGTGGAGGTGATGGGCAATTGTTTTAGAGCTAATAGTTGTCACATCTCAAGTTTAGACAAAAGGAGAAAGACGCTGGGGAAAACAACCGGGGAAAACAGACCTCAGGATCTTTAGTATTGGTAGTCTGGGGATGGACCCAGGACTGACAGAGAAATGTGTTGCCTGTTTTGACGTTTGTTTGTTCTTGGTCCCTTTCTCTTCTATTGTGGTTTCTGAGTTCTTGTCTAAACCAGTCTGATTTCCTGTGTTGTTTTATCACCACAAGGCTGGTGCTTTACATGGATCTAACAGCTTAACCTACAGGGTTAATCAGTAAGAAAGCTTCCCCAAAAGTCTCTCTTGACAACAAACAGCTCCGAGCTGTAGAAGTATTCTCCTCCATCCTCTGCAGCTGTTGGCAAGGATCCAGATCAGAAGGTGCCCCTGCCTTGTGTCTGCAGAGCCGTGTACCAGGCAGCTCTGGAGCAGTGGTTCACCTTTGTCACATGCCATGTCCTGGCTTGACTTGCTGGATCAAATGCCAGCTGGATCTTCATCTTCTTTGCTGAATAGTTGGAGAAAGGACTCTTTAAACTGTAATAGTCATTGTTCCAGATTATGTGGTTGCTGTGCATTCAGAAGGATACCTGCCTTCCTTTTGCCAGGGTGCTCTGCCCTGTATGTTTTGGGCAGGGGACACTTGACCAGTTCTGCTCTTTATGTCCTTGTACAGGAGAAAAAGGCACAGGGTCTGTGTATTTGTCTTTTTCTGTGCTGCTTCTCACTGCACCAGGTGCCAGGCTTGCCTGTCCAAGGTGCCAGCGACCTCCCTGGGAATTTTCCTTGGAGCAGTAGGGTAAGGGAACTTCCTTCAGGAAATTCTACTGTTTTCAAGCTCTGTGTATTTATTTAGATAAATAATGCCTCAGGCTTTGTTTCTGAACATATCTGGTGAACGATGGAAGAAACACGTTTTAAAATTTACTAAAATACTCTAATGCCTATGCATAGTTTTTGCAGGTTTGGTTACCATTTCTAGTAGGCACATAGAGGCCTTTTAAAAACAAGTTTATACTTGCTGTAAACATATAAGCCTTAACAGTTTTAGGCGTTTTTAATATAATTGTGTGGCCTGGACTTTAAAGCAAAGAACTGGGGGCCAGATGTGCCCTCAGATTCAGTTTGGCTATTAACACATTGTATAGTGTGAAACCTGGACCAAATCAGCAAGAGGGAAACACTCTTGAATTGCAAATGCCTCTGAATTGTGTACATGTTTGAATTTTTAAATAGTATAGGAAAATGACAGTGCTAAAAGTTAAAAAATGTTCCACTGTTGGCTAGAAGCATACTCTAATGTCTCTGATGGATAATTATATCAATGAGAGTTTTTGTTTGGGAAACCCATTGGATGGGAAAACTGGTTGTCTTCCAAACCAAATATGACTAGCAGCTCAAAGTTTTATTGGAAATTGTCATTGTTTCACTCTTGATTTATGTTTGGGGCCAGATTTATGGAAAAGAGTGAAGAAGTACTTTCCTTATAGTATTTATCATTCCACATATGTTTTTATTTTTCCCCTCTTTTTTTATGTAAATGGTCATGGTTCTAAAACAATTTTCAACTTCAGCATTAGAGATAAAAGGAGAGCTGGTTTTGAAAGACTTGTCAGTTAGGCTCTTCTAAAATGGAATTACATTGTTTTTATCTGAAGTCTTGAGTGTTTTGCTTTGTCAGAAAAAAATGCAGGATTGAAAAATTGTAAAAACACTTGTTGAAATACTTGTAGATGACCTGGGCTCCTGTTTTTGAGCATTTCTTCTTATTATCAAAGTTCAGCAGCAGATTAAAGGAATTGGACTTGCAGCTTCTCAGTTTTTCTTGTTGTTTATGAAGTTCTTATCTCTATTTCAGTGTGCTGTCCTGTACCCCGGACTTAACACACTGAAACATGTGCTGCAAAAGCCGTGAAATGGTGACTGCTGCTAAGTTTTAAGGACTCTAAAAACCAATGAACTGATAATACGTATCATGTTTACAATTCTGTACCAGTAATCATAACTTGTTGCTAACACGTTTCTTCTACCTCAAATCTATTCTACCAATGCCTATGTGCCACCTCTACTGCAGTACGAGGAGCAAGAAGAAAAAGAAGAAAGAACTCAAGGCAACACCCCAAATCCTCCATCTTGTCTTCTTTTAAATCTCTACTACAAAACCTAAAACTACAAGTTTCACTTCTGTGACAAACTAAACTATAATCTAAGTTATATTTTTGCTGCTTTTGCTTCTTCCATGAGTGTTGGAAGCTTTTCCCAGGGACACAGATCAAAGACTGTATCCTCCTGGGGTCTCTGTGAGGGTCCCAGACCCTCCAGGGCAATTTGAGGTGTAGTCCAGATATCCTGGACTCTGACAAAAAATGACCTGTGCTAGACTGTGAGCTGTATTTTTGTCTCTGTAAATATTATCTGTAATGCTGTTGACCAAAACTGGGCAGTTCCCTCTGTACAAACAGAGTCAGTACAAGTAGGGATACTTTATTCTTTTTTCTGCCAGAAGAAAAGGTTGCAATGGCTGAGGTCTGTCTTCCTGCTCTGTGCTGTGTGAAATGCCCAGAGCAGGACAAAGGATCATACAGTGACTGGAGGAATTCCTGCAGTCCAGAGGCAGAGGAGGGCAGCACTGCCATATTCAGGTGTGTTGTAAGGGATGTGTTGTATCCTGCAGCCTCACACTGCAGGGAAAAGACAGAATTCAGGTCCCTGTCAATGTTAATTGCATTGGTTAGAACACAGGTCAGCTCAGGAACAGGAGGCTGCAAGTATGCCTGAGGAGCTGCTTTCTTTTTCCCCTTAAGACTGGTGTAATACAGGAGAACCCAATTACTGGGCAAGCACAGACCTTCCAGTACATTAGAACATCTGTGGCTGTGGGAGCCTGAAGGTGGGTCTCCTCAGGGTGTCTCGGCTATTTATCTTGAAATTAACCTAATTAATTAATTAATTAATAAACCAAAAGGCAATTTAAAAGCTAGCTGTTAAGATGCCACGTGTAATCTCTGTAAAGTTTGCTTGACAATTATTACTTTGTAATATTTACAATTTTTACTTGGTAATTTTTCTTTGTAATTGAAAGTGTATGAATTAATTTGTTTCAATTATACCTTTGTTTTACTTTTTTTTTTTTTTTAATTTTTGTTTCCACTTACTGGCAGTCTAAGGAAAGCAACAGTCGAGAGAGAAGCACTAAAACTATAGTGGCAAAGCACCCCTTTTTACAAGCTATAACCTATGGCTTGGCTGGCACCAGTTACAGACTGTCCCTTCAGCCTGCCCGTCCCAGGCACTTCACAATTGTGAAGCCTCTGACTCTTGGGCAGGTCCTGCACATGGAGCTTCTCTTGTGGTTTGGAGTTTGTTTTTCTGAATACTTTGATCAGTGGCTCTGGCCTGTCTTTCGATAAAAAGAATTTTTGGTATCTGTCACTGCTTTTTAGGAGTTGGCCACTGACCTGGCAGGGTGCTAATTCCTGGGCAAAGTGTCAAGAGATGTTTTGTGGTTTTTGGAGTTTTTTTTAAAAATACTTTCTCTGCCTTGATGGTTCAGGCTTGGGTGTTGGTGTTTCAGCACGTCTGGAAAAGACGTTTTGCTGTTCCAGTAATCATTTCCCTCTACTTTCTATCATCTGATATTCCACTGGAAGTTTTGGCTTTAAAGATGAGTCATGGGAAACAGAAATCAGGATTCTCCACATGGAAAAGTAGTAGAGTTTTATTTTATTGGTTCGAGTGCTGCAGGCACCTCTTATTTTCTGTGGGCACTGAAGTGTTTGGGGCTCAGCCTGGTGTCCTCACCAAGGCTGCCTTCAGCTCCTGCTGAGAGACAGCCCGTGGGGCAGTGGGTGCTTGGGTGCCCATCTCGGGGACACACAGGTGGGACAGAGCTGGAAGCTCAGGGGGTGTAGCATCCCTGCTCAGTTTTTCCATATGCAGAGCAGGATGTGCTCCCACAGCCCGGGAAGCTGTAGCTGTGGTACTTCCCCTTGTCTCCACCCCGCAGCAGAGGCTGCCTGGGGGTGTGAGGGGAGCTGGCACATGGAGAGTCTGTGGAAATGTGGGGGAGTTGGGGTGTCTTCAGAATTTACTTTCTCAAGGAGAAGAGGATGTGTGTGTGTGTAAACCCCATGGTATTCAGGAAAAAGAATGTAACCTTTTGGCTGTTTCTGGGCAGGACACGCATCTTTACCATCTCTCTAAGGTGCATTGCTTACCATCTCTTCCATACCAAGAAACAGCAACTACTCATGTGTCATATTTTAAAAACACAATTTCTTTAGAGGAAGAAGAAAAGAGTATTGCATTTTTCTATATGCCATGTTTAAAAAGCTGCAGCTTCAGAATTCTTGATGTAGAGAACTTGTTTTTGTCATGTCTTCCCAGCATACAAAATTAAAAGGAGACCAGATATCTCCTTTCATGAATTTTGCCTTCAAGCTCATAAGCATGGCAGATTTTCCACTCATGAGAAGTCTCTCTGGGTTTTTTGAAAGCACTAATTTAATCTGAATTTAAGATTAAAGGAAAAAATGACCTATAAATAATATATCCAGGGTTTTGTAATTTTAGTAATGAATGAAGAGAGCTAACTGTAAGTATACAGATTTTTGTTAAAGAAGCTTTTATGTTGGAAGTGGAGATTTTAAATAACTTTTTTTGTGATTCTTGAAAGTAGTGGTATAAAGTACCAGTCCAGAACTGAGCCCTTGAAGGGGGAGGAGACATGAATACATGGGAATGATACTATGGGACAGTATTACTTTCTCCCACAAAACCAGAACAATCATTTCAAAATACCTGCTTTAAATATAGGTCACGTTAAGTTGCTTGAGACAGGTTTTGACTGGTAGGAGTTACATGTCAGGCTACAGAACTCCATAATTCTTCTTTAAATATACATTCTGACTTCATCCACGATGATTAGTTGAACTATATTTAAGCAGAATTAATATGAACTGTTAAACCACAGGATGGAAGGTTACAGTATGGTTGATTTTGTAGCAGTAGGTCAGGTGATTTATTTATTAATGTATTAACAAATTCTATTTTGTTGTTAAAAATCTCAGAACTATTTTCAACTTATCACTCAACAGCAGCTAATTAATCCAGTTCTCTGCCCTTCATTTTGCACAGCTCTCTAATGCTGAGTCAGGCTGTCCTACAGGTCACTGCAGATGTGTTTTGTAATAGCACCTCTGTCTTTTAAAGCAAAAAAAAAATTGCTTCCTAGGATTTTTCCATACATTAGTCGTATACTGAACTGAACTACTTTTTAACAACTGAAGCATTGTTTTCAAATTTGGAAATCTACTCTAGTTTGTAGAAATAGCAGAGAGAGAGTTTTTTTTCCAATGTGCAGCTGGTACATTCTTTATAAATATTTGGTGATTCGGGGTTAGTTCCCACAAGTGAAACGTGCCCAGTACAAAGCCTCAATTCTCACAAGAACCCTGCTCCTCTGTGTGGTTTGCATTGTAGCTCTTGCTTGGGGGCTTCAGGAGAGCAGATTTCAGAGCAAGGTCCAGTCCCCACAGGCGCTGGCTGCCAGGGCTCTCTGGGAGATGGGCTTTGCTACAGGGCTGCCTTCCCTTGTTTCATGTTTCATGGCATCAAAACAGAACCTGGATGTCTTAGGAAGGTGGACAGTCTGGTCACCTTGCTTTGTTTTAGCATGAACCCTTTGTTAATCTTTTGCTGACCGCTCTGGTTTAGATCGCTTTTCTGAGAATTCACAGTCAATTCACGCTTCATTTGCTTTGTCCTTGTCACTTTATTTTTATCAGAGCTTTTTGGACAATGTTATCTATTAATTGCATGTGGATTCCTCATACATTAATCATTTACTGTCCTTTGAGTTTTCTTCTGCATGTTCATCAAACGATGTTCTGACCCAAATCTCCTTTCCTTCCATGTTCAGAGAGCAGAGTTTCAACTGGACAGTACCAGGAAAACTACCTTAATATCAGTGGGCATAATGCAGTCACGTTTGCCCTGTTTCTAGGCCATGTGCAGTCTCAGAAAAGCATGGAGCACTACTTAAGTTTTGTTTGATGATAGGTTTGTTTTTCTGAGCTGTACTTTGTGCCTGCCTTAATCCCCACTGTGCTGCTGCAAATTGAGTTGAAAACCATTGGGTTTATGGATGTTCTAGTTCGCCTGTGTGTATCTGAAACAGAGATGCTTAATATTCTTCACATAGTTGTTGTTCATGTTTCTTCTTAGCCCTTTTAATTTTTCTCTTGTGAGTTATCTTTCAGGCAGTTTTGTTCTTTTATCTGTGCTTTTGCTGGGCTTTCATTGCTTGAATGATACAGTGACTGACTCAATCCAAACTGTCTCATCATTTGATTGTGAAGATTTATGAAAAATTTATTTTGTTCTTGGGCTTGTGGAGTTTGTGATTAATAAAGTTTCTTAAACTGTACTGATTTTGAAGATTTTAATGCCTGCAGGCAGGTTTTTACTCTTATTAAAAAAAAAGGCAATAATCTTTGTTCCCAAAGTTAGTTCCCTTTTAACTTTTCAGAGCACACTCACTGAGAGAAAAGCAGTGCTTGCACATAATAAATGGCATTGTGGTTTATTTTAAATGAGGCAGGGTCTAAGTAGTTTATGTTAAAAGACTGGGGCATTTGTGGGCTTACTGCAGTGAAATACGAAATCTTGGAAAGTGAAAGTGATCTCCCTTTATGATTTTTGTGAGATGGTTGGATTAAAAGAACTGGAAACGTATATGGTGTAATTTTACCTTTACCAACTGTGCACATTAATACTGAATGAAGACAAGAAATAAGATTCACTGTCTTTCCCTAAGCTGTTTTATGGCAAGAGTCCTAAAGATACCAATAATTCTCTGATCCAGAGAACGCTGTTCTGAGTTTCTGAGATTAATGATTGTTTGCCATTGCAGGCTTCCCCAGAACAAAAATCTGTCAGGTTCTACTGTATTAAACATGTTGTTTCAGGGTTTGCTGCTCCCAAATCCATGGCAACTTCTGTGCCCTGGTGCTGACAAGGATAAACAAGTAGCCAGTTTGGCTTGGGTAAGCAGTGGCATATGGTGTTGAGATCACTTCCCTGAGCAGGTCAGTTTGTGGACAGAAAACAGTTGGGATTAGATGTGAAACAGAAAAGTGCTAATTTAATGCAGGACTGAAAATATTGATTTGAATTTGTAAGGCTTTTTATCTTGGAAGGACACTGCTATAGAGAAGTGCCAGATGTCTGTGGATTGTGTCTGACTGATGACATTAACATATTAAACAGTTTGTGCCCTGTGCATTCAGAGAGGCTGGTTTTCCCTGCCTTTGGGGTGGCAGCCCTTTGAGAGAGGGAGAGCTCAGTGCCTCTGACCCAGGTGTGCAGACAGACACTGCTGAGAGGTGCAGGAAGCAGCTCTGAAGAGAGGTGACAGGAAGATGCTTTTACCAGTGAGCAAGTGGAGAGTTTGTTGCAGCCCCAAAAGCCCCTGATTTGGTGTTTTGACACCAGGGCAGCAACGCTTGTAAAGATGTGGTGGGCAGAGCAAAGATGTGCTTTTACATCCTTCTACTTCTTTGTTTTGCCTGTGCATTCTGTGATTTCTGTTTCAATAGCTGGATATTCTAGTACACACCCTAATAAGAGTTGACTTGAATGTCAAAAGACATTCTGAGGATTTTGGGGTGCTGTCTGAGGAGAGCCCTAAGGAAAAGAGGTAACGGCATGCACCTGAAATTATAGATGACTACATGCTCCTATTATTTGGTCTCTCAAAGGGGGGAAAAAGCATTTTATCTTGGATGATAGAAAACAGTAGTGCACATTTGCCTCGTGCTCAGGGAGCACACCTGGTTTCAGGTGCAGAGAGCCCGTGTCCAAGATGTGAAGTGTTAGCAACAGATTGCTGGGTAACAGAACAGGATTGAACTGTCCTGAACTCCACTGTATGGGCCATGTCTTTGGATCACTCTCAGCTGCTGTAGATGAAAGAGTCACTGAAGCCAGAGGATTTGGAGTCTATGTTCCTGAGAAAATACTTTTTGCCATGTTTTCTTCTGCTGTGCTGAACACTTAAGTGTACTTGGCCGCTATGTTGGTGTTCAGTTCACACGTGAAATCTGCCAAAGCATCTTTTTTCAGTCATGTTGCAATCACTGCTGAACAGCTTCCCACTCCAGTATTTGTGAGAATCATACAGGAAAAAAAATCATACAGGACAAAAGGGAAAAAAAAAAAAGAAAAAACCCAAAGAAAAACCAAAGTCCCCACCCTCTAGCAAAGAATGGCAATGGCATTCAGTATATTTTGTATCAGTATAAAGCAGCTACCTTTTCATATTGATTTTTATTTTGAGACAATAATATAGACATTGGAAGAGCTGCCAACAGTTTCTGAACACAGCTGATAAAAACTCTCTTGAAAATCTATTCCAGGACGATGCAGCTGGATTAGTTCATTTAGCAGTTGCTGAGTTGTGTAGACAGAAGCAGGACAGAGCTTTAAAATCTTATTGTAGTGCTCATGAGTCTTGTATGTAAGTAGCAGTGGCTGGATCTACTGTATTTTAAAAAATCCTGTGCTCAGGCCATAAACCCCTGTTTGGGGGTTACAAGGCTGTGTACTTCAGCCTTGTTTGGTGGCCCTTAGGACACTGATGTGATAGAGCTGAAGTCATCTCACAACCTGATGAGACGTGACAGCTCTGTGGACACAGTGACAGGAGCGACTTCACTCCGAGTGTCCTGGTTTAGTGTCTATGTCACCCTTCTCAGCTGTGGACCCCAGAGAGCCTGTGGTGGGCGAGGCACCAACATAACAGCCCCAGCATAAGCAGTGAGGAGGCTTCTTTTGCATCTTGTCACTAAACAACCTGGAGAACGAGCAAGATCTGCCTTGAGTAATGTGTTTATAGAGCAGGAAATCTGTTTGCTTGTCTAGATGTCTAGTAGGAACCTCCCCCAGACCCTTCAGACTGACTGCAGAGCCAAGCAGTGAGGTAATTAGTGACAAGCTGGAAAGGAAAAGCTTTACTATGCATGTATATTTATTTTAAAGAAAGTAGTACACTTACTTGATGAAAATAAATCTTTTCCGTGGTGAATGTTGTAGGGTTACAATGTAGTAGGAAAATAGGATAAAATACAGAGAGTAATTTTTCACTTTGGGAAGAGAAGTGGAAAATTAATGTCATCTGTAAAAGGCTCAGATATGCAGTGAGCATTGCTGTGTTATTGCTATCAGGCTGAAAATCCTGGAAGCTATTTAAGCAGTGCCATATGCCCTTCTGAATTGTCCAGTGAAAAACAGTAGGGGGGAACCTCTGAAAGTATAAAGCTCTTTTCAGAGCCACATCTGGACTTAATAAATTCAAGCACCCATTGTATAATTTAATGTATCTGCTTCAATTAGGTCTCAAACACAATAGTACAAGGCCTGCCATGTTGTGTTTGGTGCAAAAAGGATTCTCTTAACATATTTATTTTCCTGCATAAGTCCAATTGGGACCTTTTAAAAAAATCATCAGTGCATGCAGCTGATACAGCTGGAAATAAGAGACTTGTTCTCTGCAATATTGGTGTGAGTTGTTTAAGGCTGGTGAACTACCAGACATGGTGGTTGTGTGTAGTTGCTCTATTAATCTTTGAACATGAATACACAGACAAAGCAATCCGCCCTTTTTCCCTGAGTCTGATGTGGAATAAGGTCCTGGGTCAGTACCTGTGACCTGTGGCTCTGTGGGCAAGGCAATTGCCCCAAAATGAGGAAAAGTTTTAAAGAAGTTGACAATTTATGAGCCAGAAAATAGGCAGACAAATACCCCACTACTAAAAAGAGTGGGGAGTTTGGCTACTTCTGTCCAAGTCTGTGAAAAACAGCTAAGAAAAGCAGCTGATTTATAGTAGTTCTCAGTTGTCCATAGGGACATTCACATCTCCAGTGGAAAACTGTAGGGATCTGAAAACTCAGCTGGTGTTAGACTGGAGAATAAGCTTTTGGTTCCATTTCATGTGAGAAAATTACATCAATATTCATTAGTAAAGGTAAGATGCACTTACAAGTTGTAGTTACAATCATATTATGGTTGTTCTGGGGAAAAAGAAGGGACTGTAGAGAGAAAGTTCATACTGGGGTGTATGTTTATACTTCCATTTTGCTTGTGCATGGC
The DNA here is from genome assembly GCA_013390005.1 of Calyptomena viridis. Taxonomy (NCBI): domain Eukaryota; kingdom Metazoa; phylum Chordata; class Aves; order Passeriformes; family Eurylaimidae; genus Calyptomena; species Calyptomena viridis. The sequence goes on from WEIV01008403.1 coordinate 105,782, forward strand.
AGGATACCATTGTGAAGTCTTCAGTTTTTTCCTCATATCCTAATATATGTGGTTTTCTTCAAAACAGGCACACTAAGAAGCCAAATACTTTAGTGCTTGTATTCATTCCCCCTCAATCAGATCTGACTTCTACTACATTGGCTGAGGTATATCTGCAACCTCTCAGCCTCTGTTGTTCCCATTTTCTCTCAGGAAACCTGTGATATACAAGATGCTTCAGAAAACTTATACTTTAAACGGAGAGATAGCATTTTTATTTACTTAAATAATGAAAAGTGCTTCAGACTTCTGGGGGAAAATGGCTTTGTAGTACAGAGAAGTTACTGAAAAAATATTAATCTAAGCTTAAGGAAAAAGAAAAAAAAAATACCAGAAAATGGAAAACTTTTTGGTAGCATTTCTTTAAATTTCTTATCTCCAGTAGATGTACACCAGGATGAGCAGGGTGCTAATAGTACCTGGTTTGTGGGTTCAAACCCTGTAAGGGGCCATTCACTTATGGACTCGATGATCCTTGTGGATCCCACACAGCTCAGAATGTTGTGTGATTCTGTGACATGTCCATCTCAGCCTCAGACAGGTGGTTTTCCTCGGGTTACAAATTAAAAAATAGCAGGCAAACTAAAAAGAGCATTTTTTTATTGTTTATTTGTTTCCCTGTGAGCTGAGTAATAGCGAGCAGCTGTAGCAGTTGATTAGCTGTGTTGTTTGCTGCGATTTTTCCTCTAATGATGTCCTTGACAGCCTTTAAAAGGCAGCTGAGATACCTTTAAGTATTTATTGACAGCAAATTTGGCGTGGGCTGATGTTTTCTAGCAGGCAGCTTGATGGTGATAACTCCATGCTGAAGCTGAGTAGCTTTGGCACCTGTGCACTCACTCCAATGGGCCACGTGGAACCCTGCAGACTCCCCTCTGGGTTTTGCCACTCCTGGGGTACCTGCTGCAGAATGCTTTTCTGCTGAAGAACAGCTCAAGTTCTCTCTTTGTCCGTGAAGAAACAATATCTGTGTATCCTAAACCTGAATTCAAATTTCCCATGAGTATTTTTGCTCTTGGAGGAGAGTGGTTCCTCACGTTGGGTGTCCTGCTCCCATCTCCAGCATGGTTTGGGTTGAAGACTGGCTGTAGCTGAGTTGTCCAAGTGGAGGAGGGTCAGTAAGGGACCTGGTGCTTCAGGCTCTGTGGTGAGCAAGTGTGCAAGGGTAAAAGAAAAGGGAAATCCACCTCTTGTCTTTATTAAATCACAAGAAGTAGTTGGGGGAGGAAATGGAACTGTAACTTCTGTGTTATCACTTTGAAACACGGAAGATGTAGTTTAAGAAATATGAGGAAGTACAACCATAGCACTTAACAGAATTTTAAAAGTGGCATTTTTCTCGTATTGACCCAAGTAATGCAGGAATTTAGCTTGCAAAGACCTGTGCACCAAAATAGAGACACACAGTCCCATCCACCCCTCTCACCAACTTTGTGAATTTAATCAATTTCTCTTGGCAGGTTAAAGTTCATATGTAAGAATTCAAAATCTGATGTCCTGTTTCACATGTCTGCTCTAGGATTCCTTATGGTCTTCAAAAGTAATTGCTACTTTTGCTGTAGGAAGAGTCTATGTTCATGTTTACTTGATAGGATCAACAGAACTATTCTAGTGGGCTTTAACTTCTGGTGTCAAAATATGCTGTGCTGGAGGCCATGGCAGAACTCTGTGGTTCTGCAGTATGAAATGCAGGTATTCAAGGCTGCTGTAGCAAACATTTTTCAGCACTTTTGATTAGAAACACTGGTTTGAAAAGAATGTTTATTCAATGGTATCTGCTGCTTGGCTACTACACTTTGTGAATAATTTTTAAAGTTTGTCCTAGAACTTGACACACAGGATGCTGGCAGAGGATTGTGCTGTAAGTCAACAGACTCCTTGAAAAGTCTCTAAGTTAGGGGGATGTCTTTTATAGAAGGAAGAACAGCAGCAGCAATCCTGAAATTGAATAAATCAAATAGGTGTATGTGTCTGGGCACGTCTCAGTCCACAACCTGCCACTAGTGCTGAATGTTTGAAAACTGTTGGAAACTCGGAATAAGGCATCTGTAGTCTCTGTTTTCTGTTTGCTCCCATTTGAGTGCTCAGTGAGTGCTGTAAGGTTGGAAGTTCCTGCCCACTTCTGTACTGAGGTTGATGAATTTTGTATTTGAAACATCCTTTTTCAGAGCTTTGGGTAGGTAACATTTCAAGTGTGTGAGGAGGGAAGTGCTTACCCCTGCTGCCTTGCTACAGCTGCAGTCTGAAGGCTGTACCTGTGTCATCTTGAAATGCACACAATTGTAGGTTGAAGTATTGTGGAGAAATGACACTCCAAGGAACCTTCTTTATCTCGTCAGGGGTTTGTCAAGCCAGAGCATTTTGTTGTTGCTGTTGTAGGTTAAATTTAGGTGCGTGTCTCTCTGCCCCCCACTGTTTTTCTTTGCTACCCACCTCCCCCCATAGCTCCCTTCACTCTCTTTTTCCTTTGTAGTCGTGCTCAGAGAATTTAGCAGCACTGTGGGAAGAAAACCTTGAAGCTCAGAGCCTGCTCTGCAGTAGAAAAGGCTGTGGTTGCACAGGGAGAATAAATCTGCCTGTGTAGAATAAATCTGTGTTTGAGAGACTACTACTCCACTTGCTCCTCAACAGGAAGGACACAAAGCAGAAGTGGAGAAAATGGAAGGGAAAATAGAAGTAGGTTCAGACATGGTTGGTTAAGGGATAGAGACTGCAAAGACAGTGAGGACTGTTACTTCTTCATAAGTTCAGTACGGACAGATTTTATATTAAAAAAAAAAAATTCTGTAGGGTAAGTGGTTTGATTTAAAATAATTCTGGGAATAAAATAAAAATTTTTATGTAATTAAATTGCACATTCATAAACTAAAAGCCAGTGAAAATTTAAAAGTAAAAGTTTAGTAGCTTCATTTATATTTTATGTATGTATAAAATCTGAAGCTTACAAGCTTATGTTCACAGGCTTAGAAAGATTTCTATGGTTATTTTTCTTGACAGTACTTGGTAGTTTGACCAGTGTGAGGCCAATAAGCCTTTTTTGTTTGTGTGATTACTCAGCATTCAAATACAGCACATTAATGATTGTGGTGTTATGCAATATGAATGAAGGTCCTCACTGTTATTATGGGTCTTACCTTTGAGACTGTCAAAGCCTTTATTTAGCTGTACAAAAGAAGGAAATGAGAAAGGTGGATTGTGTGTCACACAGGCACATTTGGACTTCATTGATGTCCAGATGTGCATTTGTAATCCAAAGGAGAGCTCTAAAACTGACCATGGGGATGTGCTGCTCAGGCGGGAGTGTGGGGTGGGAGGGATCAGACCTAGAGAGTCAAGGATCAGACCCAGGATTAAACCTGGGGAGTCAGGGATCAGGCTTGGGGAGTCAGGGATCAGACCCAGGGATCAGACCTGGGGAGTCAAGGATGAGTTGTAGGGAGTCAGGGATCAGGCCTAGGATGTTGGAACTGTGGCAGTGCTGTGCTCGGGCTGCTTTGCTTCTCAACTGGCACTTTGGAGTTGCACTATGTGCCCTCAGCCCCTGTGTGCCTTATCTGCTTTTTCCAGATTGTTTTACTTGCTGCATATATTTTCACCTTTTTCCCTCATTTCAGTTTTTTTTAAGCATTCCTTCCTCTTTCTGGTTGTTCTTCCCTCCACTTCTCCTTTTCTAGCTTCCATTTTTTTTTCAGGGAGAGAGCAACTAGAAGAGCAGCTGGGAGCTGAGAGTGTTAAACTTGTGGAAAAGGAAGCTCAGAGCAACCTTATCACTCTCTACAACTACTTGAAAGGAGCTGGGGGTTGGTCTCTTCTCCCAGGTAACAAGCAACAGGACAAGAGGAAGCTGCCACAAGTTGTGCCAGGAGAGGTTTAGATTGGATATGAGGAAAACTGTGTGGATGTGACACTTGGGGACGTGTTAGTGGTGAACACGGTGGTGCTGCATTAACGGCTGGACTCCATCCTGGAGGTCTTTTCCAATCTTAATGATTCCATGAATCTGTGAAGTCCGTATTCATGGCCAGGCTTTCAGAAGCCTGGGTGTTCTGCTCTGTGCTAGGCTGCCTTGTTAGTGCCCTGGTAGGAGCAGACAGAGTGTGGGGGGAAGGTAGAAGTGGATAAATAACTTTTTGTGCTCTCTGACATGCGCATTTGCTTTCCTTGACCCATCAGCACTAGGTTACCTACAGTGGGGTTGCTGTGGTTTTTTCATTTCTGCTGTGTGGCTGCACTTCTGTTTGACTGATTTAAATAGTATGTTTGCATGGGGCTGAAAGAACCTTCTGTTTTATAAAAGATGAAAACTTCAGGTCTCTGTTCAGTCAGAAAATCGAGACTAACATGGCTACTTGTGCTGCTGCTTCTCAGGCTGGTTGGTGCTACAAGGGACAACAGCAATGGAAAGTGGTTTTATTGCCTTTCTTTCTGGTTTTAGGTAAATGTTAGTGATTTTTTTAATCGATAAATCTTTTTCTACTAAACAGTAGTGCTACCTTTTGTTTCTCAAGCTGAAAGTAGGACTGCAGGAGGGAGAGAAATTGATAATGAAGGGATTTAGCATTTAATTTGGTGTTTCTTCTACATGAGTTGCACTTTGCTTTGTGTTTGGTTTTCTGCTGTACTGAGTTCTGTCAAATTCATGTTAGTTTTGTAGCCCTAATGTGTATCAGACTGGCTCCCTGCTTGGGCTTCTGAGCACAATAGCTGATTTGGTAAACTTGACATTCTTCCAGAGGGGATTAGTTGCTATGTACAAATTGTTACAGTGCTTCCACCAAAAGCACTTCTGAATGATTGTCTCTCTTGTTTAGGAACTACTTGTCTAATATTTGGGTTTTTTTGGTATGTTTTGTGGCATTCAGGAACTGTGGGGGATGGAGTATGGAAGTCGGGGGAATTAACTTTTTGCTCTTTAAATAGGTCATAGTTAATATACACTGGGAATAAAGTTGTGTGTCATAATGTTTGAGACATTGTTGGTTTTGTTTGTAGAGACATTTCTGTGTCAGTCAAACCGGTCACTTAATTTTAAAATTTGGTCCATGGTGTGATTTAAAATAAAAATTGCTGGAGAGTTTTGGTTTAATTCAACTTCGTATCAGAGTTTGGATTTTGTTTCTTCTGAGTTTTGTTGACTTAAAAGAATAATCTCAATTTGGAGCTGCAAGAATTCTTGAAGGATTATTCTAAAGCAGCATTTAGTTGTAATACTGTGTGACCAGTGCCCCTCTGTCTCTTACAGGACAGCACTTGCTGTCTGACTGTTCAGTCAGGTCTTACTTTTGTCTGATACCAGCCCATGTGTTTAGTTTTACTTCATGTTTCAATTTAACTTGGTGGGATGGGGGCAGAATTGCATTGAGGTTTCTTTAACTTAATTGTTTCTGTAACATTTTACCTTTTTTTTCCTAGAAACAAATTTTTCAAAATTCATGTTTCAAAGTAGATTTTAAGTTTAAAAAAAAAAGTTTATGAATATTGGCAAATAAAATACATTATTTTCCCCCTTTTTGTTGTCAAACTACCTCTGTAATAATATGTACATATTGACTATATTTATAGTTTCAGTGTTGGCAAAGCTTCCGGTTAGATGATGAAATATGTTTCAGATCTATTTTATTGACTGCTCTGGCTGTGGGAAATGCCCATCAAAATCATCTGTTCCATTTTTGGTTTACATTGTTGTAGTCCTGTCACAGTAAAACACGAGCTTTGAAAGGCACAGTAGTGGAAAAATTCTGTTCAAAAACTCTTATAATCATACATTTAAGTATGTACATGTTGGCAGACTTCAGTTTTGGGCAAGTACATGTTACTGTGAATTAATAGAGCAAGTCATATAAAATAGTGCTAAGCTATAAAAAGTGATGTGAAAACTGTGTAGCAGAATTCTGATCTTGTAATAATTTACAGCTGGAAGAGCAGAACTGAGTTTGGAAGAAAAGATGAATTTCAACTCCATGGGGGGCTTTTTAAAATTTATTTATTTTTTCCCTTTCCCCCTCTGAGCTGTGTCAGCCCAACACGGTTTGTTAGGTTTGCTTGTTACACACAGACCAGAAAACCCACTTGGGAGACAGAGGTGGGTTGGACACCGTGGAGGAGGACTTTCAGTAATGAAATACTTGGTTACACAGGGTCAGCTCTTCAAAGAGCTTTAGATAAATACTCTATGTGCCATAAGGAATACAAAAATACGGGAAAAAATTGAGCCTTCTGTGCATAGGGAGCTGGAGAGGACGAGGTGTGCAAAGAAGGACTTGAGAGCTCAGAAGTGGGATAAATGAAGAAAGCAAGGGAACATGAACGCCAAGTACTTAAAACGAGAAAATTGTTACAGAAAGCTGAGAGTTGTTGCCTCTTTTTATGTCTTGGAAATCTGACCCATATAACTTAACTGCTGTAGTTTGCTGTTTATATTGTTTAGACAACTATTGCCTTGTAGTGCTGTTTATTTGCAGAGCTGGGCAAGGTTGTAACACGTTTTTGGGTTTGGGATTTATACCCCCAATAAAAATTTGCTGCAAACCCCTTCAAGGCAGAGTTATCAACCTCTGCTAGATGCTATTGCCAAAGCTCTGTGTTACTGCCAGTTCTTGGTCAGTGGTTTGCAATGCCTCAACAATGTGCATCTAAGCATGGATGGAGCTTAAAAATGAATCTGGTAGATAAATGCTGGAATGGCAGCTGAACTCCACAGTGGCTAAAGACAAAATTACAGTTTAGTATTCTCACCAAGCTCAGTAGAAAGCAAAATCTGAAACAGCTTAATGAGAAGTTTGAAGTCACTGCACTTTGCAGGTACTGACCTTGCCAACAGCAGTAGCAAGACTAAGGAAAATGCTTGGGTTCTGCTTTTGGCAAAGGGTAGCCATGTAAAAATATCCTAAGTGTAATGTATTGTGGTGTAAGAATGAAGAATCTGTGTTATATTACTGGATAAATGGTCTTAAAATGTATGTGTATTTCACTTTGGTTTTCTGTCTTTATTGGTTTTCTTGGTCTGCACAACTCTATATTGTGGAACAAATTAATCTCTAAAATTGGAACTGGGATTCAAGATGGAACTGAGGAACTGAATCAGAAGAATTAGTCAAGTTTTGCTTTGAAATTTGTTCTCTCATTTTTTCTGCTTTTTCATTTTTTGCCTCTTTTTTTTCTCTCACTATAGAAAACTAATGGGGTAAAAATACAAACACTTTCTGTCCTCATTTTCACCTTTAAAACTTCTGATTAAAATACCAGAAAATACTAATAGGAAAAAAAATTAAAATGTGGGCATTTGTCATTACAGGTGTAGTCTTGTAAGGGTTATAAATTAACTAACGCTTTCATGTCAAGCCAGGGTAAAGGACATTACAGCTCTGGCCTTAAATTCATATATCTTCAGCTTGATATTCTCTGTGTCTGAAGACTCGATGGTATTTCTGTTTGTTTCCCCACTACGTCTAAGTGTTAACTGCATTTCTTTGTATTTCATATGTATTTCTCAGTTACATTTCAAGAAATATATTTTATGTGTTTGGTTTTTTTTGATAAGGCAGATTATTTAAAGCTGGCAAGGTAGAAATGTAAGGGCAGGGATTAGTGAGGAAAATTATGAATAATCCAGCTCCTTCCATCTTGATTATTTTGTATTCCCAATGCTTTGTATTACCATCATCATAACTGTGCTGTCTTTTGCTGATGTCCTTCAATGTCAGTTTTTAAGTTAAAATGATGAGAAGCAGCTGGGTCTTTTGTGGCCCTTTTCCTCCTGTTCACACTCTTAGAGGTTAATGAGAGACTGACAGAAAAAGCAGCTTCAAGAAAAGTACAAAAGACAGAGTTGTTCTACAACCAGATCTACTTCTGAAGTCTTAGCCAAGCACTGACTTGTCCAAAGAGCTCTTCTGGGCTATGTAAACAAAAGAAAAATCACAATGAAGTTGTATGATATTGAGAGACATCCTTTCACGGAAACCACAGTCTTTGTCCATAATTACTTAAAAATAATAAAAAAACTTCATAATCCTATGTGTCCTTAATCCCTCCTAAGGGTGTGTGGTGTATGTTTTGTATCTTTCAGTGCATTTAATCCCAGTAAACCCTGTCAGGGAAGATGGGTTGAATCCTAAGAGCCGAAAGAGAATAATGCCTGATTTGCTGACTGAGCCTCCTGCCATAGACCCCGTTTATGAAGCTCATGTTTACTGCAATATTCCCACCATTGCTGAACGCAGCATGGAAGGTAAGTTTTGGGAGTGCAAACCACAGTTTAGCTGCCTTTTTCTATGTCATGTCGTTGGAAATGATAACTTTGTGCATGCTCAGTTCTTTGGTGCTTGGAGAAGTTCAGCAAATACCAGCTGGTTGCTGAATTACATGAAATCATTCAAAATATGCTATTCTTGTTTCCTTCCCTTTGTAAACCTCTCTCTTGTCTTGATTTTTGGAAGTGGTTCTGTCTCCAACCAATGGTCAGCTATAGGCCTAAAACTGAAAGGATTGGGAGAAGTATAGATAGATATTTAATGTAGAAATTGTAATCCTTACTACAAGTGAGCTGCATTGCAAACAGTTGACTTGGAATTCTGAAAACGAAATCCCTGCAGAAGTAATTAATTGTGGAATTCCAAACCATTAGACATGGTCAGCTAGAAGGCATGTTTGCATTCTTTATCCTATAGTGGCTGCAGCAGCAAGTGAGAAGTTCTGAATAAATTGCCTCATTAGCATACCCCACTAATGCATATAAAATAACTTATGAACCAGTATATCAAAAAGCTCCAGATTAGACATGCTGCAAAATCCATGATTATGATGGAGTCTGGAAGAGAGGCATTATAGAAGTGGAATAACCTTAATGTGTTGGCAGAGTTCAGTGCTTTAATAATGTCTTGTGTGGTTGTTGGACTTTAGATGTACTATGGAGACATGCTAAGAACCTCAGTCTGGTATAACTTGTCTTGCAACTTGAATTTTCTTGGTAAATTATAATTTCTTCAGGGTGTTTTCTTTCACTGCAATACCAAAGCTATCAAGCTAATTATACCTGCTTTTTTTATTACAGAAAGTGTGTGCAGGTAAAACTTTTTTCTTTTTTTTTTTCTTCTCCTTCACTTTAGGTCATGCACCTCATTATTTTAAGCTGGTGTCAGTTCAAGTGTTGATTCGACATGGTGATAGGTACCCACTATATGCCATTCCCAAGACAAAGAGACCTGACATTGACTGCATGTTGGTGCCCAGCAGGTAAAATTCTTATGTTTTGTCACTACTAAGTGTTTGTTTTGCTTGAGAATTATTTTGTTCCTCTTCAAGAAACAATTTGTGCAGCCTGAGGTACGTTGTGACTTCTAAGCTTTCTATATTGTTGTGGTTTAAAAAAAACCTACCCCTGTACTGTGGTGCACAATACTTTCTTTGAAACAAGAACTATTACCTATTACCAGTTCAGACCAGAATAAGTTCTTTGTATTTCTTTAAAAAGCAAAAGCTATTTAATTGAATATTTAGCTTGCCATTCCTCTTAGGTAAGCTTCTACACATTTTCAAAATTAAGTGAAGTGTTTGAGATAGTCTCTTTCATTTCAGCTCAACATGCTTCCTTTCATCTGAATACAAAAAGGTCTCAGTCATTTCATCACTATCATAAGAAAATTGATGTTTGTATTTTATATTATTATTATTACTTATTTTACTTTTCAGAAATGTAGACTATCAGAGTTCCCGTAATGTTTTGTGTCAAAATTTGGGAAAAAATGGGAGTTGTACATTTAACTGGTAAAATGAAAGTTACAGAAAGTGCAGATTTCTACTGGAAAACTCCCATTTTCCTACAGTTACCACTCAGTGTTTAGAACTGACACACGTAAGTTATTTGTGTCTGAGTGACATTAAAATGCCATTTTCCTCCCCATTTCAGTATAGTGTGCTTCTGTATAACAAGATGTCTCTGTAGGTGCTAATGCCTGTTTTCATACCTGAACCACTCTGTGCTGTAGATATGATCTGAATTATTTCTCTTCTGTGTGGAAGAACCTTTCTCTTTTTGTTTAGACTTTACTCACTGATATATGAATTATAGTGCAGAGCAGTAGAAATAAGCAGAATGTAAATGCCCAGTCTTTGCCCAGCTTGCTTGATCACATGTGCTTTTTCTCCTTTTGAGTTGGATATTTGGCATTATTATTTTTTTCTAATGGAGGAATTACCAGCGAATCTCCTGAACACTTATGATTAAAAGAAAAATATCAATAGAAACTACCAGTTGTGTTAGCAAAACCTCTAGGCAAACTTATACCTTTATGCTGCTTCCTCCTCAGCAGTGTAAGATGTAGACATTTCAGTGACTGGGGAATGCATCTGCTTTTTGTTCCTGCATTCATTACTTAGGAAAAGAGGCACAGTAAATATACATAGCAGTGTAAATACACCATAAATACCTTTTTTCCTAGAATAGCACAATCTCCTCTGTCTTTAATTCTACACCAGAAAAGCAAGAACAGTATTTCTTTATTCAGAATTGGCTTGACTCTGTGGTGCTGAAAGTGTTAATGCCAGACTGAAAGTGCATTTCACCTCATGGAAGCAATTTTAAGGCATGTGCAGTACAAGGAGATGATCTGAGACAGCCAGCATGGCTTCACTAAGGGCAAATCATGCCTGACCAGTCCAGTGCCCTTCTATGATGGAGTGACTGCAGCACTTGGCAAGGGAAGACCGACCAGCATCATCTACCTCACTTCTGTAAGGCTTTCAGCACAGTCCTACATGACCTCCTTATCTCCAAGTTGGAGAGACATTGATTCGAAGGGTGGACTGTTCAGTGGATAAGGAATCGACTGAATGGATGCAGACAGAGATTTGTGGTCACTGGCTCTGTGTCTGGAGGGAGGCCAGTGATGAGTGGCATCCCTCAGGGCTCTGTCTTGGGACCAGTGCTCTTTAATATCTTTATTAATAACATGGATAGTGGGGTTGAGTGCACCCTTGGCAAGTTGGCAGACGACAGGAAATTTATGTCAAGCTCCAAGTGGGTCCATGAGAAACTCAAGAGGTTCAACAAGTCCAAGCACAAGGTGCTGCCCCTGTGTCAGAGCAATCCCAGACATGAGTACAGACTGGGAGAAGTCTCTGAGAGCAGCCCTGTGAAGGAGGGCTCGGTGGTTCTGGTGGGTGAGAAACTGGACATGAGCCAACAGTGTGTGCTGGCAGCCCTGAAGGCCAGACATTGGCTGCTGCTTTTCTGTATTCACACTTCAGCTTCCACCAAAATGCTTTGGGGTCAAGAAGTGTCATTGAGTGGTGTCATCTAACATCCTTCAAACAAATTTGATTTCCCTGATAGGTGCCTAACCCCAGAAGCATTCTGTGCCCACTGCAGACTGACTGGCTTTCTGAAATGAGATGTACATTCCTGAGATTGCAGAGAGGAGACCAAACTCCCAGTTACTCTGGATAGCCATAGAGTTGAGTGGGCAATTAATTTCTCTAATAACATGGAAAATTAATCATTTGCTAATAGCTGTGATAACATTATTAACGACTTGCCTTTAAGGGTTGAGGTTATTTTCAGCATGAAATACTAAGTAAAGAAATACAATCCAGATTTCTATTGGAGTTCTTAAATGCTTTGATCTTCTGATCTTGCTTAGTATCTGTCGTGTTAGAAGGTATGTGAGAGAGCTTTATTGAAAAGATGTTAACTGCAAGTGACAATGTCAGATGAGTAGCTGTATTTCTCAATATTAGGGTGCCACATGAGACCTCAGTTTTGTATTTGTCAGACAAATTTTATAGCTATTTCCACTTCAGTTTCAGTTGGGGAATGCAACATGAAGGCCCTGGAGCCAGAAAAACTATTCATAAAAGGCAAGGAAGTCGTGTGGCTTTTGACACAGAATGATCAAGTCGAGCAGTTAAGAGGGCATGGTGTCAGGCTGTGAGGGGCCTGGTAGGGTAGGTACCCCTGGGTCTTACTGATTTATGAAGCATTAGAGCATAGGTGTATAGATGATACATCCCTTACCATTCCACTGAAAGACCTTGTCTTCTCAAGATCAAAATTTTTGTAAAACAGAATCTCCGGTTTTAGGGCAGGAGGAAGATGAAAGGACTTGGCTCTGAAGCAAGTCTCAATTTGTTAAAGCTGACCCTACTGAATAAAGCTAGAATTGTGGCTGCATTGGGCATTGTTTTGAATGGAGCCCTTATTACTTTAGCATCAGGAAGCTATTAGCTCTGTTTGACTGTGTTTGGCTTATATTCCTTTGTGATGTAAATGCGGTGCTTGACTGTAAACTGTATTTATCTGGAGAGTATGGCAAGGTCTGTAATTGCTGCCTTTGAACTGAAGGTTTCTTGATGCTGTACAGTTAAGTTGAGATGTTTGATTGAAAGTCTGGCTTTTTTAAGCTTTCTGGACTTATAACATCAGATGAGCATGCTGCTCATATGCAGGCAGTTCTTTATTTGACTTGGCATTCAGCTGATGGAATTCATTAATTAAGCAGATTATGCTACAGCCCCATGGACTTCTAATGGAAATGCAAAATAGCCTTGAGGTCACTCTTTGTTTTTGTGAATGATGGGTTGTGACATATAAGCGTGCAATGAATATAAGCAAATGTATTAAATGCTTTGGAGATGTCTTCCATCTAAGACTTCAATTAATATTATTATTATTTTCATTGTTCTGGATGGATATTTCCAAAGGGAACTGAATATTATGTCCTTTTTTCCTCAAGAAAATGAATTGAATGATGTTACAAGAGTCTTTTCATTGTAGTGTTTGCTTATGGGGGAAATAAATTAATCTCCCATTTTTTGTTCCTTATGTAGCTCACATTTATAGTGTCAGAAGTAAAAAATATGCAGTGTTTCTTTGCTGAGTTGTATGTGAGAGAGAGGAGAAATGCTTTTTGAAAGATGCTAAAATGATTTCAGAAGACTGCTGTTAGTTGATAGTAAGCTGGATTAATTAGCATACACTTTAAGGCATTTTGAGAGGTGTTGATGTTAATCATAAGAAGCTTAGTAACAAATACTGAAATTTTAGGTTCAATATGCACATGTTTTGAAACTGCCACAAAAATGAGATGGAAAATTGTGGGAGAGGCAAGTATCATAGTGTGAGCTAAAGGAGGTGTGGATTTGACTTGGAGTGAGGTCAAAGTATGATCTGGACCAGAATTAGGTGAAGAAAGGTCTCCTGAGGCCTCTTCTGACTTTAAAGACTCAGCAGAGCAGTGAAGTAGGTGGAATTTCAGAATCATAGGATGGTTTGGGTTGGAAGGGGCCTTACAGACCATCTAGTTCCAAGCCCCTGCCAAGGGAGCACTGTAGAGTTTGTTATAAAAATGTAAAAGCTGTGAGACCTTTATGAATAAATAATCCCCAATATTACTACTGCTGCCTTAGGATCTCTTTTGTGGACTACAGTAATCTGTGGTTGGGTTTAGTGGCTCTTCCATTCATTTGCCTTCTAAAAAGGAAACTGTAGTCCTTTGATCCAACACTTTTTTTGTCTACGTGAACTTCACAGAAAATACACGGTATTTTTGCTTGAAGTTACAAAATAATGTTTTGCATTTTAAGTAAAGAGAAAACGGACTTGCTTTTGGTGCAGTTTGCAGACAGAATCTTGTGTTGTGCAATGACAGAAGGGTAATTAATGTCTGTGTGTCAGAAGCCTGGTGGTGTCACACACTGAGGCGTCTGCAGCTCCTGGTGTGGAGCTTGGTCCTCTTGGCTTTTGCAACACATTCTTATGTCTGAACTCCTCGAGGAAAAAGGAATGAAGGATGACAGCTCAATTCCTGGCAGAAATACACATACAATTCGAATAGTTGTGCAGTGTGCTTTCTTTCCATGTACACTGGTTACAGTGTAGCAATAGAGGTGCTATTTTGGAATTAGAGCTTTTTAAGACTTTACAAATAAGATTTTAAAATGTTGATGCTAGTGCATGAAAACTACTAGATACTAGTGCATAAAATCTGGGATCTATTATCCCATTGTTTAGTTTGTAAATAACAAAAAGATAAGCTGAATTAATTATTTGAGGGGAAAAAACCCACCCTCAGTTTTGTTACAGATAAGATTTATTTTGTTTTGCAAAAATAAAATCATTAAAAGACAGATTAACAGACGTTAAATATGGGAAACAAATGTTCAAAATTAGGAAGTAAGGTTATTGCTAGTTGGTTTAAATGAAAAGCCATTCCATGTTCTGACAAAATTTGAAATTTATTGTACTATTACCTTTTCCAAATGTGGTAGCCTGCCATTGTAATGCTGGGCAAATTACAGAAGGATATCTTTTTAATCCATTTTTATTTTCTGATTACTTTTATGGAAATAAAATTTTGAGGATAATTCATTCTTTTCAACTATACAACTGAGCAATTTCCTTTGCTTCCTGCTCCAGCAGCTTCAGCCGGGTTGCCTGGATACTCCATCTCCTGCAGCATCTGTAAATTGGCCAATTCAACAGGAGGATTCATATTCTAAATAAAAGAGAAATGTTGGGAGGGGAGGGGGAATGGTTTGTCAGCTGGTAGCCTGAGTGCTGCTGTAAATTTTGCTGCTGAGAAAAATGTGTTTATTTACCCAGTTGTATAGGGTTAATTTAGGAGAATTTCTGGTGTTTTCACAATCGGGTGCCATACGTAAATATTATATTCAGGATAAAAGTATTCTGTAGCCTGAGATGTCTGTCCCTTTTAAGCAGAATGGCTTTTATTTCTATTGTTGGGCTTTTTTCTTTTCTCAAATATATTTAACAAGTAGTAAGTTTCGAATTTGTCATATTTCATAATTTGCTTCTGCAAACACCTGCTTATCTTGTGTCCCTTTTCAATATAGTGTAATCCAAAGTTAAGTAACTTGCATCTATGAATCTATATGAAAATTTTTCTTGCCTGCCTTTTTTTTTTCAAAGAGAAATCTTTTTGCAAAGCACTGACAAATACTTTTCTTTCTTCTTTCCTTTCTTCCTTTTCACAAGTGATTGCTGGCAGTTTTATCAGCACAGGTTTGATTCCATTAGAATTCTTTCAAATTTTTATAAACAAAGCAGCAAAAGAAGCAGAATGGATAATGCAGTTCTTGAGTTTTCTTTCACATGTATTTGCAGAACTTGCTAATTAAATAAATGGAGTTTAAGGAAAATTGTGATCAATGTTTTATTCGTGTGCAGAATTCTTTAAAGGGCAAAATTTAGAAAATTGGTAGTTCAGCCTGCTACCTCTGTAATAAGCTTAAAGAGCCATTTGCTAATGTACTTAATTTCATTTTCTCAACTTAATTCTTCCATTTTTAGATTGTGCTGCTGGGTTGTGAAAATAGTGCAGTGTAGAATGTTCTGTTTGAAATTCTCATCTGGAGCTGGAATGAGCTTCTAATGTACAATTTTACAATAGGAAGCCTCCATTGTTTGAAAAAGGAACAAAGCCGGGTTTATGTATCTCTGCTTAGCAAATATTAATTTCCATTTGCCTTGTTCAAATTATAATATACAGGAGAAGCTGTGGATTTAGAATGTTTCATTTTTACTTCAAATTGAGAGGAAACCCAGCCAATTTATGGCAATCTGTTTTTTTTAATCTCATACTTTTTGTCTTGTTTTGCATTTTTTCTTACTGGCGGTTGTACCATAATTTATTGTACATTTTCCTCCCAGGATATTTTTTTCCCTGAAGGTAAATTAAATACTGGAAAATTCAAGTTTTACAAAACGATATGAGCTACTTTTCTATTGACAGGCATTGATTCTTATGAGACCTCCTGCATGAGTTTCTCAGTTGGTTCTTCTATGTCAGCATGGATGTCTTTGTCCCAGTAAACTTTGATTCCAGATGCTCATCTCCATTTTTGTGGTGTTATTGCTCCCTCTGGTGGGTTCTGCAACTCTGCTTTTCTTTTTTTTTTTTTTAGACCTGAGGTTTTTATATCAAAGTAGTTTATCATTCTAGCAAATGTAAATATGAGGAATAAACACAAACCCCAGACTTCTGTAAAATATCTCTGACAAAATTTATCTTTTATATATAT
>WEIV01008406.1:1820-20983 GCA_013390005.1 Calyptomena viridis
TTTAGAACTGCTTCCTTGTACCTAATCTAAATCTATACTTTTCCAGCAAAACCTATGTCTCCTGTCCTGTTGTTGCAGGTGTTGATAAAAAGTCCCTCTCCATCTTTGTTATAAGTCTCCTTTAGATGTTGAAATGTCACATAAGGTCTCCCTGAGGCCTTCTGTTCTCAAGGCTGAACCACCCCAACACTCTCAGCCTTTCTACACAGGAAGGGTATTCCAGCTCTTTGATTATTTTCAACACATGTCTTTCCTCTGCTGAGGACCCCAGAGATGGATGCAGCACTTCAGATGGGGTCTCACAAGAGCAGAGTAGAGGAGCAGAACAGCTCAGGATATGGTCGCCCTTCTGGGCTGAAAGAGCACATTGCTGTTTCATATCGAATTTTTCACACAACAGTATCTTAAAGTCCTTCTCTTCAGGGCTGCTCTCAATCCATTTATCATCCAGTGATAAATTGCTGGAGTGCAGGAAGTGTGGAAAGGTTTTGGTTCAATATCCATCAGAATAAACACAGACTTTTTTTATTAGATTAAACTTAGATTTGGAATAGACCCTCACCTCTGAACTGGCTCAGTCTCTTGACTGGTGTATTCACAATCATAATAATGGTTTAATAATTTTTGTATCAATGCTGATTTTAGGTGGTATAACTACAGCTGTATACAGAACCTTCCTATAAAGGCTCTACAGCAGAAGATCATAGAGAAAAACTTGAAACCTAAATAAGAATAAAGAACTATTTTGATCCGATATCTTGATTAAAATATTTAGTAAAAAAAACCACATTGATTTGATAGATTAACATAAAACTACAGCAAATCTTATTTCAGAGAGTTTGCAGAATAATCAAAGGTTACAAAAATATCTGAAATTAAAGGGCATTGGATGTTGTTTTATTCTTTCCTCCACATGCTCTCAATGAGCATGGATGTCAATTAAAAAGATAATACTGTGATGTTTAAGGTTGAAAGGGCTTTCTAATACATTCTTCTCAAAGAATTATTCTCTGAAAAACAAATTCCTCTGTACCCACTGCGTATAACTCAATCAAGCACTTCCTGACAAGGTGCAAAGAAACAGTGTTTTGATGTTTCCTCTTCATGAATATATTTTTTAACAGATTTTTCTCTATTTCTTGTCTGTGATTTTCTTAGGTTTGATGCTTTATCCTTTGTGAAATGTTCTGCTCTTTCTGATTTCTTTTAAATCCCATAGTTATTCCATAGATTTGAGCTATTTTCTTTTAATCCTTTAATCTTTTATTGTCAATCACACCATGTGGCTTTGATGTGGAGAATACTCATAAGTCACTCAAACAAGGTCCAATTATTATCTTAACTGACCATGTTTTTATTTATATGTATGAGTCTTTTTTTTTCTTAGTTTTGTTCAGTCTTCCTTTTCAAATTCCTTTCCTTTGCTAGCAATGCTACAAACTCCCTAATACTGCCAGACTTTCTCATTTCTGTGAAGTCTTCGTGACTGAAAAATAATTGTGAAATACAATCATTTGCCAAAATAACAGCAGTCATCTGAATGTGTCAAGGGATATGTAATGTATACAGGGAACTTTCAACTTACAACGTTGTCTCAACAACCCTAGGCCAGCACTGAAAAATTTTTAGTCATTTTTTCGTGTTCTAGAATTATGGTCTCAGTTCATTTCTTAGACCATACATGAGACAGCATTGTGGCACATTTAGGAGTCAGTTCAGCTGAAAAGGATTGTGCCACCAGTCATAGAAATAAGAATGTGTTGTTCACCACTATTGTAAAAAAGCCACAGTGGCTTCACATCTGGAGTACAATGTCTGGTTTTGGACTTCATACCTCAGTATAGGTATCTACTTCTTGTGTAAAAGTTTGGTGTGAAAAAAACCTCCCCTAAAACTGAGGGAAAAATTTTCATGTACAGTATGTAAAGACAAACTCTAAAAAAGTAGCCACCAAAGATTACAAAAATTCATGAGTTTAAATACATACATGAGCTGATATTTAAAATAAAGTAAACAGAAATAATGGGGGTTTTTTTGGTGTACGTAAGAGAAGGATTCTTGCCAGGACAACTAATGGTTTCTCTGAGAACCAGTGTAAAGTATGCTAGAATGTTAATGAAGTCTAAACAATAACAGTTTAAATCTTAAAGAACATACAGTGTCATTTTAATAAGATAACAAATAAAAAATTATTTTCCTGTGCACTGAAGATATGTATTTTGCCAGAAGGACAAAATGAATATTTTATTGTCCTAATATGCCATCATAAGAATTACTGGTACTTTACTTAATCACTTTTTCTTCCAAAAAGTGGAGAGATTTACACCATTTTGCTGGATGACAGTGTTTTCCTACTGAATGTATAATAGACAGAAATAACCTCAACTATCCTTAGGTATTCAAAAGTAAAACATCTGAATTTCAACTGGGCACCCTTGGATCCCTTCATGCTCTGAAACACAAATCATGCTGCATGATCCAGACACTCATTAGGATGAGATAAATCACCCTACAAAGGTGCCAATTTTTCTTTGATTGTAGTCTTGATTGCCTAACTTTTAGATATATAAATTAGAAAAAATGAACCCACTCTAACTCGTTAGGGTATGTTGTTTGCTGCCATGTTTATAGTAGACTTGCATTATGTTCTTATTCTGCAGTCAAATCAAAACAAATGGGGAATTAACTGCACTGAATTTTATAAGATACCTGGTTCTGGTTAAACCACAACACTGGTATTTGCCATTTCCTATATCTCTGCAAGTTATAGCTATCATTTTACATCTTCAAGTTACATCATTTTTCATCCTCAGATTACTCTATCTTCAGAGTAAAAAATTACTTGAGAGGGGAAAAAATTTGCAGATATTATGTGACAGCAGTATTTAGGTGTGACAACCATTTAGCAGGCCATTAGAATAATATTGCTAAGAAAAAAATAGAATGTAGAGCAACTATCAGGCTCCTTTTTATTTTTCCTTTCTTTTTTTCCTTTTCCTTTCTCCCACTCTCCCCACAGGTTTTTAATTCAAGTGACCCTTTATAAATATTTCTTAAATATTTCCTTATTCAAAGTGAAAATAATGCGTAGTCATGTCTTTAAAAACAGCATATGGTTGTTTTTTTTCTATTCTTTATGTCCTGTTTGTTACTGTAATGGTTTGGGACAAAACTCAGAGGGACGGAAGAAAAAAAAATTATCCTCTGATAGAAAAAACAGGCTGCAGTTCCCTCTCTCCCACCAGAGTTCGGGAAAAGAAATAATTTCCTCAAAGTGAAAAAAGGTACAAAACTATTTATTTAATAAACACACAAGAAAATAATAATATTAAACAATAAATAATGAAGTCTCTCAGTGTGGAAAGAAAACTTGGAAGACCCAGAGTCCCTCCATTGGTGTGGTTTCCCTCTCCCCTTTGCAGCTGGGCCAATGTGGGGGACCTTCCCCAGGCCAGACCAGTGGAAAAGGNACCAGTGGAAAAGGTCTCCCAGTGAGGTTTCAATGTTCCGATGTCCCGACAAGCCCAGGAGAGAAGAAAAAGAAATCAAAAGTCCAGGAAAATACAGGAGTTTAAGTCTCTGTTCTACTTCTGAAGAAACAGGCTGAGATTCTGGCTGGAAAATCTACAAGAAAGGCGCTTCCTCCCCCTTGCAGGCTAACTGCTGAAAAAGAACTGAACAGCAGAAGAAGCAAATGACCTTGAGACACAGAGTTGTTTTGAAAAGATAACTCCAGCTGTTTTTTTCTCTCTGCTCTTGGGGCTCAGTTTAAAGGCACAAGATTCATTCTTTCTAGCATAGAAAGACGACGATATGGGATACATCATAAAGTCACCCTAAGACAGTTACCACTCCAATGATCTCTGAAATTATTGTCTAAAAAAAACCAACATTAAAGCCGAAGTGAAAAGTTGTTTCTTTGATTATGTTTCAGTCTAAGATAATGAGATAAAGTTATATCATTGTTAGGTTTACCTTACAATATTTAATATTTAAAATGAGCTTTGAGAAAGTGTGATTGTGAGATAAAAGAGGCATGGTGCCTTTTTAGATAAGTAGCTACATTTGTCCTTTTACAGGATCTTGAGATTTTACACATTTAGCTTTTATTTCTCACAGGAAAAAAAATTGACTGAATTAATGCATGTGGGAGAGACCCACTGAACCCCATGTCTCATGTCTTTGCTTGCAGGAAGTGTGTACCTTACTCTTAAAATTCAGAAATTCAAATGCTTCAAGGTGTCTTCTGTATAGAAGAATCTTAAATTAACTCAAAATTGAATTGCAGACTCCAAAAATATTGAAGCTGCTGGGGTTTGTGCTCTGATTAGGAATGCCTAACAAGTCCTGTTGTGATAGACCATATTGGAAGCTAAATATACATACAGTCCCTTCCTTCAAGCTCTATCATACCTCCCTCACAAAACATTGAAGGTGGCCAGTCTCTCAAATTTTCTTCCAGAGTACTGCAGATTTTTAAATTTCTCTCTGTAATTACTTATATCTATGTCCTTCTCTGCCTAGTCTATGGCTATGGGTGAAAGCTTTCTCAAACCTCAGGCAAGCCACTAATATTTTAAAACAAGCAAAAGGTTGCTGTTTAATTATGACTAATATAAATCTGTAGAGAAAACAGATAAATATGTAGATAAATACGAGTTATGTCTTCCTAGCAAAGCTTGAAAGAAAAAGAAGCATGTTTTCCCATATTTGCTTATTACCAGTGTTCATTAAATTTTGCATTAAAAAATATCTCCATAACACTTGATTTTTAGTAATATGTATCTTAGGACATGATCATAAAATATTTTGAGAATGCAAGCCACCACCTAGTTGAATGCTTAACATTATCCTTCTGATAAAAAAACATCAAAGAAATGCTATTTGAGCATGTCTTCAACCTGGGGAAGTATAATCACCCTATTAAGTGTTAAAGCCATACTTTTGCTTCCAACTTCAATGATTTCTAAGTCAATACTGCAATTGTTTATTTGGTTTTTATGTCCTAGCATTTATTGTCCTTCTTATGTAGTAAGTATACACCATAAGGTTACACAGATGTTATTCTGTAGTGTTGAAATATTGTCATTTCTAAAATGCACCTTTTGTGAAACTGTAAATGGCACATTTTCATTAGTTTTTAAAAACTGTTTATGCATGAACCTCTACTGAGATTTATATGATTACCTGACAACTCCACATATTGCCTCCCTACCCTCCTTTAATTTATCCTTTCCTGCCATTTCCTATGTGTATTGGGTGACAGGTTATTTGTAAATATCATATTTATATTGCCAGCCTCTTTCTGCACTGATAATTTTCACCCAGAAACATTCTGTCACACAACTCCCATGTTTACATGTCAGATAATTCTAAAAATGTGAGGAAGACAAATATTTTATCCATTTTGAAGATGTTGAAAAATAATAATAACATAATAAAACAAAACAGAAAATCCTGTATGAATTCTAGTTTTCACTATTTCTGTATTGTAGTACCCAGTGGCTTAAGAACAGATTATGATAAATGAGGTAAAAAAATTCCAAGCAACCTAAAGATCTGAAAATTTGAACATCTGCATCTAGTGGGCAACTGTTACTTTTCTTATTCAGAAACATAATCTAGACACCAGCTTTAAAGTATTTTGGTAACTGACTCTCATTCTAATCAGCTACTGTAAGCTAGGTATGAGTGGACCATTTCAGAAGAATTTTAACCCTTTAAAAATTAAATGGCAAGTACAATTCCTTTTCAAACAAAAACTGCTTTAAATAATTTTAAATAATCTGTTTCTTGGTTTTATCTTTGTTTAATCCATTGGTTTTATCCACTAGTCACCTTCAAGTTGTCTTGAAAAAGACACATTCTTTTAAGAAGAAAGTGCTCAATAGTATGGAAGATAACATCTACCACCCTGATCCTTCTTATTCATAGAACAACAGCAACAACAAGCAAACAAAAACATTTTACAATTTTTTAAAACTTCTCAAATACACAAGAACTTCACATGTTTTAAAGTAAAGAATCTTTCTTTTAGGAATTTAGTGACAACTCCTGGAAAATCTGCTTCATAGCTGGAGTCTGCAAACTAAACAGTGAAAGTCCTTGAGTGCTCTTTTGACACCATGAGTTGAATTATTCAAGTTTTCAAAGTTTCTTTTGATTTAAATGTGGCTAGTGGTAATCATAGCTTACCTGACTTTCATGTAGTTATGCACAATATTTCTTTGCTGGAAGATAAGAACATCTCTGTGGGAACTTCTACATTTTCTTTCTTTGTAAACTAACATTATTTCA
Source organism: Calyptomena viridis (assembly GCA_013390005.1). NCBI lineage: Eukaryota > Metazoa > Chordata > Aves > Passeriformes > Eurylaimidae > Calyptomena > Calyptomena viridis. The sequence goes on from WEIV01008406.1 coordinate 8,118, forward strand.
TACAAAAAGTTGGAGGCAGGCAGATACTTTCAGTTTTGGGCGCCAATTCTCAATGTGGAAAGTATAAGAGGAGTAGACTCAGCCTACGCAGTAATAGTGTTTATTTTATTTACAGTTTTCTGAAGAAAAGGAATTCAGCAATACCACTACTCAGAATATTAGTGGATGCAATTGCATGGCAAGTAAGTAAGAAAGAGTTTACATTTCTCATATTTCATTTTGTTTCTTCTTGCTATTATATGTTATGTGTTATGCAGAATATACAAATCAGAATGGAGAAAATGCTAACAGTAATTTCACTTGTTATTATACATGCTATATTTACAGTAATATATTTTGAATGTGACTATAATAGAATTTCAGATATAGTTAATTTCATACTAAAAGAATAGCATATGCTAATGATGTATTTTTTCTTGCTCTCATGGTCTAACCCCAGCTGTCAACTCAGCCCCAGACAGCTGCTCACTCCCTCCTTCCTGAGAATGGGGGAGAGAAAGAGAAGAGTGCAAGTGAGAAAGCTCATGGGTTGAGATAAAGACAGTTCAATAGGTAAAGCAAAAGCCAGACATGCAAGCAAAGAAAAACTAGGAATTCATTCACCTCTTCCCATGGGCAGGCAAGCGTTCAGCCTCCCCCAGGAAAGCAAGGCTCCATCATGCTTAACAGTGACTTGGTAAGACAAATGCCATAACTCTGAACATCCACCTTGTCTTTCTTCTCCCCCTAGCGTTTATTGTTGAACACGACACCATAAGGTATGGGATATCCCTTTGGTCAGTTGGGGTCAGCTGTCTCAGCTGTGTTCCCTCCCAACTCATTATGCATCCACAGTCTCTTTGCTGGTGGGATGGGTTTATGAGGAGAGAAAAGGCCTTGATGCTGTGTGAGCACTGCTCAGCAGTAATAAGAACATCCTGGATGATAAAGACTGTGTTCAGCACAAATCCAAAACACAAGCCCATAACAGCTACTATGAAGAAAATTAACTGTATCTCAACCAACACCAGCACACTTGTTAAAGTTAAAATTCTAATTACATTTACACTGTGAAGTTTGGGAAATGTCTTAGAGTACTCTGAAAGGAAAATAATGAATCAATACTCTATTGTGAATTGCACACCATGCATCCTTGATAGTGAAATCAGTGGAATATGAGCAGGGCTATTTACCAGCAACAAATGAGTGTTCTAGAATACAAAACAGAGACATAAGATTAATAAATGGAAGCCATAAAATGCAGTAATACTTGGGAATCGTATTTCCCTGAAAATGTCTACATATTATATACACAGTCATCAAGGTATTTTATTTGCTTTCAGAGGACTAACAATCTGTCTCTGTCAGATACTGTGATAAATCCTCTAGTTATGAGCTTTTACGCAACATTGTCTTAAAATATTTAAAAGTGAACTCAGTGACTTAGACTCAATTCAACCTAATCTATAGTGAAATCTTTTTAGACAGGAATGCAAAGAGTCATTTGTCACTTATTCTACCACAGTTTCCTTATGTGGAGAAATAACTGACAGCTTTCTTAACTGTTCAATCCTTTCTACAGTAAATAAGACATTGATCTGCTATTTTATTCTCTATATTCTTGTTTTAAGTAAGCTAGTTTAACATGCATCAATTGAAAGTGAAAATGCTTAAATGTCATATTAAAAATATTAAATATTATTTTCTGTATGCGATTTTCTGATTTTCTTCTATCGAAGGTAGACAATCTGCAAGTACTCTTTCTGCTTTTTTTGTTTCAGGATAGAGGGAATCTTCAACATGTGTAATTCACCACTAACATCTGCCATTTCACAAGCCTTTCAGGATACTAAAATAGCTAATGGAGCTCTTTTGTAGGAATATTTCCTTCCGTGTCTTTTACTGGACAGATGCTTTGGACACAGAATTAGGGCCAATGGATTTTTCTGCACAATCTCTGAGCAATTCAGTGTTCACAAATCCACATTGTATTTCTAAGACATCATCTTAGATGTCCAGTTTGTCTTTTTTATACTTCTTGAATTTAACTGATGAAAAGTATCATACAAATTATAATAAATGTAGCTTGTCCAACAGATCAACCCAGCAAAGGCAAATTTGCTCTAGTGAAACCAAAGACAAAAGTACATATTGATATATTAAGAAGGTCATGCTCAACGCTGAGAGTCTGGTGATAGCAGCTGAAATGTTCAGCTTCTCTCTGCCAGGAGCAGAGATTGAAATCTCTCAGGGACTTTCAATTTCTTCAGCAGCCTGTCATGGACAAGTTCACCAGGTTTTGGCAATCTACTACCTTCTTATCAAGAACTAACTTGGCAAGAGAAAGAGAATTAATCTAACATATAGATAAAATAGTCATTTAGGGTGATCTTTTGAATAAGTTGCAATTTTCTCATTAGCAAATGTATGTGAATATTTTTAAATGGCATTTATATAGTGTTATACGAGCAATTGAAAAGCCTGAATTTTGACAAGCTAAACACTTTGTGTCTGCACACCCAGGAGGCAACTGCTATGCTGAAAGGTACAATTCTTACACAAAATGTATTAACAGATGAATCCAAATCTAACATACACAATGTCTTTCCTCTGCTTTTATAATAAATTAAGAAGTAATTAAATTATGTTTTATTTAATCATAGCTGGAACAGTGGGATCCTCTTCCCATGGTACAGACTGCTGTGGGAAAGTCTGAGTGGAAGGTCCGCCATGTAGTCTGAAAGGTTTCATCTGAGACTTTTTGCAATTGTGGTGGCTTTGGCAATGTTTTGATCAGAGTTGACTATCTGAGTATTTGCGGGATGAACCAGAAAATAAGCTGACAGCACAGTGTGAGTTTGGTCTTGAGAAAAAGAGAATCCCTTTAATCACAAAACTGTTTGGAAAGACAGTTTTAATTTCTAAACAAGGAAACTTTTGGGTTTCCTTTTGACTTCAAATGTGTTACAAGCTTCCAAAGAGCTTTCCTATTCTTCTATGATAGAAAGCTACAATAGAAAGCTTTTGAGCTCACACTTGCTAGCAGAATCCCCTCCTTCCTCCTCAGCCTGTCACTGTCTAAGCACTTCGTTTGGTTAAGTGGAAGGGCATAGAGTTTCTCACTGGATACCCTGAAAATAATCCACATGGACTCCAGCCACTGAAAAAGTGCTCCAAAATCTACTCAGCTGGACTTAACATGGCTTAACATGGTGAAATCATGACTCAGCTCTAGCCAGAGGTTAAAAAAAATAAAAGGAAAGAAAAAAAACCACCTCAGGGTAAAGGTAGAAGAGACCCTCCTGAAATAAATAAAATTATAAAAATGTCTTTTTATTTTAAAAATATCTATCTAGAACAGACATTAAACACACTGCTAAAGACAAAACCCTGGCAACATTTCTACTCTGCTCTTGGATGATTGTTTCAGTATAGTCACAAATATTAAACTGAAATAATGAACTGAATGTTAATGAAAGCTGAGCATTTTTTTTAGGTCTGACCTGAAATAGACCATTTCACAAATAATTTCTTGGAATTTCAAATGTAAAAGAAATCTTAAGAAGATAAAGAACTTGCTTAAAATGTAAGTGACCCATTTTAAACTCTCCTTTATAACTGGTAAAGAAAACCATAGGATGCTTAATTGAATGGATTCACAGATAATATGGAGAATATTACATTTCCTGAGAATACTAAGCTTTTAAGGGTAGTAAAGTTGAGGGCTGACTGCGAATAACTGAGAAAGGGACCTTTGAATATTGAGTAACTGATAGAATAATTTAGTTTAGATTAAATGCAAAACAGTGTGAATGGGAAAAAAGAACAGCATCTTTACAGTGATGGTCCTACAAACTTACTAATAAAACCTTGTCATTATAATTGGTAAGTCTACTGAAATTCTAGTTCAATGCTCAGTGGTGGCCAGAAAAACATGCTAGGGTTTATAAGGAGAAGAATAGTGAAAAAGAAAATTAAAGAAAAAGAAAATATATGAAAATTATGTTGAGTAGTACTGGCGCCTTTTGAAAGGACTATCTATCTTTCTTAATGTATACCTTCTAGGTTTGTGCAGCATTGGCATTATGGATTAGGACTTCCATTTGGTGGCACGATGGGAGATATATATCTGGAAAGGCTCAGCATAGCACTCAAGGAGTTGTCAGCATGGAATAGCTCCCATCTTCCTTTGCCCTCAACTTAATAGGCTGCATTTACTGAAAGTTGTTTTGGGAGAATGTACAAGTCTTTCTTTCCCCATTTCCATCTTCATAAGTACATGAAGATAGGCTTTGCATTTTTCTCTGACAGACCATTTAAGTGACAGGAGAAATAAAGGCTACAGAAAGGATGGCTGCTGTAAAAACGAAGGGGAAGACAATATTGCCACTGAAGAAATTACAAGCTAGAATGCAGATGTAAGCAGAGATTTCCCCTTAACCCACAACCCTAATAAAATCTTTTGGGCTTCTGGAGAGGAAAGAATGAGGAACAGAAAAGTTACTCAAGATACCTGTCATGGTTTGACTCTGGCTAAAAGCTGAGAGCCCACACATAGATTTAAAATTTCTCAGAGAAGGGAAAAAACAGGCTCTAACTTACAATGTTAAGAATTTACTACTACTACAACTACAACTACTACTAAAATCAGAGCTTAAGAGTTTAAGGGTGAGCAGTTTGATAGTTGTTACAGACACCTTTCTCCCCCTGCCCCTCCCTTTTAAGATCCTTCACCTTCCCCCAACAGCTTGGGAAGGCAGGTGTGTGTGGGGGGGTTACAGTCAGGTGTGGTCTTTGCTGCTGTTCAGAAGAGAGAGAGAGTCCCACCCCAGCTTTCCTCATGGGGTCTTTTTATTATACTGACAACAGCTTTCCAGGTATTGTTGTCACCTAAGTCACTTTACCATAGGTGCAGNCAACAAAGAATAAAGGATGTTGCTTTAGATGCCTCAGGGGTAACCATATGAGTACAGATGTGTTGGCTGGTTCTGCTACTACTTCTGCTGCCTGTGTAGACATGCTTAGGACAGCTGTAAGAAGTGCACCAGAAAAGTTATTCTTGGATTGATATGACTCCTGTTCTGTGTAAGAGCAAGATTCCTATTATGACATGATACCTTTAGAGCATATAGAAGAGCACAGGCAACTAATCTTCCTCATATGGGATATAAAATAAATTTATCACAAGAACAAAATGACAATAAACACCAGAACAGGATAGAGACAATATAGCAAAAACTGGTTTTGTCTCTCTGTCTGTCTGTCTGTCTATCTATCTATCTATCTATCTATCTATCTATCTATCTATCTATCTATCTATTTATATGTATACATAACATAAATTGAAGCATATCATATATATTGCTGTCATTCAAAGGCTTTATGGAAGTTCATCTTTAACACAACTTTTGCCATATTATCAAGACTGTATATTCATTGTCTCTTTCTTGTTCCACAAGATAGAATATACTTATATTATTCCATTATGTGATTTCTAACAATACTGTTTATACGGAATGGTCCTCTCCAATCTGAAAGTTCTGTTCCTTAGACATGTGTGTGCTTGAATGGTCGATGTTGAGGGTTATCTATGGGCTTAACTGTGATTTGAAAAATTACAATGTAAATAAAGTTGCAATGTGTAGGTGTACCAAGTCTGTCTGAGATGGAGTTTATTTCTCCATAGCAGCCCTCACAGTGCCGTGCTCTGTATTGGTAGCTAGAAGGGTGTTGATAACACGCCAGTGTTTTGACTACTGTTGAGCACAGCATCGGGGACTGTAATGTTTCTTCTCCAGCTGAGGCCAAGATTCTGGGAGGGGACACAACCAGGCCAGCTGACCCAAACTGACCAAAGGGATATTCCATACCATATGACATCAGCTCAGATATAAAAGCTAAGGAAAGGAGTAGGAAGGGGGGGCATTCATTGTTTCCAATGGCTGCCTGCTAAGAAACCACTAAGCGTGCTGAAGCCCTGCTTCTCGAGATGTGGCTGGACATTGCTGCTGACAGGAAGTAGAGAATAAACCTTGTTATTCTCTTTTGCCAGCACAAATTTGCTTTTGCTTTAGTAAACTGCCTTATCCCAATCCATGAGTTGTTTATTCTTTTCCTCCTGCCTGGCTGGGGAAGTCACTGAGATAGAGTGACTTGGCGGGTACTTGGCATCCAGCCAAGGTCAACCCGTTACAGTGAGTATAAAACAGGTGCTTGAGCTTGAAAAACTATTCAACTTGGAAATTTTATGTGCCTATATATTGCCTATAAAATGTATTTTTCCTGTATTACATGTGGTGCTATAGTGTCCGTCCTCTGACTATACATAAAATAAAAAAGTTCTTATGATACTAAGGCAACATCTCCAAAATTCAGATGTCAGAATGTAAAATAAATATAGACAAATTCCATCAAAATGTATAGTCACCCGGAAGAATGTAATTCAGATGAAGTTTCTTCATAGAAATAAAAGCAAGTGTAAATCATGCAATATTGTTTTGCATTACTCCTTTTAGCTCTAATAACCCACAGCAGTGATAGGTGGCAGATGAAGACGTAGTGAAGTGGAACTAAGTAGATATATCTCTCTCATTGATCCTGCTTGATACATTCTCTCTGTGCAAGATTTCTCATTGCCAAACAGCCCATTTATAGTGGTAATAGTTTTGAATGCGCTGCATGGCTTCCAGAAATCCTAGGCAACTCTCCATGATTGCATGTACAAGCTGATCTGCAGACTGCAGTATGTTTAATCTGTTCTTTTTGCACTTAGTGTGAATTCTCTGCAAATGTAAGCACTCTGTGCACACTGACTACCCATGCAGTCCTGGTTAGAGAACAGGATGTACACTCAAAATTTTGTTCAGGCTTACCCAGACATACAAACATTTTAAAGCATGCGCTTCCATGTCATGTGCTGCAGTCTCTAGGCAAGGATCAAGGTACTCCTGTTCTGAGTGGCTGGCACACAAACAAGATCATAAGAGGCAAGAGAATTTGTTTTGTTTATTGCTGTCTTCAGCTATTTAGCCGAAGAGCACAAGAAATGGAGCTAGACTTTTCTTGAAGGCACATGATAACAGAAGAAAAGCTAAAAACTACAACTTGGAGCAAGGAAAACTCCTCTTAGAGGTAAGGAAAAACTTCACCATGTGAACAACAAAATATTGGAGCAGGCTGCCCAGAGGCATTGTGGAATTGCGTTACATTGGTGTTACTCAAAACCCAGCCAGACAATGCCCTGAGCAACCTGACACACTGAGCCTGCTTCAAGCAGGACGTTGGATTGGAAGATGTCCAGAGGCCCTTTTCACCTTACATAATTCTGTGAGTCTATAATCTGCCTGAAAGAGACTGAAATTGGCTGCTGTTCCTAACAGACTGAAAGTCACACTCTATCACCTTGTCATCTAGATGGTGTCTTTGTTATTGTTTAGCATAAAATAAACGAAATATAAAGCAAGCTTTTGTTTATCCTTTTCTCTTCCAACAAGACAATAATTTATTTCAGAGACTCACTTCATCCTGACAATCATCCCAGTGTTTCCTCCTCTTCTTTCCTTTGTTATTTCAAAGCTCAGAAAGCTGTGTCAGATTCAAGGTTGTTTATTCAAATAAAATCTATTCTATTAGAATTACTATGATACACAGTCTGTATAATTTTACAGATGATTTGGATTTAATTGATTTTATTTGTATAAATTAGCATTGAAAAAATATTTTAATTAAGAGTTTAGAAAAGCAAACCTTTTTTATTGATATAGGCTTTTTAGAAAAGAATAGCAGCAGAGATGAGGGGGCAGTGTTGCCATCTGTGTCAATGACCAGATGGAGTGCATGGCGCTTTGCCTGGGGATGGATGAGGAGCCAATGAAGAGTTTATGGGTCAGGATTAAAGGAAGCGCATGGATAAGTGACTGTACTGGGGATCTGGTACAGGGCACCTGATCAGAAAGACCAAATGAATGAGGCCCTCTACAGATAGATAGAAGCCTTACATTCACCAGTCCAGGTCCTCACTGGGGACTCAACTACCCCAACATCTGTTGAAGGGACAACACAGCAGGGAATGAGCAATCCTGGAGTGTCCTAGAGTGTGTTGATAATAACTTCCAACAACTTGGGGCTGTTAGTAGATGAGAAGCTCAACATGACCTGGCAATGTGCAGTTGCAGTCAAAAAGCCAGCTATATCTTACTGCATCAAAAGTAGCATGGCCAGCAGGTCTGGGGAGGTGATTCTGCACCTCTGCTTTTTTCTCATGAGACCCTACCTAGAGCACTGCATCCAGATCAGGGGACCCCAATATATGAAGGACATGGGCCTGCTGGAGTGAGTCCACAGAAGAGCCACAACAATAAGCAGGGCAGGACTGAAGCACCTCTCCAGTGAAGAAAGGCTGAGACAGCTGGGATTGTTCAGCCCAGAGAAGGAAACTCTTCAGGGAGTTCTTATAGCACCTTCCAGTACCTAAAGAAGGCTCACGGGAGAGTTGGAGAGGGACTTTTTCAAGGGCATGTAGTGATAGGATGAGGTGGAACACCTTTAAATTGAAAGAGAGTAGATTTGGATGAGGTACTAGGAAGAAACTCTTCACTGTGAGGGTGGTGAGGCACTGGAAAAGGTTGTCCAGAGAAGTTGTGAATTCCCCATCCCTGGAAGTGTTCAAGGCCAGGTTGGGTGGGGCTTTGAGCAACCTGGTCTAGTAGAAGGTGTTGCTGCCCATGCCAGAGGGGTTGAAACTGGATAGTCTTTAAAGTCCCTTTCAACCTGAACCAGTCTATGCTTCTATGATATGATCTAGGATTGTCTGACGGATTTTTTTTTCCAAATGATCTTATTCAGTCAAAGTGATTAATACAAATATATTTATTTGTTTTAAATAGGAAGAATGCACATATATTGAGTGTCTTAATAAATCTGTAGTTAAATTCTAGCAGATCTTAACTCCTTGATTTGTTTTCAATAATGTAGCTCCTGCAATAACAGCTTCTCTACATAGTATAGAAATATCTTGCCCCCTCAAAGTGTAATTGAGCAGTAGGATACAGATTCTAAGGGCATGTTTAGGCACACACCTCCCACTGAATTTCAATAGAAAATTATAGCTCTGTTTCTGATTAAAAAAACAGCAACATACAGAATAAGGATTTGGATGAAAATATGGGAATCAGATAATTTGAAATGTATTCTCTCCAATTATTCTCCTTTTTCTTTTCCTTAACACAAATGATAAATTCTTTATTCAGTTAAGTGTTAGTGATAACTGAACATATAAAATACATTTCTTGTACTCATGGTTCTCTTTTTCCATCTGTGAATGATTTTGTGAATGATGGTTCTTGATTCTTAGCTTATACTCCTTTCCCAAGATATACAGAACAGATTCAGTGGTTTTGTTTCAGCTCATGACATTTGAGAAATTAGTCTCAGGTCAACGTTGCTAGTTTAGTAAATATTCATGACAGTACTACTTTTTAAATTATCTTCCTTCTCAGAAAATATACCACATTAAAGAAGAGAAAAATTGCCAGAGATTCCTCTCTTGGTCTCAGGGAATATTCTGCTGCTCTTGTGTAGATATGAACATTGGTATGAGTTTACATCTACACAGATAACAGCAGAGGACATTACTCACTGTATCTGTGGTACTCCTGGGGTAAACTTCTACATAAAAATTAAAATCCCACCTCAGCACATGTTTTTTTTTTAACAAATATTTGACACATATTCCTCACCCTGGAGGAATCTATTTATCCTGAGATTAGTTCAGTTGGCTAGAACATGGTACTAGTAACACCAGAGTTGTGGGTTTGATCTATGTATGGGCCTTTCACTGAAGAGTTATACTCCATGATCATTGTGAGTCTCTTCCAACCCATAATGTTCTGTGATTCTATGATAACATCTTTAAAATTGCAAGTGACCAATAAGAGGGTCAGCAGTCAGTAACAAGAACAATTGTTTCTAATTGTGTCTGTAATAAGATCTGGTTTGCATCCTGATACAGGTCCTTTTTACAAAGCTCTGGGTCCAGACAAATTTTCTTAATGTTTGAACTGCTTGACTTAGCCAGAATATCAAGGTAGCATTTTCTAGGGATGCATAAAAATTTTTCCAGTGTTGTAGTACTATCTCATCGTAACAGTTGTGTGGTAGCAAAAAGTATATACAAGCAGTATCTTCAAGTACCACAGGAAACCTAATCAAAAAAACTTAGTAGCTGTGGTTTTGCTTTTGGTTTAGTCTAGAACTGGTGCTAAAATCTGGGGTTTTGTTCTGTATGCATTTTTAGCAGGTGCACCCTGTCAGTACAAAGAGCTCCTCAGGAACTGTCCACACATTTTATAATTTTGGATCTGAAGTACCAGAAAATGTTCCAGCTGTAAATAATCAAGCTGGCATTCTGTCTGGCAGATATAGGCAATAAACTCACTCTGTCAAATACCTCCTACTGTTACCTCATACTGGTACTAGAACCTGCTCTCAATGCTGCGTGAAGTTTAACAGCTGCTGGACCTGTGTTCATAAGCCTGGGCACGTTGAGACATTTGGCTGTCACCCTGCCCACATTGCAGGAGGAGCACACAATGGTTTTTCATATTTTCTGGAAAAGTGCCTCAAATGGGCAGTTGAGAATTGGCACTGAAATGCTTAGGTCATCTTGCTTCAGCCATGGCCATGTAATTTAATGGCACTTTTCTGCAAGGGTTTTATTTCTAGTTGAGGAGACTCAATGCTGACTGGAATCAGAGAAGCAGCATGGAAGCACAAACTCTCACTTAAATAGTCATTAAAATGCTGTTTGGATAGCAAATCTTTTTAGCTCATTAATAATAACCAGTATGATGTGATTTATTCTGAATTTGTACAGCTAGAACATCTACAAACCAGAGCAATGGAGCTGAATCATTTTTGTTAGTTTATATTAATTAAAAAAAAAATCAGGCAAAACCCCATAACCAAATAAATTCCCATGGCTTCTGGTCCAGCTGCTTACAATCCAAGGGCAAAGACAATAGCAATCTAAGGGCAAAACAAAATATGGAGAAACTGGAAAAGAGGTAATGTAAAAGAGTAAATGTAAAAGTTAAGAGGAGGTGATAAGAATGGAGGAGAAAANACAGTCTCAGCAACATAGTTATCAAAAAGCAGACCACAGGTGGAGGACTTAAAAAAAAAATTAACTTTGCAGATATCTAGAACAATTAAGAGTGGTCAAAGAAGCTTGTTTGAAAGTACAGCAAGAACTTGGGAGAGCCTAGCACTAAATATTGACCAGCAGTACGAAATGATCACTCAGAGTAATGACTATAAGGTTAATTTGTCCAGGAATAAATTATGAAAGACCAAGAAAGCAAAGACAAATAGTTAATCTCTGGAAGACAAGAGAACTGGTGGAGGCATGAATGGAGAGGGGCCTTGAAATATAGGGCAAAAACGCAGAAGACAGGTGAAAAAGTTGTTAGGGTGACTGAGAGGGAGAATCTTTATTATTTAATCAACTGAGAGGTAATAAAAGAGAAAATAAGAAAACAATCCATACAATATCTGTAGAAATTTTAATGATTTTGATTAAAACATTTCTTCTTTTGGGCCCTCCAGCTTGAAAAATCATTCTGTTATTTCCAAAATGCTGAACATTTTTCAGGGAATCATTTGGATAAAGAGTATAATCACAGTTCTACATTAAAACAGTACAAGGGTCTATACACTCCTTAGCTCTCACTCCAAGTAAAAAACAACATTAACATGACTTCGATGATGCATAGCCTTTGCAGAGGGCAAGTTTCACCCTAAGGGAAGGTTAGGTAGTACATTGTGTATTTAAATTAATGTCTTAGTTCAAAAATTCTCAGAATAACAACACTACCAGACATTCTGTGCAGAAACATGTGAAAATTTCTTCAGGAACTGGATCTCTGATAATAAAATCAAGATCTACATGTCCTTATAATCACCAAGTCATTTCTTGGTGAATGGACATACAAACCTTTGCATTCTAAGTTTGTTTCAAAGGAGGCATTCTATACACACTTACACAGTAGAACTTTTGTGTAGAACTTACACACAATGGTGAGACAGGTGAGGTAGGATTACTTGGGTTTTGCTGTGGGGTTCCCAGCCTGCTGACTTTGATTTCTTCAAGTTGTATGCACAAGTCCTTGTTTAGACTGATACCTCTGTCTGGTCCATTGGATACACTTCTGTAAGTCACTGCATATATCTTGGGCAAAATAACAGAAAAATTGAAGTCATAACCTTTCTAGCACTAATCTGGGATCTGTTTGCCCATTTATACCACAGTTATTGTTGCAGTTGTTCCATTAATCACATTAGTCTGGCAACAAAAAGGAAGGCGTTCAACTGCTATTACTGCTCTTTCTATTCTTCTGTGTCACGTTCTGTGTGATTTTATGACTATTACATGAAAATGAGAATGTATTTGGTTTTGGTTGTTGCCTGTCCTCATTTTCATTGCATTGTCTTCTTCCTCTGCAAATCCAAGTTAAAGCAAGTTTCAGCATGAATTTACAAGTCTTTCAGATTCTGTTTCTGAGAAGTAAGCTCAAAATGTGAATTTCATTCTTTCAATGTCAGTATTCCGTAAAAGAATAAAAAATAGAAAAAAAAATTATATTTTNGCTGCATATCATGATGTATGTAAGCAACATACCCTTGCCTCTCAGCAAAACTTATTAGGTTAGGGAATATCCTGTACTTGCTGGATAAACATCCCCAAGGCTGCCTCATATACAGTCAACTTTGAATCAGGACAGAACTTGAACATATATATATATATATGTATATATGTGTGTGTGTGTGTGTGTATGTATGTGTGTATGTATGTATACACACACTATGTATATATATACATTTATATATAT
>WEIV01008406.1:21413-36763 GCA_013390005.1 Calyptomena viridis
GGTTTTGCTGTGGGGTTCCCAGCCTGCTGACTTTGATTTCTTCAAGTTGTATGCACAAGTCCTTGTTTAGACTGATACCTCTGTCTGGTCCATTGGATACACTTCTGTAAGTCACTGCATATATCTTGGGCAAAATAACAGAAAAATTGAAGTCATAACCTTTCTAGCACTAATCTGGGATCTGTTTGCCCATTTATACCACAGTTATTGTTGCAGTTGTTCCATTAATCACATTAGTCTGGCAACAAAAAGGAAGGCGTTCAACTGCTATTACTGCTCTTTCTATTTTTCTGTGTCACGTTCTGTGTGATTTTATGACTATTACATGAAAATGAGAATGTATTTGGTTTTGGTTGTTGCCTGTCCTCATTTTCATTGCATTGTCTTCTTCCTCTGCAAATCCAAGTTAAAGCAAGTTTCAGCATGAATTTACAAGTCTTTCTGTTTCTGAGAAGCAAGCTCAAAATGTGAATTTCGTTCTTTCAATGTCAGTATTCTGTAAAAGAATAACAAATAGAAAAAAAAATTATATTTTACTTTTTCCTTTTTCTTTCTCCAGACCAGGAAATAAACTAAAACATAACACTTTACATTCCTATTATTCTTTTCACAGGAAAATATGAATGCTTTTTGATAACAATCTACAACTTTCAGAAGCTAGAATGGTACCAACATACTCATTTTCATGTGATGCCATCAAATAGGAATCTCTGTCTCCTAATGATAGATGTCTCTGATTAAGAACAGGTGCATATCAATAATAAGACACTATTGCAATTATCAACGCTTTAGCTGTAAATGAAACACAGAGAGGAATTAATTTTACTCCTTGATATCAGGGACTGAATTCCTTATGACTGTTGCCCCCCAAGGAATATACCTTAGTTTTTCCTGGTATGTCCCCCTTAGAGTCATGAAATACAGTAATTAAATTCCCTTCAACCCTAATCTTCTCTTGGTTAAATAAACCCAGATCCCTCAGTTGCTTTTCATACAGATTATGTTCCAGGTTCCTAATCATCTTAGTGGTCCTTTACTACACTCAATCCACTTTATCATTAGTGAACCAAAACTGGACACAGAATCCCAAATGCATCTTAATAGGTGTTTAATAGTGGGGAATAATCCCTTGTCTTAACCTGCTAGTTATGCTTATGGCAATGGAGTTTGGCCTTCATCACTGCAAGGGCATGTTGTTAACTCACACATGACTCCTTCCAAACCTCCCCTCCTTTTCCCAGTCCTTTAAGTTTCCAGTCTGCAGTGATGTAGAACACTGTTCAATGTTTCCTCTTGGCATATTCCTTCAGTTGTTTAGGCCATCTGAGCAGTAGCATGGTCTCCAGCGTACCAACCATTTCTCCCAGTCTAGTGCTATCCACAAACTTGCAAATGCCTGGTGCTCTTAGACAGCCTGCTTCTAAAATGTTTCTTGGGTGCATATGGACATTTTCAGAGTGAGCAGGCACTGGATGCTATATGCATATTTCCATAGGATGAAAGGCAATGCAGGGAATCTCTCTTGAACAGAATCGACTTTGCCTGAGAAAGTATTTATAGTTATATTACCCACTAGCTTTGTACAGCAACATATAAGAATGAATGATGGCCCAGCAGAAGAGAACAAGCACTGACATCTCTCATGGTTGAAGTCCTATAGATGTGGTTACATTACCTCTGTGCCATGCTTGTTCTTATTCCTCCTTTGTCTCTTACATAAATTTATACAAAATAACATCCCCTGCCACTCTTCCCCAAGCAACAAACAAACAAAGAGGCAAACAAACAAAAACAACCCCACTTTAGTTTCCTAATTTCTCCCTGAAAGGCAATATCCCGTGCAAAAAAGTAGGGTTTGCTGACAAGGCGTGAATATGCACAAAATACAGAGGATCTAATATGTTAGTCTGAGCATAGAAAACAGCTGTTTTCTCTTTTCTATGTTGGCTGAAAATCCTGTGTCTTCTGATGTCATAACAAACAAGTTTCCTGAAACATTTCACTACAATAAATCTTTCAAAATTCTAAATTTGCTTCACTGGAATAAATTAACAGAGGGACTAATCACCTGNATTATGTTCCAGGTTCCTAATCATCTTAGTGGTCCTTTACTACTCCTTTACCACTTAGTGGTCCTTTTATATATATATATATATATATATATATAAAAGCCTATTCTATGTTTTCCACATTCAAAGATTTTAGAATACTCTAAGAATATTCAAAGAGAATATTGTTCAATTATACTGTGAAATGTTGACTGTTGATTAGTTAGTTTTGAATGAAACTGTCAGCTCTAACAGTAAACTTTATCATTAAGAAATTTATGAAAACTTTAAAATGCTCTGATAAAAAAAAAATCTAAATAAAAATTAAATCTTCTTATAGTTTACCTCTGTCTTTCTAAGAATTTTCAGTACATACATGCCACTCATTCAGATTTTTTACCTCCCTGGAAACTGGCTTCACAGTAAAACTGAATAATTAAAATCATAAATTCTTACACACTTTCTATGAAACTACTTCAGTGAAGGAAAACAAAAACATTCAGATATATGTTTTCATTTACAGACTATGTGTTTCTGTTGTATGACAAAAACAAATTTCAAAGCAGTTTTGTTATTCATAACCAATGCTTCAAGCTACATCTAAATTGATGAAATACCAAGGCATTTTAGATAAGGAGGAATTTATTATATGTTTTTGTTATTTTTATAAGAAAGTTTAATAAGTAAAGTCACTTTTTTACTTCATGTCAACAAGTCTAATGTTTTATCCAGCACAAGGAAGTGAACCTTCTGTTTTTAGTAATCTTTTTGGTATCCCTCTGCTGGACTTACAGTAGTTGTTAAATTGATGAAGGCCAATCAAGGAGCTTGCAATCAGTCTTGTAAATTTCTAGCAGAATATAACTCTAATAAATTCAGACTTGAATCTTACATCAAATTTTTTCCATTCAGTTGCAAAATCTCCAAGGAAGGTTTCTAGCAAAATCAGTTCTAAATAAATTATGAGACACCTGGCTGTCTAATGAGGAAATTAAAGTACAAGACAGAAAATCTGTAATTTTACAATTATTAAAATGGTGACTTCAGTGTCATGGTGACAGGAAGTAAAAATGTGCAGTATAGGAAGTAAAAATCTAAACAGACATATTTTTCATTTATTTTAGGCTTATTAAAATAAGATAACATTAGACAACACACCTAATAACCAAACCTAGTAGTAAATATCAGTCAGTGTCACTTTGTTTGGTTTCTTTGTTGAACTCCAGGGACATCTCGAGGTATCATTTTTTTCTAGTCTTTTTATTAATATCTGTTTTAAAGGTTCTTTGTTGGAATAAGGATGTTAAGTTCTATTAGCAAAAGAATACATTGGCTAACTGCTCTGAAATAGCTGTAATCAAGCCAGGCACCATGGGCCTTTGCATGTGGAAACACAATGATTCTCAGCTGTCACTCAAACCCACTGTTGGGCAAAACTTAACCAAACAACCAAAAGCTATTTCATTGCTTAGTTGCTGATTCCCATATATGGAAGCATTCTTAGGAAGGTACAAGAGAGAGCCCAAAGAGAATTCTGGAAGTAGTGGAAGTATGTATGTGTGTGTGTGGTGTGTAAGATATATAGATGTAAGATAATATTAATAAAAATCTTTAGCAAAATCCTCAAGACTGTGTGTTGCTGAAGATAGAAAACTCCAAACGCTACAGTTCTTGGCTCTTTGCATTTGCCACTAATATTGCCCCCTGCATGGGGTTTGCATGATAAAGTGCTGGCAGTGGGAGGCTGCAGAGGTGGCCTCTGTGAGAAGAGACATGGGGTTGCCCATGTCACTTCAGTGGGCTCCAAAACAGACTCACCACTGATGAAAACTGAGCTCATCAGCAAGACTGGTGTCACTTACAAGAAAAAATATTTTAAAAAGTTCACACAACAGTTTGGAGGAAGAAGTCAGAAAAAGGTAAAAGAAACAACTCTGCAGACACCAAGGTCAGTGGAGAAGGTAGGGGAGGAGGTGCTCCAGCCACCGGAGCTGAGGCTCCCCTGCAGTCCTTGGTGAGTCAGCTGTGCCCCCGCAGCCCATGGAGGTCCACAGTGGAGTAGAGATCCACCTGCATCCTGTGAGAGATCTCATGCTGGAGCAGGTAAATGTGTCCTCAAGGANGTGAGAAGAGACATGGAGTTGCCCATGTCACTTCAGTGGGCTCCAAAACAGACTCACCACTGATGAAAACTGAGCTCATCAGCAAGACTGGTGTCACTTACAAGAAAAAATATTTTAAAAAGTTCACACAACAGTTTGGAGGAAGAAGTCAGAAAAAGGTAAAAGAAACAACTCTGCAGACACCAAGGTCAGTGGAGAAGGAAGGGGAGGAGGTGCTCCAGCCACCGGAGCTGAGGCTCCCCTGCAGTCCTTGGTGAGTCAGCTGTGCCCCCGCAGCCCATGGAGGTCCACAGTGGAGTAGAGATCCACCTGCATCCTGTGAGAGATCTCATGCTGGAGCAGGTAAATGTGTCCTCAAGGAAACTGCAGTTCCTGAGAGCCCGTGGGGGAGACGATGCTTTATGAACTGATCCCATTCCCCATTCCCTTGTGCCACTCAGGGGAAGAGATACAAGAGTTGCAAAAGAAGAAGCAACGATGACCCTGGGAAGAAAAGGGACCAAAGGGAAGGTGATTTTCATTTTGCCTTTGCCCCTCACTATCCTACTCTATTTTAAATTGGCAATAAATTAGTCTTTCCAGAGTTGAGTCTGTTTTGCCTGTGATGGTAATTTGTGAGCAACCTCTCTGTCCTTATGGTGACCTTCAGCTTTTCATATTATTGTGAAAAATAAGAAAATTTGCTCTGTACCTTTGAGAAGAAAGTACACTAGATATGGTGGGATTACTGGATATTACTGCATATTTGCTGAAGTATTGACAGAAAAAGATATAAGGGACCAGCTGTGATTTTTGTCTTTTTTTTTCCTTCTTCTAAATTGCTGCAGTAGTTAAAGAATGTCAATTTCTATTCAAAAAACTAAGTTTCTAGAAATACAGTACAAAAAAGTGAGAAACCATTACTGGAATGTTATCGGAAAAGTAATTTTCTTGTTATAAAGAAATTGATATCCTTTGCTATAGATGCCGTAGGACAGTTCTCTGCCCTGCAGTGGTATTCAGAGTATTTGGAATTTGCATTTGCATTGCAAATACCATATGCAATGGCACTTGCATATTTAAATTTTCTTTCAATTTATCCAAATAGCTGTTTCACAGTCTCTAATATGTTTTATTTCTGAAGTACAGAGGTCCTTTCCTTATTTTCACAATTCAATCCATCATTCCCTCCAAATTCCTGGAAACAGCAACTTCAATTACTCCCTACAATGCAAGACATAACTTCCTACAATGTCTTCTGCGGCAGCAGGAAATATCTATGAAGTAGGAATATATCCTTACCCTCATGGAGCAGAAACAAAAGATAGACAGAAAAAAGACATATTAAGCTTTTTGTTTCCTGTATACCTAGTTCAGGTATTAGGGTGCCTGGCTATTTAAATAAATATTTAAATATTTAGATGCTTCAGAATCAACCCAGATTTTTTAGTATAGTCAGCAAAGTATCGGAATCAGTTTTATATTGAGACCTGTGTCTCAAGTCATGTTGGGGTGGAATTTTCTTTAATGTCTTTATACATACTCATGGTGCTCAGAGAATTTGACTTAACTGGTTATTGACTATTTGGGGGTGGTGTTCACAGTATTTTGAAATGGTAGCCCATGTTTAAATATAAAAATAGTGTAGTGAACAGTATGTTGAACTTAATCCAGTCTGAACTATTCTATGATTCTGAGATATTGCAAAAGTGATGGATGGAAAGAAAAGAACTCATAGATCATATGTCTGTAAAGTCCATAAGTGATGCAAGTTGCCAAGAGCACAAATTTTGAATGTGAAAGCCATCTGCAGAAGTTTATGATAACTCAATTCTTTATGGTTGAGGGCATTCTGCAACTCATCACTGAAAAAGGTTGAGAGAACAGATCTAGAGTAACCTGCTGAGTGATGACCTAATCTCTTTTTATTCCTTGCTATTGATGGTACTTTAACAATTCTTACTGTGGGCAAGACAATGTCATCAATTTTTAAGCAGAAGTCCTCATTAATATAAATGGATTTTTCTACTTAGCAGGAGATAAGATTCTGAGTTTTTACTCTGTTTTCACTATCTTTTTTCTTCCTTTTTTTTTCATCCTAAACAGAATAGAATTCTTTATGTAATATTCTACTTTCATTTACTTTTTTTGCTTTATCCACTTACTTGATTCATCTCAAATCCATCACCTTGACAGTTGTAACTNGCAGCCCATGGAGGTCCACAGTGGAGTAGAGATCCACCTGCAGCCTGTGAGAGATCTCATGCTGGAGCAGGTAAATGTGTCCTCAAGGAAACTGCAGTTCCTGAGAGCCCGTGGGGGAGACGATGCTTTATGAACTGATCCCATTCCCCATTCCCTTGTGCCACTCAGGGGAAGAGATACAAGAGTTGCAAAAGAAGAAGCAACGATGACCCTGGGAAGAAAAGGGACCAAAGGGAAGGTGATTTTCATTTTGCCTTTGCCCCTCACTATCCTACTCTATTTTAAATTGGCAATAAATTAGTCTTTCCAGAGTTGAGTCTGTTTTGCCTGTGATGGTAATTTGTGAGCAACCTCTCTGTCCTTATGGGGACCTTCAGCTTTTCATCTTATTGTGAAAAATAAGAAAATTTGCTCTGTACCTTTGAGAAGAAAGTACACTAGATATGGTGGGATTACTGGATATTACTGCATATTTGCTGAAGTATTGACAGAAAAAGATATAAGGGACCAGCTGTGATTTTTGTCTTTTTTTTTCCTTCTTCTAAATTGCTGCAGTAGTTAAAGAATGTCAATTTCTATTCAAAAAACTAAGTTTCTAGAAATACAGTACAAAAAAGTGAGAAACCATTACTGGAATGTTATCGGAAAAGTAATTTTCTTGTTATAAAGAAATTGATATCCTTTGCTATAGATGCCGTAGGACAGTTCTCTGCCCTGCAGTGGTATTCAGAGTATTTGGAATTTGCATTTGCATTGCAAATACCATTTGCAATGGCACTTGCATATTTAAATTTTCTTTCAATTTATCCAAATAGCTGTTTCACAGTCTCTAATATGTTTTATTTCTGAAGTACAGAGGTCCTTTCCTTATTTTCACAATTCAATCCATCATTCCCTCCAAATTCCTGGAAACAGCAACTTCAATTACTCCCTACAATGCAAGACATAACTTCCTACAATGTCTTCTGCGGCAGCGGGAAATATCCATGAAGTAGGAATATATCCTTACCCTCAAGGAGCAGAAAAAAAAGATAGACAGAAAAAAGACATATTAAGCTTTTTGTTTTCTGTATACCTAGTTCAGGTATTAGGGTGCCTGGCTATTTAAATAAATATTTAAATATTTAGATGCTTCAGAATCAACCCAGATTTTTTAGTATAGTCAGCAAAGTATCGGAATCAGTTTTATATTGAGACCTGTGTCTCAAGTCATGTTGGGGTGGAATTTTCTTTAATGTCTTTATACATACTCATGGTGCTCAGAGAATTTGACTTAACTGGTTATTGACTATTTGGGGGTGGTGTTCACAGTATTTTGAAATGGTAGCCCATGTTTAAATATAAAAATAGTGTAGTGAACAGTATGTTGAACTTAATCCAGTCTGAACTATTCTATGATTCTGAGATATTGCAAAAGTGATGGATGGAAAGAAAAGAACTCATAGATCATATGTCTGTAAAGTCCATAAGTGATGCAAGTTGCCAAGAGCACAAATTTTGAATGTGAAAGCCATCTGCAGAAGTTTATGATAACTCAATTCTTTATGGTTGAGGGCATTCTGCAACTCATCACTGAAAAAGGTTGAGAGAACAGATCTAGAGTAACCTGCTGAGTGATGACCTAATCTCTTTTTATTCCTTGCTATTGATGGTACTTTAACAATTCTTACTGTGGGCAAGACAATGTCATCAATTTTTAAGCAGAAGTCCTCATTAATATAAATGGATTTTTCTACTTAGCAGGAGATAAGATTCTGAGTTTTTACTCTGTTTTCACTATCTTTTTTCTTCCTTTTTTTTTCATCCTAAACAGAATAGAATTCTTTATGTAATATTCTACTTTCATTTACTTTTTTTGCTTTATCCACTTACTTGATTCATCTCAAATCCATCACCTTGACAGTTGTAACTGTCCCTCCTGAAGCAGTAGTGCACTGAAATCTGTACTGCTCATAGACTCATCCTTTTACTTTTCCTTCCCTTCCAAGATTTAATTCTCTGCTCCATCAGTTACTTTTGCGCTCATTTCTTCAAAGGAATATGTAGCAGAAATACTTGGTCTCCACTAATCAAGGAATTAAACTCTTGTTCAAGTTACCTGAATATTCTTCACCAGAGATAAAGCTTCCACATTAGTAGATTTAAACATATTTACTTACATTATTATTTGTATCTTTCCATTTTACTTAGTATTTAACAAAATGTCCAGATTAGATGGACAATATCTGAAGTGGACTCTTATCCCTATAATGAAAAATTATTTTAAAATATTAGTTATAACTTTGCTGCAGAAGTCATTTACCACTGCAGTTGAAAACTAAAATAAAAGATATAACAGAAATAAGAAAGTATGTCACTTTAGGGAATCTCTTCATATGCACTGTAAGCATAAAGATTATATTACAAATATGTTTTGAATTCTTAATGAAGCTTTACAAGAGTATTCAAAGCATTGAATAAAAGCTTAAGATAATACTGATTAGGACATTCAAAAATCTACTCCTTAATGTCACACCAACCTGTTCCATGATTCTGCTCTCATCACTTCCATCTGCCCACCTACTTGCCATGTCCCTTCTCTCTATTCTGCCAATTATCCATTTTTACTATATAATGTTATTTCCTTGTGCAAGCATTTTCTTATAATTGTGTACACATTAGTGGAAAAGTCATCAGAGCATTTGACTTTCAGCTGACATTCAACCTATGACTACCATGCTTATGTAAACAGATTGTTCAGAGATTTGCAAATGGAGCACTTATTAATTACATTTACACCAGGGCAGATATCTCTGCCATCCAGACAAATAGCTGTCAAAATGTCAAGTTCCATTTCCAAAACAAGGGAGGTGCTAAGTCTTCTCATTTGTTGCAGGAAGGATTTTGTATTCCAGTTTAAAAATTTTCAGGACCCTGCTGCACATTTGGTGGTTGGAGAGCTGACAAATAGTGTTCTTGAGGTGGTAAGGATGACCTTGGTTGTATCTTTCATCAGTCCCATGTGCCCTAGTATAGAAATGATTGGTGATCTCATATGTCAACAATCTGCAACTTCAAGGAGCAAGTCATTCAGTGGAGTAGCATCACAGAGAGAGTTATGCTTTAGCTATTCTAGCAGTGCTGTACTGTTCTAAGTAGAAATCTGCATTGACGTAAACGGGTATTTCTGACTTCTAATCGATAGAAATACCTGACCTTCAGTGTTCGCTGTTTTCATAGTGGTTTGGGTTTTTTCTCCTGACAGATACAATTGGTTTTCTGTACTGCCTTTGGCCTGGGTTTTGAGGCCACACCATCAGTTCCCCCCTACATCTAATCTTCCATTCATTTTCTTTATTATTTATCCTATATTGATCCTTTGCAAACTTGCATTGGTTTTTCCAGAATTGATAAAATATCTTATTTAAATAGACTGCAATTAAAAAATTCAGTTTAAAAAGTTAAACTGTCACACATCTCAGATTTTTTCCTTCATTGTAAAATATGATTTCCCATTGTGAAAGCTGTAATATTCATTTTCTAATTTTTTTGTTTCGTGTATGTGGTGGTTTGACCCTGGTTAAATGCCAAGGACTCACACACACAGCCACACTCACACTCCCTTCCCTACTAGCAGACAGAGGAGAGGAAAGACTGAAAAGNATGAAGGGATCAAAAATTAAACAAAAATCAGTGATCTGATACAATTTCTGAATGATGAACTAAATAAATAGACTTATTAATGAGTTCTCATTAGCATGTTCATTAACATAATATGGTTTCCTTGAAAAGGAGATACAATGTCATGGATTTTACTCAGCACCTGGTGTTCAAATCAGATCTGAAAATTGATTTTTTACACGAGGTAGTAGCATGTCAGGAGTTTCCAGAGAACAAGTGGATTCACTGCATGTGACAGAGGATAGGGACATAACCTTCCTTCCTATCTTCAGGCAATAGCTGTTAAAGAATGGCAAAAAGCCTAAGAAGTAACTCCCAAGTTTGTAACTGCTTCTTATTCAGGTCTTCCAGCATGGCTGAAATTTGGGATCTGATCCTGGAAGCCACCAAAGAACTTCACTAGGCACCAACTCAGCTTCTAAGACTCTGCTTCTTGACTAGTATAAAACAACTAACATTATCAGCACTTGGAGGTGGGGAGTTCACAGCATTAAAATTTGGTATGTACTACTCACAGATCATATGGTTGAAGATAGCATATCTTAAATACTGTCAATAGGTAACTCAGAATTAATATACATGTATATATTGCTCTCATATTATTTAAAAGACATCATACGTTATTACAATAAAGCTAGAATTTTAAAACAAAGTACAATTGAAGCTGACAATAAAAAAATTATATACAAAAAGAAGATATTCTTAAATAGTTATGTTTCTTTTAGTTATCAGGTGAGAGAAGACTATTTTAATTAGCCTACGTGGTGCTCACAAAACCTGAAATTTATTTAAAGTATGATTTTTCAAAAATTAGTATAATTAATCCCTTTTAACATTAACTATATAAAATGTTTTTAATTCTTGGAACTGCATAAGATATCCTAGTAGGAAACAAAACTATTTCTGAGTGTCCATTTCTCTACACCAACAGCAAACAAAGACCAGAGTGATTCTCTTAAATGTTGAAATTTACTGTAGCAGTTTCCTTTCCTTTTGTAACAAATTGATATTATAAATGTATTTCTCATTTTTCTTAGTATTCACTATTTACTCTTATTAACATTAGCTTTTTAAAACCCTTTAGGAGACAGTGACTTGAATTAAATAGTTCTAGAAACTCCAGTATGGATGATCACATAAGTTGAATTAAAGCTGAGATGGCTATTTCAATTTTTGTGTTGCTTATGAAATGCTAGCAAACCTGCCCTCCAGACTGCACAACAATTAGAAACTAAGGGCTTGCAAGATAATCTCTTCCTTCCTTTCTGTATACTACATTGAAAATAAAAGCCAGCTTGAAAATAAAACAATCTTTCAACATATACCCCTCTTTAGATTGATTTCTATTTTACAGAATTTCATAATATTTTTAATTCTCAGCAAAAAATAATTCATGCCCATATAAAACCTAATCATCATACAATGAAATATGCTGAATTTCTTCTCATTATTTCATTGTTCTGTGTGGTTCTCCTCAATGCAATATTTCTGCTGGAGAAAAAAAGGAGCATATATGTGGAATAGCAACACAGACTGATTCTATTTTCATCTGTAGATTTCTTGAAATGAATGCCACACTTCATTTACAAATCCCTCTCTGTGGGAGATGCTCATTAAATCAAACACTGTAATATTGCTATGATGGAAATTAAAAACTAATTTGATAAGGTGTCATGATCAAAATAATTTTTACATAAAAGTTAAAATTAAAACCAGATCTCTCTAGACACGGGGTTTTTGTTGAAAGATCCTAAAAAAATTAATTAATTATTTCTCAGGTGGTTTTGATGCCTAAAAATGAGGAAGAAAACTTCCAAACAACATTAATAGAGTTAAAAAGAGTGCAGGTTATTTAATGAAGCTTCCGCATCCAAAATGCATGCCAACTTCCTTTATCAAATCACCTTTATAACATTAACCAATCCTTACACTCTCAACACATCCAACCAGAGACCCCTGTGCCCTCCCCTGGATCTGCCCCTCTGGAGTTTGTCCAGGTTCCAAGAGAGATTGGCGAACTGTACTATATTAGTGCTAACAGAATCAAATTATTCAGCTGACATATCTAGTATTCAAATAGCTTTGTAAAGCACTGACTGACCTAAGTTGGCTAAGTTACAGTAAATGTAAAAGAAAACTGCAGAAGGATGTCGTGTGTAAAACTGACATACTTCTAGTTTTGTCTCCTAATTCAACCCGACTGAACTGGGAATGTAATTGTTTAATATTCCCTGAATTGCTGGGAGGATTTCACCTCTTTCCCTTCCTTGAACCTGCAGAGAACTGAAGCAAGTAACTTGCCTCCTATCCTATCGCTTCAATACCTTTAAAAAAACCTGCCAGACATAATTATATTCTATTTCTATTCTCTGTCTGCAGAGATATCGTGAAATTAATGCTGATTAGAAACAAACTGACAGTTTCCACCTGTCTTTGAATGGTCACATGGGCCAGATAATCTACATGTTCTGCATACTGATAAACGGCAAAAAAATTTTCATGTATGTATAATTTTCCTTTGCCCAGATGATGTCTTCAGTGGAACTAATATGAATAGCAAAAGAGAATGTAGAAGTACATCGTAGTCAGTGTTAAAAATGTACAGGTTTTTCAACTGCTATAGTCCAGGCTGGCTTCCAAAACCAGTTTTCAATCAATAAATTACCATTTCTAGTATTATTTTTCAGCTTTCAGCCAAAAATATTTTATACATTAAAAAAATTATTCATTTGTTTGCAGCTCTGATGGTTGTTTTCAGTGAGTTTCAGACTTCACCATAATCTGTGATATATGTTGCATATTGTCTCTGGGAACGGTGAGATGTATTAAAAAAAATTAAATAAAAACAGAACCATAAAATGGTTTGGCCTGTAATGGACTTTTAAAGGTCATCTAATCCAACCCCTTACAATGACCAGCAGCATCTTCTACTAAACCAGCTTTCTCAAAGCCCTGTCCAACCTAACCTTGAATGTTTCCAGGAATGGAGCATCTATCACCTCTCTGGACAACCTGTTGCAGTGTTTCACTATTCTCATAATAAAAAACTTCTTTATATATAGGCTGAATCCACACTCTTTTAGTTGAAATCCTTTCCCGCTTGTCCTATCACACACCCTTGTAAAAATTCCCTGTTCAGATTTTTGTAGGCTCCTTAAAGTATCGAAAGGCTACAAAAAGGTCTCCCTGAAACCTTCTCTTTTTCAAATTGGACATCCCAAATTCTCCCAGCCTGTTCTCACAGGATAGGTGTTCCAACCCTCTGATCATCTTCATGACCTTCCTCTGGATGAGATCCAACAGGTCTCTGTCTTTCCTGTCCTTAGGTGGTGAACTAATTGTGGCCTTCCAATACCTGAAGAGAGAATATAGGAAAGATGCAGAGAGACGTTTTACAAGGTCATGTAGCTACAAGACAAGGGGAAATGGCTTCAAACTGAAAGAAGGTAGGTTTAGATCAGATATTAGGAAGAAATTCTTTACTGTGAGGGTGGTAAGGCACTGGAACAGGATTCCCAGAGAAGTTGTGGATGTACCATTCCTGAAAGTGCTCAAGGTCAGGTTGGATAGGGATCTGAACAACCTGGTCTGGTGAAAGATGTCCCTGCCCACTGCAGGGGGCTTGGAATTAGATGATCTTTTTCTCTTCCAACCCACGCCACTCTATGATTATATACAATTTTATATAGCTTTCTAATTCAATTTAGGTATCATCTTATAAAAAGGCAATACTAGATCTGTCAAAAAGTAACATGAAGTACATGATAATAATTGAGAAAAAGAAGGAGAAATCTAAAAAATACCATGGCTTCAGTAATTTATTTAATAGTTCTTTCCAAAGAAAGAAGTATCTCAAATATGCATAGAGAGTGGAAGACTGAATCACACTAAATCCACACAGGTTCTGTTTTCATGAACAACATTTTTTGTCCTTTTTTTGTAAATTACTGCAATTTTTCCCATGAAAGTGTATGACTGAGCAACAGAGGGAAAACCATTTGCTGTTTTTGGTGTGGGCAACCTGTATAGGTGAAACTCATACAAGCAGACTGATTGTTCCTTGAGATGAAATGTGAGAAGTCCCTGGAGGGCTATTCCTTGTTGAACAAGTTGAACAAGTGTTGAATGACTGACATAAAGTCAGTCCTTACTATGAAGCGTACTGTTCCTAGAGACTTTTAGGTTCTGTAGATTCTGCTACAGCAAACCAAATAAAAACTCTGCTGGAAGTTTCTGAACTGAAATCAAGCTGAAGGAAGGGATTTTGCAAGGTTCTGTGAAATCTATGAAGATTTCCCTACAGATTCAACTAAAATGGCTGAAAGTTATGAGGGTTTTTAGAGGACTTTATTTGAAATGGTTCATCATTCATTACTGTTGATATGGAATGCCTAAGGACCTGGGTAAAGAACAGGGATTCTGGTCAGCCTGATTGTTTACCACATTTCTTCTTTTTCCCACTTTTTAAGGTTTTACATCTCTAAGTGTTTTGTCCATGATTCTTTCTTTGTGGTCAGATATGTAAGAGAAATGCAGAATGACAAAATTGGGAATTAAGATAATAAACAGTGTTGCAAGGGAATTAAATATAAATCATGACAGGCTACTTAAATATATAAAAAGTCAAGAGGTCTTTCAGGATTACTTGAGCCATTAAGAGATGAGTGGGAAGCTAGTGACAGATACTGTAGCTGACAGCCTGAAAGGATTCTGTGCTTCATAATTCATGCAAATAAATGGACGGTCAAATCCCAGAGAGTAAGGAATAGTAAATTTTCTTGTGGAGTAAATTAAAAACTGTGGAACAGAGAAAGATTAGAGGCTTCATGTCTATACCAGACCAGATAGTTCAAAGTGGTGTATTAAATATGGTAAAGGTATTGAGCCCTGTGTATCTTATAGCTGTGAATGATGATGGAAGTAAAAGGGGGATCTAAGAAAGGCACCATGCAGACTTTTGAAAGTATGTAATCAGACATGGAAAGTAAGAAGCAGAATTTCTCTTCCTATTAGTCACTCTGAGGAGAGCCTAAAACAAGACCCATTATCTGCACTCACAAGAGGACAGAAACTGTTTTATTGAGGAACTTATAAGGTTTGAAGACATTAAAGCCAAAACAGTCTGAATAGGGATAGGGAAGCTCCCTCTACCATCCAGAGCATCCCCCCAATTGTGATCCCAAACGGCCTGTCTGTATACTCCCTCCCTCCCTCATTTCCTCCCTCCCTGTTTAACTCAGTCACTCCTGAAATCCCACAGTTGCTGTAAAATTCCCTGCTGACAGGAAATTCTCTAGAGTTGTGTTTGGCTGACATTCTTTCTCTTTCAGCCTAA
>WEIV01008407.1:329-33134 GCA_013390005.1 Calyptomena viridis
TGCAGAGCTATAAGTTGGGGACAGAGTGACTGAAGAGGCGTCAGACAGAAGGGGATTTGGGTGTACTGATAGACAGGAAACTTAATATGAACCAACAGTGTGCACAGGTGGCCAAAAAAGCCAATGGCATCCTGGCCTGCATCAGGAATAGTGTGGCCAGCAGGACTGGGGAAGTTATCCTTCCCCTGTACTCGGCACTGGTGAGGCCGCACCTTGAGTTCTGTGTCCAGTTCTGGGCCCCTCAGTTTAGGAAAGATGTTGAGGTGCTTGAACATGTCCAGAGAAGAGCAACAAGGGTGGTAAAGGGTCTGGAGCACAAGCCTTATTGGGAGAGGCTGAGGGAGCTGGGGTTGTTTAGCCTGAAGAAGAGGAGGCTCAGGGGAGACCTTTTTGCTCTCTACTACTGCCTGAAAGGGGGGTTGTAGTCTGGCAGGGGGTTGGTCTCTTCTCTCAGGCAACCGGTGACAGAACAAGAAGACAGAGTCTCAAGCTCTGTCAGGGGAGGTTTAGGCTCGATATTAGGAAAAACTTCCTCACTGAAAGGGTGATTCACTATTGAAATGGGCTGCCTGGGGAGGTGGTGGACTCACCGTCCCTGGAGGTATTTAAGAGAAAACTTGATGAGGCACTTAGTGCCATGGTTTAGATGAAGGACTGATGTTAATGTTGGGTTATAGGTTGGACTAGATGATCTCAAAGGTCTTTTCCAACCTTGATGATTCTATGATTCTAACATACTTCCTTTCCATACTATTCTAACATACTATTCTAACATACTTCTTTTAAGCCCACAGAGAATTTTTGTTTCTACAATATCCTGTGACAATGAGTTACACAGCTGAACTGTAGTTTGAAGAGTTATTTCCTTTCACTTTATTTGAAACTATCACTATGATTCCATTTGATGTTATACTGGAAGACCATGAACACTCATTCTCCATCTGCATCCTTCTAGCCACTTAAGAACATTTAGGTAATTATAATGTGCCCTCTCTGGTTTTCTGTTTTCCCAGACAAGAGGCTCCTTGTTGACTATTTCTCACATCAAAATCATTCCAGATTTTGGAGCATCTTCATTTTTTTCCCTGCCCAGTTTTTTGAGCTGAGAGGATAGGGACAGAACAGCGCACGCTATTCAAATGGAGTCACAGAATAAATCTGTACAGCGATCTCCTGTTGTTTTCTGGTTTGGTCTTAATTTTTTTCCTAATATTTGATTTGCTTTTTTAAATGCTACTGAGCGCTGAGCTGACAATTTCATAGATGTCTCTGTAATAACCTCAAGATTGCTTTCCACAGTAGTAACAGCTATTTTGGAGACTATCATCGTATATATATATAGTTGAACTTTTTTCTCCCATATGCATTACTTTACATTTATCAATATTGAATTCAGCTGCATTTTTATTTCCAAGTCATTCTTCATTATGACATACCTCTGCAGCTCTTAGCAGTTGGCTTTAAAATTATTCTTTGAATAACCCAATATTATCAGCAAACTTTGTTACTTCATCTCATTCTACTTTCCAGGTCACTTAGGACCAGATCAACCAGTGTATTCCTATGGGAATACACGGTATGTAATATGTAATAGTAATAATATGTAATACAGTCCAGTGGGACACTACTGGTGATCTTCTTCCAATTATTTTTATCCTTTGTGTCCTATCTTTTAAACATTTATTTCTCCATGACAGTACATTCTTTTTATCTCACTGCAGCATAATTTCTTTACCTTTAGATATACTTTGCCCCACTGAAAATGCAGCTTAATGGCTTTGAAAGGAACTTGAACTTTGGTTTTATCAGAAAGCAACTGAGTGGGACACTATGGAGATAGAACCAAAATGACTCCTTTTTGTTAGAATTAAAAAAAATTAATCTTTCACAATGATCATGAAAGGATTCCTGAGACAAAGTGCTGCTGCCCAACTATGCCCCAAGGATGTTCATACTCAAACTGAAGATGCACACTGACATCCACAGAAACAAAGAGCACACTTGTTTGCAAAGATCTAGGTTTGCTCCATGTTTGATATGAGATTCACCAGAACGCGCAGGAACTTTCTGGCAGTAGAGGAATATAATTAGCTGTGCTTTGGGGAGTGGATTTGTTGATCTGAATTTATGTCAAGTGTGAGGAAGACTGTGGCCTGCAGAGATGAGGTCACTGAAATGTGTGGCTGGGAGACAACTGTGGGAGTTGCTGGCAGATTTGCAGACCTGGGAGGCAAACAGCAACAATTGCCTTGAGAAGAAAGGGAAATGAAGACAATTACTGAATGAGACATTTCACAAGGCAGTTCAGCACTGAATGCCAGAGCATCAGTGATTTAATGTTAGGGGCAGTCAAACTGATAGCAACAAGGTATATTTAAAAATATGGAATTGTGAAACTAAAGAAATGTCACGTAGGACTCATTATTACAAGATATTACCAAAATGACAATTTCATCAGAGTTCAGATTTAACATGGACTAAATCAGCTTATGGAGTGGCAGGTCTGTTTTCAACTGTACTATGGGTGTTGTTAAACAGCCTTCTCTAGTGATTGTTTCCATCCACCTCGCGCCGTGTCTCCTTGCCTAGTCCTAACCACATTTTTGTTATGTCCATTCATTCACTAAAGTCTATATTCCTTTCAAGTGGATTGCTTTCCTTTTCTTGACAGAAGTTGTTCTATATAAATTTTCATGTTTTATTTAAAAAAACGTGGAGTATTGCATGCATTCAATTCTTCAAGATCCTCAGCTAAATGGACTTCATCT
The DNA here is from genome assembly GCA_013390005.1 of Calyptomena viridis. Taxonomy (NCBI): domain Eukaryota; kingdom Metazoa; phylum Chordata; class Aves; order Passeriformes; family Eurylaimidae; genus Calyptomena; species Calyptomena viridis. The sequence goes on from WEIV01008407.1 coordinate 3,098, forward strand.
CCTAGTTCCCTGAGTTTATCAAAGTTGACCTTTTGCCAGGTAAGAACCTTAGCTCTTCCTCGCTTTCTGTTTATCTTAAAAGTAGGTCCCTCCACTCAAAATATTGATGCATTTAAAATAAAATATCACCAGAGCATGACAGGATTGAACTCCCTGAACTGGGGTATGAGTCAGGGAGGGTTAACAGTGAGTAAGGCTGGTGAAGGCTAAGCCATTACTTGTAAATGAGCCAGCATCTGGGAAGATGCTGTTGTAACCTGTAGTAGCAAGCTTTGAATAAAACTTGAGAGCTGAAATGTGGGTTGTAAAAAGTAGAGACAGTACAGTCCTGAGGCAGGGAGCTGTGGCATGGCTGTGAAATATCCCCCCAGGTCATGGCAGGTCGGAGCAGCTGTAGCCAAGTCTGGGTGCGTAGATGCGGAGACACTGCAATGGTCCCTTGGGTACAGCTCTGAAAGGCAGAGCAGTGACTTCTGCTTCCTAGCCCAGGGAACAGGGATTTTTTTTTGATTCAGAGAGTCTGTGGGTGACAAGGGAGGTAGTCAGAAGTAAGCCCATGGGGAGAAAGGAGGGGAATTCCTGTTACTGGAGCAGCAGACAGGCATGATGCAGTGCACCTCCTCGCTGCGGCGCCCGTCTCTCTGACAGCAGGGCTGGGGGCTGTGCATTAAGGTAGCAAAACATGTGTGTCTCAAAGAGGTGACTGCTTAATGCCACTAGTGATCAAGTGTGATCCACAGTGAGCAGGTATGGCCAAGCATGGTCAGGGAGTGCTGAAGGAAAGGGAGCAAAAGACCATCAACATGTCCAGATGAGAGAGAATTCTCTGAGAGCAGATATTTGAGACAAAAAAAATCTGGTGTCAGGGCCATAGGGGCACCGCCAGCCCTGACTGTTCCTGTCAGCCCCCTGGGAGATCCCAGCACCCCACATCAGCCTCCAGGGCCATCAGCCCCTGCCCCATCCGTGCTGCAGAGCCAGTCTCCAGCTCCCCACAGCCCTGCCCAGCCATGGGCCACACCAAAACAGGCCCACCTGCAGGCCTGGGCCCATCCCCTGGAAGACATTCAGGGATGGGGCTGCCCTGGTGCCTCTGGCTTCCTGCTCCTGCCTGGAGTTGGGATGGGCCTTCGCTGCCAAGCCCTGTCCTGATGGACCCCTTTGGAGAGCTCCTGGCCAGTTTACTGAAGCAGGATTTGCTTTGGTCAAATGACTGTCTCAGCAGACTCCAAGCAGGGCTGGGAGAACAATTTTGTAATACCTGGGCATTGCTGATTCATTGCTTACATGGAATTTCTGAAGCAGAAGACAGATGAGGTTTTGTGCCTGGCAAAAACCCCTCAGGTTTATTTAAAGCTCCTGTGAGCATTAAAGCTTATGGCTATATCCATGTACCTCATCTCCTCCTTGCTTCTGAGAAGGATCCTTCCTGCTCCCTGCCCCACCATAGCTTGTGAATGCCAGTGTCTCAAGGCTTGCGAAATGTAGGTGTCTGTGGGGAGTCCTGGGGGATACACAAGGTGTCACCTCACTCTGCAAGAGCTGTGGAGATAAGCAGCCATCCCTAATAATCCATATAGTGTGCAGAAAAAGCCACAGAGCTCTCCTAGCACAGCTCCATCCTGAAGAGCTGACTGCAAGGCCCTGGAGTATAGTCAGTCACAGTACAATACTTCAAGAGAAATTCTACAGCTGGCTGTCTCTAATCCAAACATTAGACTGAACAGACTTTTTTGTCAATAAAAAGACAGGTGTTCATATGCCTAAGCCTTTCATATAATGCTGAATGAAATCTCTTAAACAAAAATATTTGCAATTATTTCATGCTTGAAGTATTTATGTCCCTTTGGTTAACTAGCAAACAGAGAAGTTTATTTTTGTCAGACCTTTCTTAGTAAAACACAGTATGAAATAATTTTCCACTGCAAAATGGCCCTCAGTACTTGTTGCCACCTTTGTTTTCACTCAGGTATCACCAGTGTTCTTCACTAGCTGAAAGGATTTGAGAAGCAGATTGACACAGTGGAAATTTAGTCAAGCCAGGTGCACATGCCTGCAAGAGAGATGATGAATCCTGTGTTACCAGGATAAACGAGGTCAGGATTCACAAAAGAGAAGCAGATACCACTGAGCCATGGACATGTTGCACTCTCCTTTAGACTGGAGATGGTTGTATGGTTTGCTCTAAGCTGGACCAATTGCCCCTACATATTTCTGGCAGCACAGAGAGCAGGGGCAAACCTGTATATTAAATTTTGCGATGGGTACTTGTTCTTGGGAACCTGTTTACATCTTCTTATTTACTCAATTTCGTTGAATTTGCATGCCACTTAAGAGTTAATAATCTCTGTAGCTTCATTGAGAAGCCAGATACCTTTTCCTGAGGAACACCCTCATTTCCTATACAACAAAACAGCATGGATAGTGAGTATTTCTCCAATGTGGTTTGAGAAAGGAATTTACAGACATATTGGAGAACAATGTGCAAAAAGAGATCAAGGCTGTCTTATGATCAGTGTGATAACCTAAGCATTAGTCACTTCAGGGAGCTGATACACAATGCTGCAAGCATCAGATTTGTGTCTCCTTGAGGAAGATATTTTTGTGTATCAGGGATTTCTTGGGTGGAGGGTGGGATGGGAAGAGGAAATGCCTGTTCACAGAGAACTCTAAGCCAGGGGTCTTCAAAGTTTTATTAAAGAAACACCTTCAATGGCCGGAGTGTCTGGCAGCTGGCCTTATAAAAGGGTGTGCAATATTTATGTTCAATAGATATAAAAATGAAAATGGACTTTCAGAAATGTAGCATGTAAAATCTCCCAGGGGTATATGGTCCTAAGGGCTAATAAAATCTCTTTATTTTCTATTGATGTTTATGTGCTTCAAAATGGCTAACTGTGGGTTTCATCCTAAGTGATGCTAGACCACTGAAAGCAAGCAGTACTTTTGTGAGTCTTATACTATCAAAACTCTTGTGCTTTTGGACAGACCAAAAATAGAAAGAGAATTGCAAATGTTTTTTTATAACAAACATTTCATGGCTCTCAAGCTGATTCTCAGTGGGTGGAAACAGGTAGCAGTGCAGAAAACACTCTCTTACTGGCAACCGAACAAATGTAAATATAGATGTGGAGTATAAAAGCTTTCTGGCAAATGTAGACTTGGTTCCTATGATAGAAATGACAGCACAGCAGAGCAGAGGTGAACTCCATGTGCAGGTGTGCCATCTCTGACAGAAGCCTGGTATCAGCAAATTCATCTGTAGAAAGAAAACAGAATGGCTTTCTGTCCCTGCCTCAGTTTGTGTGGGCTATTAAGACTGAAGGGGAAATTATGCGATTCAGGCATAATATGGAGCTGCCTGACAGATTGCAGACAGATGTAAGCTTGCTTTGCCTGTGCTCTACACTGACTGAAGCTCAGCTAATATATTCTGTTTCTCTGTCAGGCTTATTGCATCAAGCTTAGCATTGTGCTGATAATGCAGTCACGTGGCTTCTGCATCAAAACTGGCTTGCTTCCTACCAGCTTGAAGCAAACTTGCATCTGTCTTCAAAATATGATATAGACGTAACCTTTTAACAGGCCAGCACTTCTCAGCCTGCATAACATGGAGCTGCAACATGCTCAAAGCAGAAGAGAAAGGATCAGAGGTTGTTCAAACTCTTCGAAGTAGAAGAGATTTGAAGATACGTGGCAGTACATAGGCAACCTGGAAGGGGTTACAGTGAGTAGGAGCAGATGGTGACTTGACTGACAAGTGGAGATGCTGAACATCTAAGTATACGAAGCTAACTGTGTCCCTGGAAGCAGAAAATTGCATAGTGTATGTTTCACATAAGCTTGTTACTATGGCTATTCCCTGACTAGCAGATTACCCCTGTGTGTGACTGTCCCTCTCTATTTCTGTGATGTGTTCCCTACTTGTGATACAAAGCAACCAAACAATTTGATTACTGACATATTGATACAGATGCTTTTAGATATTTCATTTGGACACGGTGTTATTTTGACATAAAAATGGAAATATTAGTTGGTCCATAAGTTATACTTATTAGAAGTTAGAGCGTAGCAGGGACCAGTGAGATGGCTGGAGAATGTCAGAAAGAATATACCTACTTCCTTCTGAGCAGGAAAAAAATGTAACTCTTTTATTTACAGTATTAGTCAAGATTTCTATATGCACGCACAGTTAACTTTAAGTACTTTTTGCTTTAAATTTGAAACTTCATGTAGGAGCTCTTTTTTTAAAATTTTTTTTTTAACTGAAATAAAGAGCAAGATTCTGATGGGCTCTAAGTGCCCTATTCTGCTCTAAGTCCCATTTTGCTTATGTTTGGAAGCTTATGTTTGAAATCTGTACAGCAGTTACCATAAAGACAAAAATATTGTGCAGACTTACATTTTTCTTTTTTCCTAAACAATGCACACCATTCCTATAAAATGCAAATGGATTTTTCCACATTATTATTGTCCTAATATGAAAAATATGTATTTTTTCCTATATAATGGAGATACTTTGCTAAGCTTAGGCAAACTTTGTTCAGTGTCAAAGTGTATATATTCAGCTAATTCTCCAGAGAAAAGGATGTAATAAGCGAAAAGATTTATAATCCTAACAATTGATGGAAATGAAAACAGCTACAGTGGAAGTGTGTGTGTGTAGAATCTGACTGACGGTGAAAACATTAAATTATTCACTTGAATTTGTATGCGAAGAAAGATTAGCACAACTTAGCAATCATTTTATTTTTATAACATTAATGTAAAGTTGCAAATATAGTTATTTATTAGGTCCTATGTTTAATCTTGTCTTTAGTTTGTCATTCACTGTTTAAAATTAATACATTTCATGCCTCATAAAGTTTGTACACAATTAAGGTTTCTCTAGGACCTTCACTCATTGACCAAAATGTCCCTGTCCTACTTTCCACTGTGGCAGGACTGGCTCCAATGCCTTTTGCTATTCTGAGATTTCTACTGTAGAGATGCTGAATGTCTTTACCTTCAGGTGACATTTGTAACCTTGTGTGTTGCTTAAACCAAAGGACCTTTGCAATGAATAAATGACTATATCAGACTTCTATGAAGTTAACACAAGTTGTTTGAGACCAAGGAGAGCATTCAACTAGTGTAACTCTTGGGTGCTCTGCCAGACTGTTATTACATTCTTATTTAAATTTTTATGAAACTTTTGGAGATAAAGATCTAACTTGAGATAACTTCTCTGAAATCCCAGAAGAACTTCTGAAGACTCTGATGATTTTGCATGTGATTTATAAAGCAAAACCTTGCTTTTCAGTTTTGTTTTAATTTCCTCAAGCCTCTGTTGTTGTGTCTCACACAGAGTAGTGTGAATATATGGTTTCAAGACTCCAAAACCACAGCATAATTAGCAATGTTTGCTAACCAGCTGAACAAGTCACTTCCCATCTGAATACTGGAAGTATTGCTTTCCCACTGTCTAAGGTTAAGACAATACCTGCCAGGGAAGGTGGGAACCTTCCTGGAATGGAAAGAAAGTCCTCCTCCACTTTACTATCCCCTTTGAATCAAGAAGCTTTCAGTCAAAAATGTAAAAAAAGGAAGTAACAATTATTTACTAATATATATGTATGCATAGAATTAAAAAAAAGGAAAAAGTTGTAACACAACAGTAACAACGAATATCACCCCAATGAATCCTACCCCCTGCCCTTTCATGTATTTTTCCTTGGTGTTGTCACAGCTGTGGGGGAAACAGGCAGGTCTTGTGGGCTTACCACACACACGGGGGTTCTCTCTGTTTGTTGCAGAGATGGACGAGAGTCACTTGTCCGATACAGGAGCAGCAGGAGATGGGGAGGGACAGACAGGTTGGCTCTGAGCGAGGACTGGTGCAGGCAGGGCTCTCTCTCTCTCCGGGGTTGCTGCAGAGCCCACCTGGACAGGGGAGCTGGGCCAGGCCAGGCAGAGACAGCAGCAGAGGCGATCTGGTCACTGGGGAGCAGTCGGGACCTCTCCACCGTGTGCCAGGGCAAGAGGGAGAGAGTGGGGGTGTGGAGTGACAGATAAGATCACAAAAGGAGAGAGAAGCTCTTGATGGCTGCTGGAAGACCCCAGCACTGGGGAGACATTCCCAGAAACTGGTAAGCCTCAGTGTGAAACAGCATTGACTGAAGAACGGGGCTATATGGAGGTATTGCCTAGCCTTTCTTCTAGGACTCCTGGAGGCACGAAGCCAGACATGGTCTTTGAGACTCTGTTTCCACCCTTTGTCTCTCAAAAAGCAATAGTCTGACGCACACAAAAGGTTTGTTTATTTGCCTGACTATCACTCAAATTTGTCTTAAGAGGTAAAAACATATAAATGAGATTTGAACCTAGAGAAAAGCTGGGGAAAAGTTCCATCCATATTTGTGGAGGTAACTGACAAACGCCTCTCTCTCCACACTCTGCTTGAACATCTTGGCGTGAGCGATCAGTAACTAATGTCACTGTCTTCCATTTTTTTATACTTAACACTTTGTTTTACTCTAGGGTGGATGTATTGCTGTTTTGTTTTACTGTTAAGTGTGTTTCACTGGCTAGTGTAGACACGTCTCAGGTCACCAGATGTGGGTGCTGGGTTGTCCGTGAGGCATAATGACGAGAAGGCTGACTCCATGAAGTTTCATCAGAGGCTTTATTTATCTATTAGAGCACTAATTTCTATGCAGAGGAAGCTTAAGCATCTAAGCATTGGCAAAGGCTTTTCTAATCTACATACCTGACGAGCAAACTCTGCATCCACAGCTTCCCAGGCAAACTGCCTGGACACAAGACTCTGCCTGGCCAGATGTGTCTTGGCCAGGCAGAGGGTTTGCTCTCTAAGAAGTCTGCAATGTCTGCTGCTTCTTCTTGTGCAGTTTCGGAATATATATCAGACTATATTGTTTACATTAGCTGTCCAATGACCTGGGGACCAAGTTCTCCTTATCCAACCAGGGGGACAAGGTCATAACCAGTCAGAGCATGACTTTTGCTCATGCTCAGGAGAAATGTGGCCTATAGGATATGCCACAAGCTAGTTTTGTTTTACTGTGAGGTTTATTGTGCAGTTCTGTTAAGTCCTAAGGTTTCGGGTATTTTGCTCAAGTGTGGATATTTTCTGCTAGTAAAATGCTTTTAGTTACGCTGCTTCAATATAGAAAGTTTTAAGTTGCTCGATGCCTGTCTGTGTAACTTGCTAGTAGGTTGCCTGTACATAGCCACAGTATATATTTTGCAGTTAAACATTATCAAAGATGTATCAAATCCTCTTAAATTTTCATGATTTGGTATTAATAAACGTGTTATTTTGTGAACTAATCTAATTTTGTGAACTAGCTCTTTGAGGGACCTCGCTCTCTCTCTTGCTATTACAGTGATGTCCCAGAAAAACATCCCAACCAAATTCAGTGAATCTGTTAGTGAAGGATCTCAATTAATGGAACCTCTAGCAGACTGGTTTGGACATAACTTTTGGGGGGTGGGACACTGAGTAGCAGTGAATCCCTGAAAAACTTCCTGTCTAAATTCAGCGAACTTGTTAGTGAAAAGTCTTGATTAAGCAGACCATTAACAGGCTGGTTTAGACATCTTTCTAGGGAGTGGGACACTGAATAGCCCCAAAATATATATTAATACCCACAGGTCAGAAATTCTCTTTTTCTGTTCCCCTTCGTGTGACAGGGGAGAAACAGCACCAGAGAGGCAGAGCTGGGGCCCTCTCCTGAAAACCAGAGTGCTGGGCTGGTCACCTACAGAGATTTTTATTGTCCAGAGTGAGGGGGCAGAAAAGGCAGGCATACTCCAACCCCCAGCCCTCTTGTCTTTGGCACTTACTGGTGTTTCCCACCTCTCTCCTGCACAGCCATCCTAGCACGGGAACCTCCCTACCACCAGACAATCAGGGCCATTAGGTCTCAGGCTGAAAACAAAGAAGTCTTCTACCTCACCCCCTGCTGGGGAATTCTGTTCTCAGCTTAGTGGGTTTCCTTTTTCCTTCCTCAGTTTTGCCAATATCTCGTGGTAGTAATGGGAAAATGTCACCAAAGGAGTCTAACCCATAACATCCACTTAAGAGAAAGCGTGATGGGTCTGTAGTTCGGTCCCACGGAAATTTTATCACTCAATAAATGGAAAGAGAGCCTTGTATGCTTGTATGCAGCAAAGCAGGCTGCAGTAGCAACATTCTCCGGGCTGGAGTCGCTCATGCTTCTCCATTGGAAGTTGCCATCTACAGGCAGTTGCTTTTCTAAGTAGTGAAAGATGGCTGTACTAGAGAAACACATTTAAACTTTTAATACTCATGTGTCAAGGCCATTATAAAAGCAGTGGATTTATCCCCTACTACTTCAGCTAAGTACTCCAGTACTTCCCCAGATACTCCAATCTTGAACTGCCATTAACTGTTAGAAAGATTTTCCTAAAGGTCATCTGAAATGTCTCATGCTGTAGCATAAACCATTACATTTTTCCCCTGTCTTCAGTCACATGGGAATTTATTAATTCAAGTTATATTGCAATAATCTTTTAAATATTGAAAAACTTCTCACATCCTCCATTTTCTAGAAAAAACAACTCAGTTTTTCTCATAAATTCTCCTCTTGCCTTTCCTGTACTTTTTCCAGATGATCTCCATCTTCCCTAAAGCATGTGGTATACACAGCTGTACACAGATTTCTAGTTGAGTGCTTATATACACTGCCCCTGTCTTTACAAGGGAGCCTTCCTGAAATACTCAGCTCTGAAGCTACATCAGTAAAATACATACTTACACAACATAATATAGAACATGTAACAGCATGTGTGTAGGACAGCAAAGTAAGGTTCTTTAGGAATCATCTTTGTAGGGTTTTTTTTAAGGGAATGTAGATACACCACTGAGCTCTTTCAGTTAAACCTGATGAGATGTGCAGGAATGGATAATATGTATGGAAAAGGTGTAAGGTACAAACACAGCTCTGGTGTAAAGCTGGTACTGAGCAAAATGTGACAGCAGGTGTGAAGTATTTTTGAAGACTCTGGGGCAGGTATAAGGAAGTAGAGTATGATATGGAAATGAAGCTAATTAAAGGACTTAAAGAATTAGTATGCCTACCTATTCAGTACGCAGTGCTTTCAGAGCAATTCAGGTGATGACACCCCACAACACTAAATCCTTTAGTCTTATTTTAAACCAAACTTAAACAGGCATCAGTGCACTGACTGTATTTACACTTGCTTCAAAGTGGGAATATCCAAATACTCAGGACCCCAACCTTGGTTGCTGGAAAATAACAGAGCTGAGTGTAGAGAATAAACCTTATATTGCCTTGCAGCGAGTGTTTACTCCTTGAGTCATGCTTTGGAATAAGTGGAGATCCCTACAAGTTCAAATGCTTTCTTGCACTTCATTTGGATGTATGCTTGGAGTTGCTAAACTCAAGAATTTCTGAGTCTAAATTGGAGGACAGGTTCCTGTCTCTGTCACTGAATACTTGAAAAGAACCAGTAAATCTCAAGTACTTCTCTCCTTTTCAGCCAAGGGGATGAAATTTGAGTGATTAAATGAGTGACCAGAGAAAGAGAAAACGATAATAGTGTTCAGAAATGGAAAAACAGTGGTAAAAGCAAGATGTAGTCATTTCACTTTTCCTGATTTCTTTGATGCTAAGCTATTTGTGGAACAGGGAAACATAGTCTGGAGGGACAGACTCTGATGCAGCAATAGTTTGCCTGAAAGGAATCTACTGCTTGCTTTCCCCAGTTTCCTTCTCTCACGCTTTCCTGACAGTTCACAGATTAGTTCACTGCCATAAGAAATGGGTCATCTCAGCAGCACTGTAGCATATGGGTCATCTGAGAAGCACCATAGCAAATGCAGCAAAACAGAGTGAAAACTTGGACTTCTGAGCCTTCCCAGCTCACTGGGAACCAAAGGGCAGCCAGCTTTTCTCCCGACACAGCTTGGGGGCAGCAGCAGTTGGGGTGGCTTTCACTAAAGATATTAATCCCTCCTTGTGTTGAAGTGACTCACAGATCTGATTTTACCCCAACTGCCTGTCCTCCCCTTTGATTCACTCTGAAGTTAGAGATTTTTACCTCCTCAAAATGGAAGCTTTAATCGTCCTTGTGTTAAACCCCATTGTGGTTACAATACATGTAATTAGATGACCTCAGGCAAAAAACTGAGTCTGCCAATAAATTGGCACTATTATTGGCTGCCAGTCTACTGACCCACTGCTTCTCATCTCTTGCTCCAAAAATTGGGCAACAATCGAAGTGGTTTTTTATTTCAAGGGTGTGCCAAGGAAGTTTATGTAGGCTTCTACATACTGCCCTATAAAATTTGTCTTTATTGCAGATATCCAGTAGGCATATAGTAAAGCAGGCATTAAATGCAATGTTCAATACATATGGCCAAAGGAAGTGTGTTTAGAAAGCATGGCTAATAATGTAGGGACAAATTCCATTTTGTTTCCTGCAGATATTAAGTCTGACAGACTGTTAGTTGCATGATCATTAGCTAAAGTGGGCTCCACAGCAACGCTTGAGGCAAAATAATAATAATAGGGTGGCAGATGCAGAGGAACAGCACAAGTCAGCAGCACCAGTTAGCAATTCTTTTGCTTATCAGCAGAATGTTCAGATTCTGGACAGAATCATTAGATTGTTTTTTTTTATTAATTTGTCTTTCTAAATCCTCCCTATCTTTAGGTCTTTCACCTTTATGGACATCAATTTTTCAAAGCAATATCTAGAAACTATAAATTTCATTTTTTTTTTTTTGAACAAGCAGAGGGGTAAGGGAGGATTTTATGGCTTACGAGAGTCTGTGTGTTTTACAACAGCATGCATTGTTCAGGTTCCTAATTACTGTTGCATTTTAAAAATAATTTATACATATATACATTGTACTCCAAAAAAATGATATAAAAATCTGTGTCCTGATGCTTACCTCTAGGACTGGAACACAAAATTACACCAAATACCTGTCTGTAAATGTGAAACACCTTGCTCCTTACTGTCATTCTTTCTCCTTGATATCCTGAAAAAAAAAAAAAAGGAGGAGGATAATAGGGGTTTAAACACATTCTTCATGATCTGTATTTCTCACATTGACTTTTGTAGCAGTTACAGATTTCATAGGTTTGCTCAAAGTCAGCCAAATGTGAAACAACCTATGCAGAGTTGTATTCAGTCTCCAAGGGACACGTCCATGAAGAACCATGAAGCCATATTTCATAATGACGTATCTGCAATGCATGGTTAAGCCTTCATATTTCACAGGTGCAACGAATTATTATAGTCGCATTTTATTTTTTACTTTGGTTCCCAACTGAAACCAGCCAGTTCTTCCCATAATTTAAAATTTCTTCAGATACTTTCTGGTCTCTCAGTGTCCTCTCAAGAGTGAAGCAGCTCAGTAATACCGCTCTGACCACTTCAGCATTGTGCTGTGCTGGGAGGCACTCTAAGATACCCTTCAGAATGCAGTTGTAATAGGTCTACAAAGCCCAGAAAACTATTCCAGGAGGTGTGTGTGTGCATTGCTCAGACTAGAGAAGTCTCTGGGGGACCTCATTGCAGCCTTCCAGTACTTAAAGGGGACTTATGAAAAAGAAGGGAGAACAATTTTTTACACAGGCATATAGCGATAGGACAAGAGGGAATGTTTTTAAAATAAAAGAGGAGAGATTCAGATAAGGTATCAGGAAAAAATTCTTTACTCAAAGAGTGGAGGCACTGGCACAGGTTGCTAAGAGAAGTCATGGATGCCCCATCCTTGTAAGTGTTTAAAGCCAGGTTGGATGGAGCCCTGAACAATCTGATCTAGTGAGTGTCATCTCTGTCCATGGTGGCGGGGTTGGAACTACATGATCTTTCAGGTCCTTTCCAATCCTAGCCATTCTATGATTCTATGATTTAAATCAGGCTTCCCCTTCAACACAATGACTAGTCAAGGCACAGGAAGTTACCTAATTCTTTACAAATACATAGGTCTCATAGATGTTAGGGAATTTTCTTCAATTTTCTCTTTTAGGAATGCATCAGAAGTCCTTTATCTTCTGTTATTAACCAGGGTGCCTGCAGTCTGATCTAAAAAGGCTTGATCACACACACACATACACACAAACCCTGAAGTGCCAGACTGGACTGAATTTAAAGTGATATTTGACAGAAGTGACTAAATAATGGGTGTTCCTTAATTACAGCATGTGTACGAGCACTTGTGATTTTTCTCAAGATGTATTATTAGAAATTTTTTAATCACTCACATTTATATTTTTATGAAGTTTCTTGGCAATAACACAGTGTCAGCTATTTAAATTTACTACTCAATAAGTCATATGGCACCCAGTCCCCACCTCCCTCAGTCTCATTACAGGTTCAGTTCTGGGGTCTCACATGTCAACAGATAAATTTAGAACTGAGCCTGTAGGAAGTCTTTGAGATGGAAGCACACACTTCCATACTGCCCACAATAGGGACGGATTTACCTGCTCTCCTAAATTCAGAAATGTGTGAGCATTTCTTGCAAGAGTAACTGCTCACACTAATGCAAATTTATTAGCCATGAATACTTGCATATGCAGCTTGGTAAAAAGTGAAGTGTAAACACTGCTGTCAGTCAACATTTGAAGTGACCAAATGTTTGTTGAAAGCAAATTCAAGATAATATGAATATGATAAAAGTGAATCACCCTGGAATTTTGGCACTTTATTGTGGAACTATTCACAGTGCTGACCCATCTCCACTCCGATTCTTTTAAAACACTCTGGAGCTATATTACTGCTAAGATGATTTTTTTTTCTGGTTCTAAAATTGGTCTTGTAATAATAGAAATGTGAAATTTGCTGACAGATTTCCCAGCGAGCTATGATGGGCTGAAGCTGCTATTTCAAACACACTTGTGAGAAAAGTGATTGGTAGTATATGCACTGAGCCCATATTCAGCAAGAATTGGTGCAAGACCCCTGCTTCATATTCAAGCTGCAAGAAACATTGAAGAGAAATTCCACATAAATGAATGGATAGAAATATTGCAAGATGTTTGGAAAAACAAATTACTAATTTTGTTAGTAATAGATAGCTGAAGATTACTCAGAAGAGTTCAGCTCTAGTCAGAGTCTCAGCTGATGAAAATGGGCAGAAATTCAATGAATTCAACTGGGTTATAATAATTTTACACTTACTCAGGATTTGGTCTGACATCTAAATGTGAATTTATTTTAATCACAATTTAATCATAACTGTTGTCAGTTGAATACCCTTACATCTCGTTGTTCTGCAACAAAGACAGAACTGTTTTCCATCTCTGCATGATCAACTCGAACAAATTGGGAAAGTGATATAACAGGCAGTTGAACAGGCGGTCCTGCCATGTTTAGACCATCCAAACCCTTTGGTAGATGAGAGATTTTTGAAAAAGATATATATTTTTTTTTAATTTAATGTCTTCTGCATCTGGTAGTCAAAATTGATTTTAAGGGTGATCATCCAGATCATCCCATTCTAAAAAGGTCTAGGAAAGGAGGAGGTTTTAAAAGTGTGGTTAGTAGTTTTAGTTGCTGTGCTGTTGAGATCTGAAGTATAGTGAGCTGAATTAGTTCCTTATTTCTTTTCAGCTGAGGCTGGATTTAGCTGGAGATTATCTCCTGACATGGCATGAAGCTAAATATGATTCAGAAAGACATTTTCTGTAATAACTTTAGTGGTTTTGTGCTTACTTAATTTTACTTTGTCAAGATCAAATTAAGCCAATTCTAGTCCATTAAGGAGGTGTGTGCCCAAGGAGCCTTGGGGTATGGGAGAATGAGCCTTTGGACTGCATGGATGCCAGCCCTGACAGCTTTCATACTCTCTTCCTGGGGGGGATGGAAAGAATGATGGAGCACAGCAGATTTTATCTTCCTGTGATACTTACTGTTATTAAAAGGGAATTTCAGGGTGTGGAGTTAACCCTCAAAACTCTGTGTAAATTCCTGTGTATGTCATGTAATATATGCCAGGTAGAATACATTCAGTATTCCCTGGTGAGTCTTGCTCTTTGTTCTCTCTTATAATTGCCTGTATCCACTGGTGTCCTCCCCAACACTATTGCAAACGGAGAAGTTTGCACCTTCTCTGTGCCCCCATGCTTTTCTTTGCTCCTCAAGAAGCACCTCCCTCAATGTCTTCTTTCTACTCTTGTCCGATGACATTCCTGGCTAACTCCTAGTTTTCCCCAAATTCTGACTTACATAACAGCTATGTACTACTTACTTCTCAGTGTTTCGTGATCTGAAGGAGGGGATTGCTTTTGAATATGCAGCATTTATAGAAAACAAGAGTAACCTGGCATGGTAGAGTCTAAATAAGCAAGATCCAGTCCAACAGAGGGCTTAGGAATTTCTTTATTTGCCTTTTTTTTTTTTTTTTTTTTTTNTTTTTTTTTTTTTTTTTTTTTTTGCTTAAAAGTGGTGTATTTTACACCTTGGAGTACCTCACACATATTAAGTCTCCTGAGGTTAAAAAACCCCCAAACCACTGTGTGAATAATACCCTTCAACTTTAGTACAGAATAAATGAGTTTAGTCTGAAAGGGTGTTTGGAGACAAGAGGAAGAGGCAGAGTTTAGTGCTTTTCCTCATTGAGTTTTTCTTGCAGTAAAGCTGCCATGTCCATCCTCTCATATAAATTTATCATATACCCATTATTTGCTCCAAAGTAAAGAAAACATCTATTTTTTTTCTTTTTCCTTGGGAAGTGTTAAAGACAAAGCCCTTGTCTCCCTTTCCAAGCCTGCCTGCCTTTCTGGGGAACCTGCCCACAGTTCAGGATCCTTGTTTATCCCAAGGAGGGCAAAACAGAGCAAACAGAACAGGCTTCTGTAACATCCACAGCTTTCTGGGCTGTGCCTGTGCCTGAGCGAGGGGGGATGGTGGGAGCCAGGCGCAGGGATTTCTGCAGAGCCTTTCTCCCACAGCTCACAGAGGGGATCCTCAGTACAGCTGCAGGCAGAGAAAGTCACACCAGACATGTGCAAGGTGAGGGAGCAGAGTGCACCTCTGGCCATCCAGGTAAAATGACAACGGTGGGGAAAAAAACCAAAAAGTTGGTGTTCTGCCTTTAACAATGCAGTAGAATCCCGGGTTTCCCTGCGGTCACCTCAGGAATCATCCCTCTCCAGGCTTTTGCTGGGCAGAACATGTCCACGCAGCTTCTTGAAGGCTGTGCCTTACCATCTTAGCTAGATCCTAACTATATGTTTGATTCCACATGTTGCTTTGCCTGCCAGAAAGTAAAAATCAAACCTCTGTTTCTTTGTGGGTTATTCTTTTTTTGATCTCTGGAAACTGTAACCTTGAACTGGGTTTTCAGTAATTGCAAGATTTGTTTCTGTGTTGCTGTACATTAATCACATCAGAATGGGAGGAAAGCAAAAATAGAGAGAGAAGTGCATAATTATTGAGCAGGAAGAACAAAATCAAAACATTCACATCTTATTTTCTAAGACTCTTGAAAACAGTGGTGCGGTTTGGGGAAAAAAAAGTAGAGGGAACAAGCTGCCAAAAAAAGTACTTAAAAGCAAGTCAAAACTGTACAAAAAGGCATGTTGTTCCTTTAAAAATCTATGTGTAATCACCAGGATACCTGACTAACTGGTACATAACATGTTCATCTAAGCATACTAACTCTCCCACTGACAGAAACACTGTGAGTTGAACAAGAATATACATGCTTTGGAAATACTTTTCCAGAATCATGATTCTTGTTCCATTAGTCAATCCAGTGCACTTTCAACAGATAGAAAACTCCTGAGTCTTAAATGAAACAGTCATAAAGAAAATACAGAGAGAAACTAACCAGGGAGCTAAGTTTTAGAAAATAAAACTTCTGCAGAGAAGAAAATATGAAGACTAGATTTGATTCTGAGATCCTCAGAAGGCTGCTGTAGTCCAAGCCACAGAAATTCCCATCATCTATCAAGCAAAGATAAAGCTGCAATAATCTTGCAAAGAACGAAACCCCGAAAGAATAAAAAATAACTAAAAGTAGTAGCATTCTTGGAAGGAAATAAGTTTTCACATCTTTCTAAATGTCTTGGAGTCTGTTATTCCTGACTTACTGCTGCCTTTGTCTTTTCTGGAAATGAAGTTCATTTTTCTGGATAATGTTCCGTTGTCTTTGAGGTAAAAAATAGACCAGCAACATAAAAACTAGCCCTGAGGACAGGAGGGATTTCCACTAAAGACTCTGAATTTTTGCTCCCCTACTGGTCAGTGCCATTTGTAAGCAGTGCGAGGGCAGAAGGGCAAGAGTTCTGGCCCAAAGTCTGAGAGAGGGCCTAAAAATTGCCTACTGCCTCCACAGCAGCGCCTTTTGCCACTTGAAATGTGAGAGAAACAAATAAATCATGTGAAGCCCCTGTTGCTTTACAGCCCTCTGTGGTCACAGGATGGCATTTTATGTGGGTCCACTGGACTGGGTGGCAGCAAGGGGCAGCTGGAGCATCTGGTACTGTCACCTGCTCAGGACTTTAGTTTCACTGAACTGGGCCTGCTCTGTTTCAAAGCCGCAAACTGAGAAAAATTTCCAATCCCTTTCTGAACAGAATTGAATGCGTTGTTGACAGGGCCTGAAATATTGATGAACCATCAAGATTTTTGTTTCCCACACTCTGATTGATTTCAAGTGCCCAGTAAATATAAGAACAGCCTTGCACAAGTGAAATGGTTCCCAGCTAAAAAAATGGGGAAAAATCTCACAATAACAATAAGGAAAGATCTGATACTTCCTCTACTTACCTGGCTATAGATGGTATATTTGCTCCAAATCAAACCTATTTCATTTTTAATGAGAGCAAATGAAGTGCACCTTAGAAGTGCACAAGTGTTATGGAAATCCAAGCATCTGTTCCCAGTGGTTGTCAGAGATTGTGGTGTGCAAGGGAAGAAGTGCAAGTCACTCAACTTGCTGAGTAATGGTTCTGCCACAACAGAACTTTTGTGATGAATTTACCCAAGAGCTGTCTTTGAACTGGTGTCTTAGTTATAGATTTCAGTACATCTTAAGTATTCAGGAAAGAACAACCATTTCAAGGATTTTTCTGGATAGCTGCTTTGACTCTTTTGATCTGAACTGCATTTTTAGTGCATGCTGCTGACCAAACCTCAAACATGAGAGACATCCTCAGTGAAGCGTGGGACAGAACTATAGCTATTGAAGAACATATTGCTGGCTTGGATGCTATCTTTGTCTGAGACACATATTGGTATAATGGAATGCATTTGGGCTTTGAAATTATTTTAGAATACCTTGAGAATATGTTTGGGTTCACACATCTCGAAGGTTGCACATTTGCTCAAACTTTTTTCCACAGACACTAAGAGAACAAGGAGACCTGCTGTGTAGCTCCAGACAGCAGCTGAACTTCTTCCACTCGGGCAGAGTTCTGCTGTTGACTTTGGTGGGGCTGGCTTTCATCCTGAGGCTTTTCACTGGGCATGGAAAGGAAAAGCAGGGTTAAAATGCACATCTGAAGAACAGGCAGTGGGAAGAGTTCTGCCAGCCATGCTGTGACCTACCTGAGTCCCTGTGTCCTCCAGGCATGCCAGCATGCAGTGGGCATGGGTGTTGCATCACAGGGAAGCAGCAATGCCTTGCACATGCGAAGTTGCCACGTGGCTCTACAGAGGGCACTGACATGACGTGCCCCATACCTGCCTCAGCACAGCTCTGCTCTACCTTCCCATCTCTGTGCCTGTTGGATGTTGTCAGAAACAAGTCAGGAAATAGTTATAAACAGAACTGCTTTTGTATTATTGCCTGAATTTCAGGGCCTATTTCTAGTTTTGCGTTGTTTTATTTCCTTTCAGCTGTTCTTAGCTCAAACTTTTTGCCCCATTCTTCCCATGCCCAGCATGGGGCAACCTCCAAGTCAAACAGGTGATAATGCAGCTTTTCCCTGACACCAAGTAGGGTCCTCCTGTTGCAACAGTTCCATAAATCTACTTTTGTCTTCCTCCATGCTATGCCCTCTGGGAAGCAAAGCACAGTTCCACACTCCAAAGTGTATTAATGAAGATTGTGCTTTTACAGTGATCCTCAGGACATGTCTGGCATTTTTCTAAGTTGGATGGGTATGTTACCTCAGTATGGCTATTAATGACAATTAAATATACATTGAGAATTACGTGCCATCTTATATCATGTAGCTGTACAGGCATTTTAGGCTGTTTCCTATGGAAATCATTATTCTTCAGTTATACTGTTTCATCTTTCTCAGCTAAGGTATAACCCGTGCATGTTGGTTTTCAAATTAAAAAAAAAGCTTGGCATCGTAACAGAGAAAAAGCATGGCATCTGCAATAAAAGTGCCAAAACCCTGGAAGCTGCTCCACAAGCCTGAGTATTATGTGCAAAGCAGATGGTAGGAAACTGAGCACATAAGAAAATACAAGATCCGTGTTTCATGTAGCTGTATTGCTACACTTTATTAAAGGTAAGTTTTCTTCAATGTATGCAATATACTGGAATAAATACTAAAGTGTTGGCAATGTTCTCTGGAACAGGTGCCATTCTTAGCATTTTTGCTGTAATATAAAGCTTCAGAAAGAGAGAGAACATCGTTGTGAATCATAAGGATGATTTGGAAACAACATGAAAAATGCTGCCTGTTCTGCAATCAAGAAAAACTCCAACTACTTCTCAGGATGCAGTTTCCAATCTTCATCCTGTGTAATGAAGTGAGCCAGGTTACACAGGTGAACAAACACTTATCAATAAATGCTACTGTAGATTTTCAAAGTGCATTAGTAATCTAATAAAATAATTTCCACGCTTCAATTAGATATGTGTGTATTTTTCCCACCATCTGATCAGAACAAGCTGAATTACTTCAGACAGGGCCATCATGTCTCCTTAGGCACAGACTGGCAGTTGTAAGATAGCAGAGCACTGCATTCCCAGGGCAGGCAATGGATTATAACCTGTCGAGTCGAAGTCTTAATCTTTTCTCAATCATGAGTAGGTGTTGAAATGGCAGTCAGAGCATGCACAGGCAGCAAGAGAAAGATTTGTTATGGCTAATGGGAACACTACAGGAGAAAAAAATTCATTTGACTTTATGAAAAATATAGAGGACTCTTCTAAGAGGAACTAAATTTAAAAACAGTATTCATAAGAAAATTAGAAATAAAAAAACCTATGCTATGAGAGGGGCTTATTTTAAACTTTCTATCAATTTTGTAAGTATACTGTAAATGCTTTAACATAAAAAGAAACATCTCATGTCACGTTAATCTATGAACCTAGAGGATTCAGGACTAACAGATCCCATAGTTAATAGAGGAAAGATGGAGATCAGCTGGGCAAAAAAAAATTAAACAAACATTTTGTTATTGCTGAATTGCTTAATCATAAAATCGTTGCAGCTATTGATATCCCATCTCTTATAATAATAACAATATTGCACAGTCTAATATATTCATCCAGGCATGGTGCAATATAAAAGACTATCAATTCAGAATAAATTCAGAAGTAATTCCTCAATTTCCTTTCTGCCAATAAGGAACACCTTGTTTTCTATTTTTCATCTTTTTTAAAAAGAGATTCCTAAAAATGTAGCTTACACAAGCACTGTGCTGTCTTCTTTTGAATGATATAAGGATGTGCAGCATCTGTTAGCAGGTATATCAGACTAGAGATGAAGTCAGGCATGTGTCTTCTCATGGAAACATATTTTGTTTTTCTACTAACAGACCATAGGCCAAAATCCTATGGCCCAAAATCATATGAAGGAGAACTGAGAAAGCCTGGCAGGAGACACTGGCTCCAGCTATGAAAGAGTGCAATACTTCACTTAAAAACCTGTAGAAGAGCTGTTTAATAGTATTTTTCATGACAATTGCTGGCAGACGTGTTTTAGGGTGTGACAGAGGTTACTGACTCCTAAGGAGAAGTTTTAGTTTTCCATTGTCTAAATAGAAACTTCATAGTGGACTCCCATAGAAAGTTGGAGAGGTTGATTCTGGAATTGCTTCAGTCAGCCTAAAAAAGCGCCTCCTTCCAGGAGAGACCTCTATCCACCCTGGTGTTTGCCAGTGGAGCCCCTACAGCCACTGCTGAAGTCATGCAGTGAGAAGCAGGGTATATAAACCCAAAGAAAGTGCTGCAATGACGTTGCTGCACTGCTCATAGCTCTTATTCAGAATCTGTGGAGGTAATTCTGAACAAGGCTCACCACTTTGAACTCAGTTCAGGCATCTTGTGCAGACGTCTGTTGAATTGCTTTTCCGAAATGCCTCCTGCTGTAGCTGCCTAACCACTGGCTTGGGATTCAGTTCTGAAAGGGGAAGGCAGTCAAAGGGAATTTATGAACTCTACCTATAATTGCCTCGTTTCCTAGTGCTACAGCGCTGTACTATGTATCATTCCAAGAATAATTTAGATGGATGAATATAAACACACTGTTGCTAGAAAAAAATATCAGTGTGAAGTGCACCTATATATCAAAAAATATGCATATATAACCCAACAACAGGATGTCTGAGCTGAAGGACCATTTCACACAACACCAAACATTGATTCAATCTTTTTCATATGCTCTGCCTCTACTTTTTTCAGATTCACCTTGCATTTTCCAGAACAGCTGCTTTAGATGCAGTCTCGTCATCAGAAAGCACAAAACTTAGCAGGTGTATCTTATCAAATTCAATTTCTGACTGGTTTTTCTTTGACTCATTAAGCTCCCATTCTCAGGATGATCCATGGCAGATTGCAATCTTTTCCCATTTACAACATACCAGGGACGTTTAATTGTCTGTTCTTTAGAGATGAATTACTAATGTACTCCCCCACAGAAGCTAGCATATATCTACATGTAATTTCTTCAAATGCCAAGGGTTCTTTTGGAGGTCAGTCTAGTGAGTTTTTGAGAATCAATAGAGGGGGCTCAGGAATAATAATCATTAGAAATGCTCTAAATGATTAATGTAGCATAATCTAGAATGCCATATTTAAAAGTAGAAACATAGTACCATTTTTAAGTGCAAAATATTATAAATGTACCTCAATACTATGCCTTTTGCATTTCATAAGACCAAAATTTAAGTAGAATTAATAAGTTTTTTCCATAACACATTTTATGTAGTAGTGTGTGATGGAGGAGCTTTCGTAGGCTGTGGGGCAGATGAAGATTGAACTATGTACTAAAATTCATGCATAAATTACTAATGGTACCCTATCTAAGGCTAATATATTGACTAATCCTCCTGTGAACATCAAACAGGCCAGTGCACTTAGAGGTTACTAACTAGCTGATGCCTGTGGTGTTTTTTTTAATGTGGATTGGAAAGGAAAAGAAAATAGCTCTGAATTTTTCAGATGATATTTTCACTAATGCAAGAGCTATATGGATCCATTTTGCAATGCTTCTCTGAATTTCAGTTTAGGAAATAGTTTTATTAAGTGCTGATACCCAAATTCTCAGTGGTGCTTAGAAATGTGCAAGGCCAGAATGATAGAATAGGTTTAAAGTTGACTACATTTAAAAAGAGTAACTTGGGTTTATGGAACCTGACAGCATTTTATTCTCCTCCCATTACAATTGGAAAGTTAAATATAGGACAATACCTGTAGGTAAAGGCTCCGAAATCATATCCATACTATCCAATTCTTTGAAGCTTGTTAAATGGAGGCAGTCTAGACAAGCATTTAACAAATTAACCAATATTTATATTTTTACAAGAAAAGGAAGTTTTGAAGCAGTCATGTCATTGTGTAAAGCTTACCGAGCTGAACCTTGTGGAAAATGGCTTAAGCCTAAGTGGAGGAGGAAATGCTAAATTGTGCCTTATACTAAAACATACTATAGCCGATTTCATTTTTACACTTAAGAAAATGTCCTTACATAACCATGTGTTTTTAACCTGGCAGCATTTGGGACAGGGAGCAGCTCTTGCTACAGATTAGTGAAAGTACTGAGGATAATGGGACTTTCATCTTGGTCATATTGCAATGAGTTATTATAACTATTTTGTACTTATGAACATCTTACGCTTGTATATAGAATATTTCTTTTTATATGTTATTTATACAGAATTGCTAAGTGCAGCAAAATTGCATGAATGCCCCAGAGCTGGATTGTTGTTGTACACATAAAAGCTTATTCATTTAAATTGCACATATTTTGAGAGAGCTTTTGGATTCTCCTTGTTAAAAATAGCTTCCTACAGAAATACCCAGAAAAATTAGGACTCGAGGGTACTTCTAGGCTTTTCTTTACAAGAAATGGAGTCATGACCTTTTCTTTCACCATGAGGGTAAATACCACAGTGCAGTTGAACACTTTTTTCCCTGAATATGGTAGCCTTGTCCATAGTGGATGTTGGGATGTCTTTGGAGATTAGGTCCCCAGGCTAGTGACCATTGCAGGGCTGAGCTCTAATGGGGACATCACCGGTAGCTTAATGAGTAGCTGGGTACCAGTGTTTGAGCCCACTCCCGGCCTGGAGAGCTTAGAGGCATAGGTGTAACCTGAGAGGCTCCTCGTTCATCTCCTTGTCCTTGGGCTGGAGAAACTCTCCCTGTAGAGAAATAAGTAGACAATAAACATTTGCCTTTTTGTTTCTGAAAAACCTCTGAAGATGTGTATTCCACAGCCTCCCCAGGCAGTATGTTTTGCCATTTCTCTATCCCTACAGTTGGAAATTTTTTCATCACATTTAATCAAAATCTCCTTTGCTTCAGTTATTCCCTGTCCTCACCACATGAGATCCAAAGCACATTATTTCCCTCAATTTTATCAACACATATGCATTTATATATGAAATATTTCTGGTTCCTTTAGTCTTTCCCTGTAGGTTATTACAAAAAGGGCATGTCTTTTAGTCATCCAAGCATTCCAGGTGCTTCTCTTCAACTTCTGCCAAATGGGTCCAATCTATTCTGGAGTCTCATACTTAACAGCAGCCTTACCCACAGAATCTTGCACAGTAAAGTTACCTTGCATCTCATATGCATGATGTTCTTTTTTATACATCCTACTGCAATGTAACCTTTTTTCACCACAGCATGTTTCTGATTCATGTTCAGTCTTCAATTCAGATCTCATGTAGGTCCTCGTCAGTAGAACGGCTATCAAATTCACATTTTCCAACCATGTATTTGTGCAGCTGACTGCTCCAGATGAATATGGAGTGTTTGCTTTTTTTTATTGAATTGCATCCTGTGATATACATATAAAACTGATGAATTGGTTTTATTGCTGCTCTACATTTTGCTGATCTTCTTTCTTCAATTCCTGCCTCTTCCATGTTTTTCATTTACTAGATTTTGTGCGGCAACTTGGAATATCCTTAAGGTTTGAAAAGTGTCTCCAGGACTCATAAAAACCTTTCAGAGAGACACCTAAGCAGTAGAAGTTAATCTACCTCTGCTCCTTGTTTTGTTATCTATTCCAAGCATAGCTGATTCACCAGCAAGCCTTCTTGATTGTTTATTCTTCCTCCATTGAAGTACCTTTTAGCTTGAAAGAACACACACTGAAAGAACATCCATTATTTAATGTTTTTAACAATTCTCTGCTCTTGGCATCTCTTGTTATAGCCAGAGACACCACAGGCTCTTTCTATGCTAAACAGCCCAGTATGGCTTCTGTTTTGCCAAAGGAGGTAACTAAGGACTTAGGAAATTTAGCATACCTATCTTGTACAACAATCAAGAACAGCCAGGTTTTAGCTGCACATATATGCTAGTTTTCAGACAACCTTGGGCTCACTCTGCATACATTCTTCTGTAAAATGCTTTGAGATGCAGGGTTAAGTAGGACTATTGGCACCCAAGTTTCTGATTGCTTTCTGCCTAGTTTGCTTTTTTTTTTTCCCCCAGGTCCAAGCACTTGAATGCCATCACTCATCACTAATTGCCAAGCAAAATGGCTAAAACACATTATGTCCCTTCTTTACAGGCTGGCCAAGCTATGCAGAATAACTTATTATCATTCTTCATTATTACTTGAGTGCAAGTGAAATGGAGTGTGTAGCACCAAAGTAGGTGACAGGTATAGGTCTGGGAGATGACAGATCCAGACAATTATTAATCTAAATATTGAGTGTCTTGCTCTCTAACCCATAATTTCTTTTAATATTTTTGCATATCTCTTTTTATGGACTAATTCAAATACTTTAACTAATTTTCTCCCTTTGCATTTTATCAAGGGGTTAATACTTCTATGTAAGCAGAGTGGGATTCAAGGGCAAAACAACAATCAATATTACTAGAGGCTGTGGGATGTTAATTGTCCAGCCCTACTTCCTGGTTTGTTTTGCTGTTAGCTTTTTTTCAAATCTTTGCCTTTATTGATTCCCTACCTCCCCACTAATCCCTTCCAGAGAAAAAAGATGACTGTCCACATCTTTCTAAATAAAAGTGACAGCTCAAATGGCAGTGCTCAGGTGAACAATCATAGGATATTTGTACCAGAAATTGCTTATGTTATTGAAGGCAAGTGCAAGTAAACAGAGGTTACCCACTTCTTCTTTAGTTGCTACCTGCCCTCAACACGAAGTGCTGTCATAGCATAGTGTGTGCATCTTAACATGACTGAACAGCATTGCACTAGAGGTGCTTGGAGATGTACTTGATACTTGAAAGCTCTCTGAAATTCTGACTGCTTTCTGAGACACAACAATGGGCACTCAGACAACCTGCCTTTGCAAAGTGGAGCCTTTTTAAAGACATCCTGCTCTAAGGGACTCAGCATCCTTTCACACCACTGCATCCTTTCACACCACTGGCACTACAAGATCAGCTGGGAGAGGCAGAGCCAAACAGCGCCTGGGTCCCATGTAACCTGCCAAATCATGCACATATAAGGTGCCTAAAGGGCCAGTTCCTTCCTGAGGACACTGTCTGGTCAGTCATAGGCAGAACTGGGGGAAGGAGGGGACATTTGGTATATGGGGTGGCTAATTAGCCTTGTCTAGAGCAGCTACATAGGTGTATCATGCGGTCCTACACTATGTATGTGAGAATTTGGAGGAATTTCACCACAGAGGTGTGGCCACCACTGGCAGACTTCAGGGCATTGTGCTCTCTACCCACTACTGGTGAGGGAAGAAATGAGGCTACAGTAACATCCCATGCTCAGATCTCTGCTCTGAGACAGGAAGAAGTTGTCCTTGTGCACACTTTGTAGGAAATAATGGGTGCATGTGCACGAAGTTATTTTTCCCTCTATTTTTGTTCTCTCTCATTTGCCTTGTACCTGAATGTATCTTGGCCTGTGTAACTCATGACTACAAAATTATCTCCTCTTGAAATGCAAATCTTCCAAAGTTTCATTGTCAGAGAACCTCAAGCTATAAACAGATAATATCATAAGCAAGAAGGACCAGAGCAAACACTTCAAAAAAACAAATATTTGCTTTGTGTCATTATTTTATCTGACCAGTATTAGAGTTACTGTTTTAGCTACAGGTAATATACCACCAGGTCGAACAATGAGCCAATAGCCTCTCTTTACAAGAAAGGACAAAGGAAAAAGCAGCCTTGGTAAAAAACATTTGTATAAGCCAGACTCTGATGAGTTTTTTAATAAAGGCAAACAAACTTAAAAAGTAGGGGTTTGGAGGATCAAAAGGGTGACTGCAAGAACAAGAAGTCAGCAGTGCTGAGAAAGATAGACTGGACACAAACACAGTGTCTTTGGAGTGTGGAACATCAATATCACAAACAGATGAAAAGTGATTAAAAATGAAACCAAAATCATAGTACATCTGGAGAGACAAGGAAGTTACCAGTCTGAGGGAGGGGTGTTAATTAGGACATGCAAAGTAGAAAATCACTTAGAGACACAAAACCCATTAACAGCTCATAGCCCCAAGCTAAATTCAAATAGAAGAGACAAAAATGGCACTTACACGCCGTCTGAAACACATGGGCTACTGCTTCGATGAAAGCAAAGCTTAGTTCTGCAGTGGTTTATGAACTATGGCAGTATCTCCCTGAACTGCTTTGGCTTATTGTTGAGGAGGATGGCAACACTGATCCAGACAAGGTAATGTGCAGTACCCTCACCACAGGGGTGAAACTTCCTCCCAGCAGGGTGGAGTGTCAAGGCTCCTCATTGATGAAACACTTTTTTTCACACAAAAAATGGCATCAAATAACTCAGGATGTTGCCTTCAGACTCCTCAGATGCCATCACCAGGCACAAGACAGACTATCTGGTTGATGGAAGTTTCCAATAATCATGTGAAAGAGAAGCCCTGCAACAGTGAATTTCGCTAGTGTGCCCGGAGCGAAGTCTCACAGCTCATCAACAAGATGCCATGCAGAGCTCTGCCATGGTTAGCCGGTAGGCAAAGACTGTCTAGCATTGCAGAAATAATGGAATCTATCATTACACACCTACGAGATTCCCTAGCAACTCCTAACTCGAGTATTTTGTTAACAAGCCAAGGAATACAAACATGAAATGACTCCTATGATTCTGAGAATATGTAAAGGCAAATGTGCTTTTCAGTAAGGAAACAAAATCACCAACTGGTGTGTACTTTGCACTTTTAAACAATCCTGGGCTGCTGAAAATCTCCAGCTATAAGTCTTCTACACAGCTCCTTATTTCTTCCTGAACACATCATCATATGAAGCAGAAAACACCAAAATTGCGTGATGTGAATCCCTTGAAGTGCAAATGCCTCAGGAAAATAACAAATACTAAAGAGAATGAAATTTCATGACACATACTGGTTTATTTCAGAATCCAGCAACTTATTTCCAAAGTTGTTCAGAAAAGAGCCTCGAAATACCTAAGAGAATTTGCTATGGAAAGCCATGGAGAAGACACAAACTGCAGGGGTCCTTCCTTCAAGCAGCATCTGCAGAAGGAAAACCTGTGCAGAGCAGCATTAAAAAAGGGGGTCTTGGTTTTGGCCAGTGTAGCATTTGAAAGCATAGGAAAATGGGGATTCAGACTATCCCTGGAAATAACAAACCTAAACTTCATTTCCTACGTAGCAATCTTGCCTAGAGAAGAACCTCTTAGCCACAGAAATGAGTCAATGCTGACATTTGTGACCAGCACTGAAGGGAAGTGTCAATTGTTTAGGAAGAGAATGCACGTGCTGGCAAACAGGGTTACCAATGGTGAACAGGAAATGAATGCTCAGGGCCTTGAACCCTTAAGAGTCACAGCCTAAGCCTCATGAAAAATTAGTCCAGATGCTCTTTATTATTTTCTTTGACTGGAAAACAGATTAGGACCATGCAATATATGCATGGGAAGTGTGTACAGCTTGATGTTGGTTACATTCACAAGAGATTTCCACATTTACTATTTGGGAAAGAAACATACAGAAGTGCAGGTTATGCAAGCATTCCTCTGTCTTTGGTGTTTCCTGTTTCATGTTGTCTGTCCTTTACTTATCCTGTCACTCAATATAATGCCCTTATGAGAAAAATCTAGATATGATCACACTGAAACAGCACAATATTTCAGTGACGTAGTATTTTATTTCTCCCTTGGCTTTATGATCAACTGTTAGCTTTAGATGGAATACAGCACTGTGATTTTGATTCAGCTGCTGGAAGACCTTTGACTACGAAGCCTAATCTCTTCTGCCCTGAAGTAATTCCTTAAGGTAGGTCTAAAAACTAAGGCTGCAGTGTCAGGAAGAATTGTTCCTCCCTCTGGCACGTGAACTCTTGTCTTTGTTATGGGTGTAACCATTAATGGTTCCATTGTTGTATGGAGAAATAGTATTTGTGAGGAAACTTCTCTCTCCAAGAAATGCTCTTGTATGTCTGCAGCCAGTTAGAAGTAGAGATTGTGCCCACACTGGACTGCATTGCTCATTCCCAGGATGTTAGCAGATCTAAACGTTTTTGCTCAACTTTGACTTTTTAAACAACTAGTTCTTTCTTTCAAATGAAGCAAAATCGTTGCAGGAAAGATTCTTGGCAGCACTTTTTGCTCTGGCTTCCTGAAGAATGCACTCGTTTTAAAAACTGAATGAAAAACCAATGGCACATAAAACTGCCTCCTGACAATGCTGGCAGTTCTACCAGTTTCTCATCCACCCACATTTACCAAACACTATGCATTATGTTGGAATTGTAACTTTGAAATGATAACCTCTGAGGACATACTTTTTAATCACGAGTGTCTCATTTTCTACTTTAAGGGTGTTTGCAGAAGTGCTATTTGAATAGTGGGTAGCAGATTTTAAATGTCTACAGTATTTATAATAACTCTAATAATGACAGTAATGAAAAAGTCCTTCAGCTAAGACCTTCTAGATTCTCACACTCAGAGTCAATAAGAATATTTTAGCCAGCTGTATACCTAATAGTTGCTACAGCAGAGAACAAAAATAAAAGTATTTTCCAGTCAGCTTAGGCTCAGTGTGGAACACCTCAGTGTTCTTTTGGCTTCAGAAAACATCCTTCTATGGTGACAGTTTGGGTGTTCCTGCTTTATGTCCCATGGAACAAGTATGATGCTTAGCATGGCTTTAAAAAGCCTCTTGAGCAATATTGACCTTTTTTTGCATTAATCCATCTTTTTTCTCAGCAACTGTAAACAAAACCAGTCTATAAAGATGAAAAGTTCCTGTTCTAAACAGGAAAAGTTGAAGTTTTGTGGCCGAGAATGTCAGCATCAGATTTCCAACATGACATGCAGAGCTGAAGACCCAAATTATAGGCCACTGCAAACACAAAAGTTTAAAAAACAGCCGCGCCCCTCTTTCAGAAACTCTTTTGTATCTTTTTGGTTTCTCTAAGAACAAATTGTTGATGATGGTGTTTTCCTACTGTGTTTACACAAGC
Source organism: Calyptomena viridis (assembly GCA_013390005.1). NCBI lineage: Eukaryota > Metazoa > Chordata > Aves > Passeriformes > Eurylaimidae > Calyptomena > Calyptomena viridis. Next base: position 31,902 of record WEIV01008407.1, read on the forward strand.
CAAGAGTTACAAAAGCCAGGCAGGCAGCACTACCCAGCTGCAGCTGGAAGTCGAGATGCACTTGGGTAATGGCTACACCATGGATAGGGCAGGCTGCTTGCATAAACTCAGATTTGTGGGGTGTGACTTTCTCTCAAGCTCTGCCTGCAGCCCAGCCTTCGAGTGTTGGTCTACACTGATTCCTAGTTGCAGTTGCTCATTATCTCTGAAAATCACGTGGTCCCTATGTACAAACATGCTTTGATTTGGAGAACTGATGCTTTTTTAGATGAAAATCTAAAAGCTATCATAGCATTTCAGACTAATAATAAGATTTTATCATATTAGATTATGGTCCTTTTGGAGGAACAAGCTCAGTTTTATCTAAATAGCTTGGTGAAGTTCAAATGCCCCATGCTAGCCTCTCACTCAGTGTTGTGTCAAATGCAGAAGGCAGGAGAGGCTGAGACACCACTGCAACCACATGGTAATGCCACACATCAGCAAGGATTTACTGAAACAGACACTCCCAGGTAATTATGGCTGGTGATCCACGTCTCCTTTCCCTCTGCCCCTTGCTGATCTAAGACATCCAATCCCAGGTCAGTATGTGTAGGGAATGGATCCCACAGCCATATCCATATCCAAGGTTTGGGACACCAGGCACTTCCAGTCCCAGGTCTGCACATGCAAGAAGTTGGCTTCTGCCCCTTGTCGCATGTTTGCTAACAGGAATGGCCTAGGGTCCCTAACCAGCGCCTATATTATGTTGGCTGCTTACTTGCAGTCATAGGCACATTTTGGTGCATATGATGGGTCATCGGTGATTTCCCTCACTGCCTCCTGGGAGACACGAGGCTGCTGAAACTGATGCTAATGTGTGGGTTTTAGAAAGAGCCATCTCTCCACATGGCTAATCATTACATTGCTGATAGCTCGAAATATTTGCTGCTTGGGTTCCCTATCCTGGAATCATTCACACACGCACACCCACCGCGAAGAGAAGACAACGATCGCATTCAGCATTTTAATGCTGCAGGTACGCAACATTTATAAAAGTAGTGTACACGATGGGGCAACACCGCATTTCCAGAAAGAAAGAAGGAAAGAAGGCCGTAAAACACCCAGCAAGCCGAAGTTCCCGAGGAGGACCCTGCCGCGGGCACACGCCGCTCCGCCTCCGCCGACGGTCAGGAGCGGCCGCCCACGCCTCGCTGGCACCGGGGCGGCCCAGAGGCTCCGCCGCCAGCACCG
>WEIV01008407.1:33825-63054 GCA_013390005.1 Calyptomena viridis
CGCTGCCTTCCTCGCCTCTGGCATCTTTCTCCTGTCCTGAGTCGCATTTCGGCGGTGGGCAGGGGAGCGCTGTCACCGCCACCTCCAAATGACATTCCCGGCCCGCCGCCCCCTCCCTGCCGCCGCCCCGCTCCTCCGCGGTGCCCTGCCGCAGGGAATGGGGGGAAGGCGTCCCNAAATCTCAGTGAGCAGTTCGATGATCATTAGGGCGAGAATCGAAAACTCGGGGGGGAGGGGGGAGTGTATGTACCTAATTTGTAGGTATCAAACCTGTTTTTCTGTTACTCTGGGCGAAGAGCGAGTGTTGCCACATGAATTGTCTTTCGTAGAGGACAGACGAGCATGACGATGTTTCAAGATTGTTCAAAGAAATGGCAACTGTTGTCTTCCTGATGGAGATAACATTGCTCTAAGTAGAGGAAGTACCAGTACTTCGTTTTGACAAATCTTCATTAAAAATGTAGACCTAGTTTCCAGGGGGTCCTACCGCTCTTCCACCTCGGGTGGAAGTTGTTACAAAGGATCAAAATGTTAAGGTTAACCTGAGGTTCGCACATACTTTTCCCATCCGTAGTCTAATTCACTTTATTGTTAGAGACTTCTGAAGTGATATTTGTTGAAGCCAAATGTGAATTTTGCAGCTAGCATGTCTGGATCCAACATCTCACACCAGGGCTTCTGGGCATTCTGGAGCTAGAAAGGCGAGAGCTTGACAGTCCTTGAGGTGTGGATGTGAAAATGCAAGTAACCTGGGTGGAATATCTAGCGCACACACATAATACAAACGTTTAAAGAAACTCATTAGTCTCAAAGCCAGTTTATCAGCAAATTTGTTAGATGCACACATAAAAAAATATGCATGGGACAAATTAAATCTCCTTAACTATCACATCCATGGGCTATGGAAAGTAGAGATGAAAAGTTAAAAATGATAAAAACAAGTAGTTCTTACTCTTTGACTTGGTGCGACTTGCCTCTCCAGCCTCATGACTTGTTTGGCCACATAGCCTGTAGGCTGCAAGGTTTCTCTGAGGTCAGGAGTGTTTACAGTTGACTGTGTGAACTGATGATTTTGTGTCCACATGACGTCATAATGTAGTTAGTAGCTGGTCTGCTGGATCGATCCTCTATTTTGACTCTTAATGTTCAAAAGCACTAGACCTGCTTGGGCTCTGTGCTGTGTGTTTTTGACATATAGATGTAATTGTTCTGCTTATAAGAAAGAATGTGATACATAGGACCAAACCAAAGCCCAGAGGAATTATTGCTGCTCTTCACAGTATTCAAATCATAGGCTTGTTGAAGGAAGATCTTTCATTCTTTTCCTTATTGTGGTTGTTGCCTCCAACTAAAATAGAAAGTGATCTGCTTTAGAAGGAGAGCTCTCCATTAAGGTCGGGACCATATATTGCTGCATAAAACTAAATTTTTTGATGATTTGGTTTCTGAGGTTTCTTATGGGAAAAAAATGGTTTGATACAACAGATGAAAATGTTTTTAGCTTTGAAGGCTGAGGGCAAAATGTTTCAGTCATCTTCTGTTCTTCTTTGCTAGTATGCATGAAGGCTATCCAGTGTCAACACAGATGATGGTAGTGAAAAGGTCAAGCAATTAATATGTTATCAGAATAAAGCTGAAGATGCATGATTAGTGTAGTGATTAAAGACAATAGCAATTTAATGCAAGATGCTTTCCTTGAATCTGCTTGAATTACTTTTAGGCTTAGAGATGTAGTGCTCAGGCTGAAATGTAATCACCTATGCAGACAGTTAATAAACCTGTCTGAGGTCAGGTTGGGTGGGGGAGGGGGTTGGGAGTTGCTCACTTTAACTTCTGTGGAAGATCTACTGTGACTTCCCAATGCAATGACACTTAAGTTCTGAAACAATCTGAAGTCTTCCATAATGTCAGAAATAGCCATTGAATTGTTAATCCTGGGAAAGCTAACCAGTGTCAGTGTTTCATGGCTATTCTGATTCAGACCCTGTTTTTAAGGAGCAATGCACTTCATTCCTGGGAAGAGCAGAAATAAGTAGAGGGCATTTGCAGTGTTGTGCACTGAAAGTCTTCAAGAAGACTTGAGTGTCTTGTTGTGGCACTGCATAAATGTAGTGCCCGTTCACTGTTTTCCATTTAAATAATGTTTCCTGTTTTGTTGAGATTCATCAGTGAGTAGATACTTGTAGAAACACTCCCTTTATTCAAAGCTAAACATGTATTCGTAGTCTCTCAAGTACCTGGAAGTTAACTCAGCTGTAAGCCTCTATTGACTTGGTGACAAAGTTTGAGATGAGGTTAGGAAATAACGAGACAGATATTTTTTGTTCTTTTTCTAGTAGATCTTGTCTTTACTCATACAGTTCTAGTTTTAAAAATTGTATGCCAAGCAATATAATGTGTGTGGGAGGGAGTGGTTTAAAGGGAGCTGTTTGAGACCATTTTCAATGCAGACCACAGTTATATGATACAAAGATCATATAACTTTAGAAAGGTTGCTTCCACATGATGCAGACTTCGGGGGTAAAAAACTGCCCAAATGGTAAAGGTTACCAAGATGGAAAACTGTAATGAGACCAGAGAGACTTAAGCAGGATTTGTTGGGCACCAGAATGTGTCAGGCTAATGTACTCAGGTCAAGTGCTTCAGATGAGTGTCAATCTGGCTGTTTTTCTGGTACTGCTTCATTAAGAAAAAGTTTTATAACCTGTTTCTTCTGGTTTCTATGAATGCTGCAATTGAGGTTGTGGTCATGGGTTAGTATATTGAAAATGCAGTGCCTTAATTGCAGGACTTCAACTGACTTCAGTGTTGACCTTTACTAGCTATCTTGTTTCTAAAAATAGTTTCTCTGCAGATGCTCTGTGTTTTGGGCTAAGTGCATTATTGGTTAAGAATTGCAAATAATGCTGCATAGAACAACTTACATCATCGCTATTCATTCCCTAATGGTTTGCAACTTGTAGTTCAGCATGAAAGCAATGACAGTCTAGTTTTCCAGATATATAATCTACATTGTGTGCATCTGCCAAACTTGTACAACTTTATATATAAAAAAAGAGACCCCTGGATTTGTCCCCAGAAACCATTCAACTTTGCAGGTGAATTTCTGGGCTCTGGGGTCCTGTCTACCCACAATTGTCACATTTGCTATAAATGGCATACAGATATTGCACAACAATGAAGGAAAGTTTTGTTTGTGTTATGGGTTTGATGCTGAATATATTTTAATGTGGGGATTTGCATGTGTGAATTAAATGAGCCCTTAGATTTTGCACTCTAAAAGGTGAGTATAAGACTTGCTTTCTAGTATGAGGTATTGCTAACCTTAGCTGAGTAATCAGCTATTTTGTTAGAGTACATCTACTCATGTATGGAAAGGGTATGACGTTTGCCTGGAAATAAGAGGGTCTTATGTCCAAACATACCCCTTTTGCCTTTCAGGAAGGGAAATACCCTTGGAATCTATTAAAAAATTCACTGTACAAGAAAACATAATTGGAAGAGCTGCCCATAAAGGCCCTTCAGGCATTTCCTTTAAGAGATAATTCTCAGTCTGGCATAGATTTATGTGTGAGATGGTATACCATGTGTTGATGTGGGTCCTGTGATGATGAGTGACATGAAGCTCTGAAATGTGTAAGGGATTTCACATTTCCAATGTGTGGCCATTAGTTAAAAAAAAAAAAGATATTGGTGGAATATGGGTGGGCAGGGAATTTAACTTAGTCCTGCATGGATTGAGAGCTCTCTTCCCCTGGGTGCTGTGTGACTTCAGTGCTGGAGGATACCCTCTCTGGCCATCTTCCTGAAGCCGCTGGGGTGTGCTAACAATGACTACTTGTCCCTAATATAACTCCAGGAAACTTTTGGTCGGTACACACTTCAGTTTAAATTGGTTGTTGCTAGACAGGAGAAGATAAGAGGAAGGCCCTTATTGAGGCAGGAAAGAGTGATTACAAAAGTAAAAATTCCCTAGCCTTCCCTTTCTTCTCCTGGTCCACAAATGTCTTAGCTGCAGTGGTAAAAAGCTAGTGGAAGGGTGTAAAAGTTGGATTGCAGATTGGGAGGAAGGTGAGATGTCTGTCTTGTAGGAGGTCTTCTAAAGAAAAATGGCTGATTTTTGCAAGGTATTCTAGTCACTTAACCTTATGTTCTGAACAAACTGACTGTATTTTCAAAATATATTTTCAAATACTGGATCTACTTGCAGAGTGATGGGAGGTCTACCAAGGACAATGGTGCATATGTGCAATAAAGTTCCTCTGCATTTGCATCCAAGGATGTGATTTGGGACTGTATTTATATGGGACATTGTCCTTCAGCAAAATATGGACCATCTTTTCCAGCCCACTTGCTCATGGGTCACAAGATTACCCTGCAGATCCTGTCTGAGACAGTTGCCATGGTTACCAGTGATCCATTCTGTTTTAGGTTTGGAAGAATCATGGATAAAATGGTGCAAGGACTTCAGAGCCAAACATTTCTCCCCCACATTGTGTCCTTTCTAAAACAGCTTGGTCAGCATGCTGCAAAGGCTGCCATGTGGTGATGTGGACCTGATGGTATGATCAAGTACTGCTTATGCCTCAGGCTCTAGTGAGATAATATTTGAAATTCATTATTCATTTCTCAGAAAGGCATTTGGTAAGAAAATCCACTGAACAAAACACTACAGAAACAAACTTTTGCCTGCTGTCTGACTCTTTGAATAGGCTCTAATTTGTACTAACATCTCAGAAATGGTAATTGCAAGTGTACTTTAAGTGGATTGAAAGTGGAAAAAGTCTGAGAACTAGAGTGTGTCACTCCTTTAGAAAGATGCAAGTCAGTAGGAAGTGTAATAAAAGATTTCTTTCTTCAGGAGATTGAGTGTTATAGAGTAGGTGCATTGGAGTTAAGTACTTGGAAGTCCATCAAATTGTTTAGAAGTGTGTTTGGATTATTTCTTTTGGACAGCTATCACGGATGTCAGATCTCTGCATGAACAGATCAGATGTCAGTTCTACATGAACTTTGTAGCACTCTCTTGAGGGCAGGGGTGCTGCTCAACATACCTAATGTCATTAGAAGAATTGTTGTGACCAGAGATCTACAAAGGATGCAGGCAACACAGGTGTAGCAAAGGCTTATTCTGTCATGTAGCAACCACAGAAAGATGTTTGAATCCCAAGAACAGAAAATAGGAAGCCCCAAAAAATGCATGTTGGTGTAAAACAAACCTTGTAAAACATGCTGTTGCTTTCAGAGAAGGAGTGGGTCTAAACACCTGTGAGTGCCATCACCTGATCATGATGAAACCAGAGTATTTTGTTTCTAAATCCACTTCTTAAACTCCTGTTTTAAGTTGTAAAGTAGTTCCTACTCTAGTAGGAAATGTACCACAATTCAGCTACTTTCCTTCTTTTTACATGCAAAATTTGCATGACATCTTGAAAGAACTCAAGAAGAGAAGTTCATCAAGGTCATGTGCAAGGTTTTCCATGCTGTTGGGGCAATTCCAAGCACGAATTGAGAACAGCCCTGAGTAAAAGGACTTGGAGTGTTGGTTGAGGAGAAGCTCAACACAACCCAGCAGTGTGCACTTGCAGCACAGTAAGCCAGCTGCATCACATTAAAAGCAGTGTGGCCAGCAGTTTGTGGGAGGCAGTTCTTCCTCATTTACTCCAGTCTTGTGAGACTGCACCTGGAGTGCTGTGTCCAGCTCTGGGGCCCCCAACACAAGGACATAGGCCTGTTGGAGAGAGTCCAGAGGAGAGTCATGAAGATGATCAGAGGGCTGCAGCTTTTCTGTTGTGAAGACAGGCTGAGAAGGGTTGGAATTTTTCAATCTGGAGAAGAGAAGGTTGCAGGAAAACCTTGGAGTGGGGCTACAAGAAAGCTGGAGAGGGACTTCTACAGGGACATGTAGTGAGAGGACAAAGGGAAATGGTCTTAAACTGACAGAGGGCAGGTTTAGATTAGATGTTAGGGAGGAATTTGTTACTGTGTGTGTGGTGGGGCACTGGAACAGGTATCTCGGAGAAGTTGTGGACTCCCCATTCCTGGAAATGCTCAAGGTGAGGTTGGATGTTGCTCTGAGCAACCTTGCATAGTGAAAGGTTTCCCTCCCTATGGCAGAGTTTTGGAATTGGGTGACATTTGAGGTCTCTTCCAACCCAAACTGTTCTATAATTCCAAGAAAATGATTTTGTACTCTTTGGTATGTATGTAGTCTAGATGTCATTTCTGTACTGGTCATGGTTCATTGTTTTATCTAAACTGGCAGCAATATTCTTAACTTCCAATTTAAGGCTTTGCAACACAAATTGTCTTTCAGCAGCTATTCCATAGCTGTATTTTTGTCCTTTCCCTCTCTGTTCAAGATTCAACTGGTCTTTTTGCTGAAGCAGTAGGTGTGGTTGTTTTATAACAAGATGAATAAATAATTGATTGCTTACATCACTTAAGATTTTCTAATTATACTTCTTATAAAGCGTATCTTCCAATCTTTGTGGCTACAAAGACTTGTGCCTTTAGGCAAATTGCTTTACATGGAGCCAGTACTTGATTACCCAGGGTAAGAAGAGGTGGGAGGGGGTGGAAGGTAGAACATGGATACAATGGAAAAACTTGGATAAAAACCCCCAAATGGTAAACTATGCTACAAATCATACAGTGAATGTACAGCTGAAGGGAAAGAGGGGGAACTGGTCATTAATCTATCCCCTTTTCCCATTCAAGTTCATCACATAAACTTATTACGTTGCTTTTGGATTCTGGTTTGGATGTGTCTGTACTTGTAGCACAATTTAACTACTACATGGATGATCCATACATACATAGCTGAGTGTATGTATGTGGTGCTTTTTTGAAGGTGCTGGGCTGACTTGGCCACTGTTGGTTCCTTGTACCCCTGTGTTATCACAGAGTGGGAGCTCTCTGCTTATTCTCATAGTTTTGCATTAGCTGATCTGACCTGTGCTATGAAAGCAAATGCCTGAAACAAAAATAACCCTCTTTAAATGAGGAAAACATGTTTGATTAATGGCATGTTTGACTGTTGTTATAAAGCATAGTGAATGTTTCTAAATAGGTGTTGTGTCTAAACAAAAATATTCGAAATGAAATCTTACTTCAATTAGAACAAGTACTATGATAGTTTAGTCTCTGACAACCCTAAACTAATTCTCTATTGATTCAATTTTTGCCAAGGCTGTCTGAGCTCCTGTTTGCATTCTCTTAGTTCTCCCTTTAGAACAGCTTGCATGCAGTCACTTAAAAAACACTGTACTCAGACCCAAACCCACCAAAAAAAAACCTGTGCAATTTTGTAGTGCATATTGCTGTACATAATGTGTACATACTGTACATAATATCCTGACAGTGCAGGAGATTCCGGTGGAAAAAAAGCTATTCCATCTCTAACCTGATTCAGTCTGAGTTATGGTCACCTTGTCTCTTGTCACTACAGGTGATAAAGCAGCAGCAGCAATATCAATTTATTCTTCCAACAGCCCTGTGTCTTGCCTGCAGTACTCAAAAGCTAGGTTCTCATTTTTCCCCTGCCCTACATCTAACTCCAGAAACTTCTATTTGACAGCACAAATTGAGTAGGTTAGACACAGCTATCCATCTTTGTCATTGCAACTTTTGCCTGCCTGTTGTAAAACATTAGCAGTTTCTTTTGCTGTTCCCTTGTGTGACACATGGAATTATGGAAGTCAAGATCTCTAGAACTGGAGAAGGGGGATAAAATCTTAATTGTATGCAGTCCATACAGCAGTAGTAGGACTGTATTTCAAAGGGTAGAATAAATTTATCTTGCTAAAGATCTTCTTGGAACAAGAAATTGTTTGCGCAGAGGTACACACTGTAAGAAATCAAATCTTCTTTGAAGTGATAAGTATTTAATTCTGAGGATCACATTTAAATAGCAGAACTGTTACCTCCCCCCACACCATCGTTCTCCCCACCCTGGAAGCATATTTATACTAGGAACCAGTTGAACATGGCATCTTAAACTGTTTTTAAGGAACACGCAGAGCACGGCCCCAGAAGGCATCTTATATCTTTTCAGTCCGTGTGATATTTATTGGTAGCATAGATCTAGTGGGTCTAAACCTAGAGAAAAATCATAACATGTACTGTAGGTCTTTAATTATTAGAATGTTTGTAGATAATTAATGCAATGTAATATTGTTCAGCCTGTAAAGCAAATGGAGTACAGAAGATTAATTTAGTGGCCTAAGGGTAAATAAATAAATGGCCAGCTTGTGCAGTGGAGCCAGTCTACAGATGACACTTCCAGTGGTGACTGAGAAGAGTTCACCACCCTAAATGTGCTGCCAACAAAGGGATCACACGTTTTGGTCCTGTGTGTTGGATTTCGTAAATGCAAATGATGGAACAATCAATGCCTAATGAAAATCCTCTTACCAGACTGTCTTAATAGGATTACTTTCCAGAACGTTGAATTGGGAAAGATCTCCTAGGTCACATGGTCTGCCTTCTCATTTGTAGATAAGCTCTTTGCATTTGATATAATTTTTTAATGGAGTGACTTGGTTATATGATGTTTCTTTCCACATTATTTCATATATTTAAATATACATTTTGAATATTTTAGACACTAGGCTTTTTCCCATTCCTTCCATAAAGTATAGAAAGGCGTAACAGAAATCTTGCATGGAATGAGCTTGCCTGGACTTTCACTCTGAGGTGAAGTTTAAACAGATTGTAAGTGCACTTTACTGCCTGTCCTTACTCTGGGCATCATCGGGCTCAAGTGATGGCTACAGGTGAGGGGCAGAAGTATTAAGACAATGATTCTGCTATAGTTCCTGTACTACCTTATAAAAAAATGTCTATTAAGGAGATGACTGCAGAAATATGGACTTAATTTAGCAGTACTTGGAAAATATACATTAGTGGCTTAAGATCCTAACTTATTTTAGTACTTGAATGATAACCTCTTTGAAGTAGGTATCTGAATTAACTCAAGTGGTACAAATGATTTGTTCTACTGTAGGTGACCGGTATATACATTTTGATGCATTTACTTTAAACACAAAGAATGCCCTGAGCCTTTGCAGTTGCATGCTTTACATTTTAAAATATAGTACCTGAAGCACATAGTGCAATTTTATGTTGGAAAAGAAGTCCAAATGTTCTGGAATAAGTTCTTGTGTCTTTTTGGTTTTGTTATGCTGGTAATAATTGTGCCATTTTAGGCTTATGTTCAAATTCTGTATCCCTGTTTTAGGTGTGTTGAGGTAAACCTGCTTAGTCTTCTTTCTTAAAAAGTTAACAAGACTCCCTAAAATTTAGATATGGTAACATTGAAAACTGAATCCTCTTTGGGTGCAGAAACCTCTGTGGGGAAGAGTGCTGGTGGTAACTATCTCACTGGCAGCCAGGAACATCTGGGCTCTTACTTCAGCTGTTGGTGTAGTACTAGTTTACTAGTCTCCCTAGCTAAACATTTAATTAACTTGCTTATAGGTATCCACCTGCTATTTGTTTATCAAACTGAAGCTCTTACGCAGAAGGTTTGCTTTGGTGTCTTGAAGTAATTCTGATAACTGAAGAATGCATTTATATGAGGAAGCAAGATATCAATCTTTCACTTTATTATCTGGAGACTGTCTTGTCTCAGGTTGCCTGCAACAGAGGCTTCCAAGACAATTTCAGTAAAAGCCAACACCTAAACAAACTTTCTACTCTCTCTTTTAATACGTCTCTAAACACTTTCTCTTTTTTTTTTTTAAGAAATTTGTATATTAGAAATTTTGATATTAGAATTGTTAGCTCTTACTCTCGGCTAGTAGTTTGCAGTGCATTGAATGTAGCAAGTGGAGGGAGATGGGACCACATGCCAAAATACATTTGTGGGAATCTGACAGTGAGAAGCAGCATTGGAATCAAACAGGGGTCCCATATGGTCTATAGCTCCCTTCTTCTGGGGTTTGTCAACCTTGGTGGGATAGTCACAGCAGATTATCCCACTTCCTGGATCTGGAGTTGTTTACGAATTCGTTTTAAAGATCCCTCAGGCACTTTTCCATCTTTTGCAGTCACGGGACTTGCCTCTGTAGCGAAGTGGTGTCTCTGGCCCCTAGGGAAAAGGAGTGTCTGCTTTAAAGCGTGTTAGAACTCTTGCTGATGTTTCTTGACGCTAGTGGACCAGAGCCAAACTGCATTGACTGCAAGTCCCTGGCCCTGACTGCTGCTCAAAACTAGTATCTGGTGGGAGGGAGCAGTCTAGCAGTCCTCACTGTGTAGAACATACTGCTATGCCCAGGCAACACTTGAAGGAATGACTTGTTACAAACCGTGAGAAACAATCCAGATCTCTTGCAGGCTAAATTTCTTCAACAAGAAGATTGTACTGCTTCTGGATTCTACAGGGTGTGAGAGCACTTGTTTTGATACAACAGAGTAAAACATTTCCCACCACACCCCAGAAAGCAGACTTCTTATCTCCTATGTTAAATCTGAAAGGACATAATACTTCTGACTAAAGAAATACTGATAACTGAAGAACTGTCTCCTATTCCAACCAATAACACTTTAATTGGTTGTCAAGGCAAAAAATGCTGTGGGAAGACCGTGAGTGTGTCAGGTGCTTGATGTATCCATACTGTATGACTGTTATTGCAGAAGCCAATTTACACACAGCTTCTCAGCCTAAAGAAAATCAATGCTGGAGACTAACAAATTGTTTTTACAGGGCTGCTGAAACTGAGGTGAGGAGAGCCATTTAGAGACCTCGTTATATCACGTGCTCTTTCTTTGTGTTCTTTCAAACAACCTGATGGAGTAATTAATCCTTGAAGTGTCTCAAGAGACAAACCTACTTAATTGCACTTCTGTTTAGCCTAAATTCCCAGAGTGCAGAGGACTTGGTGTTGATCCTATTTGATCAAAATATTTTCATATGTATATTCCTTAGGTCTTTTTCATCTCCACTATTACAAGAAAGCAATCAATCTGTCAAATTTGACCTAGTATGGCATTGGCCTAGTCACTATGGTGCTCTTCCTGTATGCAGAATTATGTACAAATTGCAGGGAAGCATTCAGCTGGACTTCTGTTACTTGGAGATGGAAAGTGACCTGCTCTTGTGAATCAGGCAGAAGTAGGGATGTCCTGTGAGTGCTGTGTGGAAAGTCATTCCACTGGCACAACTCTCAAAGTAGTAACATTTAGAAAGCTCCTGACAGCTTAAGTTCTGTGCCTTTCAAGGGTGACTATTAACAGTGATTTAGTATACAACATGCGTTTGCTAACACCAGACTATTTCTGCTCAATGTGAATGATGACAAAAAAACGTGTCCTTCCTATCTGTCTTGGAGTGGTTTGCGACTTCCAGGCATAGACTTAGCATGCCCTATTTTTATATCAAGAACACAAGGCATTTGCTTTGGAGAGGGCACTTGATTTTTGACAAATGTTTTGTTGTTGAGTTTGGATCCATGTTATGGATATGGTTAGGAAGTGGCTGAATGCTTCTCTCTTCTGCTCAGTATAGTCTGCGATCAATGCCTCTTCATTTAGCAGTATCACACTAGTGATTCCTTTAAACTTTTGTAAGGATGCACAAGTTAGACAACAAGTCCTTTACCAGTATGTTCTGGATATACTTGGATAAGCTGAAGTTGTTTTGACAGTTTAGTTATGAAAACAGTAAAATACTGTTGTTAGTACTAAAGGCTGAATGAAGTCTGTGACTGGATATTAGTTCTCTACTTTGTCTACATAATGAGCAGAGAGGTTTTTTTAATTAGCCTTATAGCTGAATGGAATGCTTAGTGTGCTCTATGATTGGCAGTTGGTTTTCGGGAAGTAGGTATTTTTGTATTCTAAAATCTTTTCTCTGTAATCACATCATCTTGCCAATGGATTTTTTTCTCTGTTTTACTAAAGACAGAGAGGTGCAGCCATTGTAGCAGAGGATTGAATTTTATTATCAAAGTTGTGGGCACCATGAGGTGCAGAATTCTCAAAATTCAGAATCTTGCAGCATTTTCTCTTTTATTTCATGTGGTGCTTGTTTTTCATAATTTAGTAGCAATGGCATGAATCCCAAAGAATTTGCTGCTTCATCTTGTGTCTTGCCCACACCTCCACCTGCTGGCTACATCTTTGCTTTTACTGCCTGTGGTTTTAGGGTAATTTACTTTCTTAGGATGCATGCTACAAAGATACATCTACCTTGAGAACTGCTCTGAAATTTAGGTGCTTGAGAGGATGTAGTGATTTGTACTCATTTGGGAAGCATTTCCTAGCAAGTGCAAAAGCTGCAGTTGTTGGTAGGGCTCTGAGAAAATGGTGGTTTTCCCCCCCTTATTCTACCTACTTCTCCACTGACAGCAAGTGGAGTTCAGGTCCTGTGCCAGCAAGTTCTGAACACCACACCTTTGTCTAATGGAGAACGAATAGCAAGCTCTCCTCTAGAGCTTGCTTCTGTCCATCTCTGAAAGAGTCAGTAGAAGGATATCCACTGCTTCTGAACCCATGGGAAGTGATGGGTTATTTGGGCCATGTAGGAAGTGATTGGAGAAGAAAAGAAGAAAATGGAAGGTTGGGTGGATCTGGAGTGGCAGAACTAAGGTAGGGATGGCATATAGAAACTGTATGGTAGGCTGTCTGCCTTGTCTTCATGCTTTTCCAGGTTATTTCTTTTACCAGTGTGTACTTCAGATGCAGGTACACAGGTATATCCCTCTTTGCCGAAATTCTGCAGGCTTACTTGTGCCAATTTGATAAATATAGGTAATTATTCTCCTGGCTTGCTTTCTTCCTGTGCCCTCAAGTCACTGATCAAACTTGTCCCCATTGGTCTTTGTCTGCTAAAGACTCGCAGAAATATTCACACTAGTGAAAGAGAGAACTTCAGAAGTCAAGGGTTGTAGGGACAATGAGATTGACAGTAGTTTATTATGAATCTTCTTCCCTTGCTCTAGATGTTACACTTTGGATGGGTGGGAGCTGGAATTCTGTATTTTAGGACAACTTATTTGAGTAATTGTAATGGGTTGGCCTTGGCTGGATGCCAAGTGCCTGCACAGCCTCTCTATTGCCCCTCCCCTTTTCCCAGCCAGGCAGGGGGAAGGGAACAGGTGAAAACAGCTCGTGGGTTTTGAGATAAAGCAGTTTACTATAGGCGAAAGCAAAGCTTGCGTGCACAAAAAGCAAAGCAGAAAATCTAATCTCTACTTCCCATCTGCAACAATGTCAGGCCATATTCTGAGAAGCAGGGCTTCAGCAGGCTTGTTGTTTTTTTCAGTGGGCAGCCATTGGAAACAATGAATGCCCCTGCCCTCCTGCTCCTTTCCTTAGCTTTATATCTGAGCTGATGTCATATGGTATGGAATATCCCTTTGGTCAGCCTGGGTCAGGTGGCCTGCTTGTGTCCCCTCACAAAATCTTGCCCTTGCCTGAAGCTGTGCTCACAGCAGTCAAAACTCTGGTGTGTTATCTACCAATACAGCACACAGCACTGTGAGGGCTGCTATGGGGCTCAGACAGACCCAGTACAATACTGTTTAAAGCAGTGCCAGTACTGGAGAGCCCACTGGATGTGGATTAGAAGGAGAAGTAATATGAATGCTATCAACTCCTGCTATTTCTATGGTTAGTAAGGGTGTCTGTACATTTAATTCTGAAGATACATGATGTAATGAAATGCTTTTAAAACATTTGTCCAGTGTTTTTTGTAACTTGTACATCTGATCTGGGCAAGTGTCTTCACATACACTTGTGCAGTTGCCTCCTCACTCCAAGCCTATCACCAAGAGGTAAAATGGTCTTTGTAAATGGCTTTTCCTCAGATTTTTCTGGGATGATAGGTGTTCAGTAACATAAATTGTGTGTGGCTATAATGACTTTCTCATGTAACAGGAACTACCAGGTCTAAATGTCAGAGGTACAGGCTACAGCAAAAATGAAATAATAGACAGTTTCGAGTTGAGGTTCTGAACTCTATACTTCTTAAAGGCGTGTTATGAGGCAAATTTTTAATAGAAACATTTTTCCACTCACTGAGCCCAGCTAAACACTTATTTAATTTTAGCACTCCACCTATGGTACAAACAGTTAGTGTTAGAAAATTGCAGTCTTTCAACATTACTGTAAAAATGACCTGTTCACCCTGTCACATTATGGCATCTGCTGTTATTACAGAATGCCACTATTTTCTCATCCTTTTGACTTTTTAACTTTACAAAAAACCTAAACCTGAACTATATGTGCAATTATTTCCATAATGCTGAACAGGAGCACTAGGGATATATTTCTGAAACACTGCAACAGCCTGGCTGGCTATGCCTTGAAAAAACACGTTTCTTCCCTTCTCATTTTCACAGCTACAGTGTTAAGCATAAAAGCAGTGAAGTTAGGGTATGCCTGACTCTCTCCTTCCACACTGGCTTGTTTTTCATGTATGATTGTTTCTTTTAGCAGTCATCCAGGCTTATGTGGGTTTTTGATTTTCAAATAGTCGGTTAGCAAATCAACATGAAGGAAATTACATGGATGTCTAGCCTGGGAATTTCTTGCCCCGGAAGACAAAATACATAGACATATGTAGACAAGGCAAAAAGAAAGGAAGCCATCTGTGAGTTAGCAAAGACTGACTCACAGGGTAACTGCCCAGAGCAGTAGGCTTTCAGCTCTGCTGCTGTGGATGAAGAGTCTTTGCTTGCTGTAGGCTAAGGAGAAGGGGAAGAATAATAGCAAATGGAAGATGTGTGTTATCGGAGGGGAATTAACATATGCAAAGGTATGCTTGTTCAGCATTACTCTGAACTAGTGTTTGAGGTGTTGCAGGAAATAAGGCATGCAATGAAAGCTGGAAGAAAAGGATGTGATCTCTTCTTTCCTCTCTTAAAATTTATGAACATTTCCCTCTAAAATCTTGTAGTGCTCAGTGTGGAGTAGCAGTGTTGCTGAAGCTGTGTTCTGGTTATAAGGTGGCTGCAGAGCACTGGTACTGCTGGTGAGGCTGGCTGGCAGGGAAGGGAAACCGGGCCACTTTTGAGAGAGGAGGGTGGTCATAGAATTTTTTAGGCTGGAAAAGACCTTTAAGATGATTAAGTGCAAACATTCACCTAGGACTGCCAAATCTGCCAATAAACTATGTCCTGAAGTGCCACATCTACGCATCTTCTAAATACCTCCAGGTATGGTGACTCAACCATTTTCCTGGGCAGTGTGTTTCAATGATTGACAACCCTTTCTGTGAAGAAATTTTTCCTAATATCCAACCTAAACCTCCCCTGGTGCAGCTTAAGGCTGTTTCCTCTTGCCTGGTTACTTGGGTGAAGAGACCAACCCCCACCTTGCTACAACATTCTTTCAGGTAGTTGGAGGGCATGATAAGGTCCCCCCTGAGCCTTCTCTTTTCCAGGCTAAATAAGTTCAGCTCCCTGAGCTGCTCCTCAACACTTGTGCTTCAGACCCTTTACTGGCTCTGTCACCCTTCTTTGGACTTGCTCCAGCACCTCAATGTCCTTCTTGAAGTGAAGGACCCAAAACTGACCACAGTACTTCAGGTGTGGCCTCACCAGAGCAAAGTACAAGTTGATCACTTCCCTTGTCCCATTGCTGACATTGTTGCTGATAGAGGCCAGGATGCCATTGGCCACCTGGGCACACTGCTGGCTTGTGTTCAGCTGCCTGTTGACCAGCACCCCCAGGTTCTTTTCCACTGAACAGCTTTCCAGCCACTCTTCCCAAAGCCTGTAGTGCTGCATGAGGTTGTTGTGATCCAAGACCTGGAATTTGGCCTTATTGAATATCATAAAATTGGCCTCAGCTCATTGATCCAGCCTGAACAGATCCCTCTGCAGAGCCTCTTACCTTCTGGCAGATCAACACTCCCACACAACTTGGTGTTGTCTGCAAACTGACTGAGGAAGCACTCAATCCTTTTGTCCAGATCATCAGTAAAGATACTGAACAGGACTGGCCCCAACACTGAACCCTGGGGGACACCCCCTGCAACTGGCTGTGGTCAACAGCAGCAGCCCTGTGGCTGTCTCCCCAGTGCTGGGTGGGAGGTGTTTCTTGGTTGAGCTAGCTGGGGTTGCCTCTGCTGCTGGTTCCAAAGTGGTATTTGGTGAAAGACACTGCTCTTCAGTGTCAGTTTTATGCAGTGGTCTGGCAATGCTGTGCAGGGCTCGGGGGCCGTGTGTAGCCCTGGGCCTTGCTGCCGGTCACCCAAAGCACTCATGCTGCATCTGTTCCATGTGAGTTGCTCAAGCCAGGGAATGTCAGCCAGGACCTGTCCCACTCCCAGCCAGCAGCAGGCAGCTGGGGGCACCAGGGCAACCCCAGCCTTGAGCATCTCCCTGTGGCTGGGCCAAGACCAGGCTGTGATGTTTGTCTGTCTCAGCAAGGTCTGTGGCTGGGCTGTGGGGAGCTGCCCCTGCTGGGACATGGCTGGGGCAGGGGCTCGCAACCTTTGGTCCTGTGTGTTTCTTAAGGCTGTTGAGGGCAAATATGGGAAATTTGTCCTTGCAAGGAGAGCAGGTCTGGATCATGGACTGTAATGTAGGGCTGTGAGGTATCTCAACGTGTATGTCGGAGACCGAGCTTTTGAGGGTGTTGGTGCAGACCCAGCTGAGTTATCATAACCAGAGTGGGCATGTGGACCCTGATGAGAAGGTGTGTATTGCACCATTAATTTAGTTTTTATGTAAAGACTCATTTTTTGAAGTGCCCTGTTTCAGCTGTGAAACCCATTTAAATGTCAATTTCTAGAACAATGTTTCTTATTTTAATTTCCTCACATCATAACAGTTTGATATGCTGAAAGATTTTGCTTACTACACACTCTTTGCTGAGGGCAAAATAGCTGTAAAAGGCAGAGTAACTGTACAAGGCAGAGAAGAAGAATGGATTTAGCCTGCTCCTCTTCCTAAGTCCATGGATGCTGTTTAGAGGGACTGCAGTCCTGTTGGGAACTGGAGGCTGGCTGGAGGTGTTAAAAGGAGAAAAGACGGTAAGAGCCCGAGTACTGTAATCTGATCCAGTATTTCTCTAGAAGCTGGCCATGCAACCCCCTCCTGTTACTTTGTCATGCAAGTGCAATGGCAGGTAACAAAGTGTAAAAGGAAGTACAGGAGCTGATGACTTTTCTGGTTGCATCTTCATAACATATAGAGCAGTACTTGATCTGCAAAGATTGATGTAGGGAAGAGAAAAAGGATTAAAATCTTTGGATAATAATTTCTTTGCATCAGTGTAAGCCAGTCTTGACTGCTTAAAGAAAACTATCAGCAGGCTAATGGCAGCTTTGAAAATAAAAACTTTCATATCCAAAGAGATGAACATTTCCAATCCTAGTGATCTATTTAACTGCCAGTATTAAATACATCTCAAGAAAAATTGTATGCAATTAAAAAATGAAGAAGCCTGTTAATGCAACATTGAGGACAGTCAAGCAACTGGAAGACCAATTTTTAAAATTGTGATTAGTTTTCGTTTGACTCTTACAGAATTTTATTCTTCCTGTTTCCCAGATAAATATTTACATTGCTTTAATTCTGAAGCATAGTCAGTCTGAAGTGCTTAAGGGTAAATGAACAAAGCTTCAGCTAAGTATCTCCTCTGCCTCAGAAATGGACACTGTCACTTAATGACTTGCCCAATGTCCCACATATACTTCATGGTAAGATCCTACTTGAAGGTTGTTGGAATCATTCATCTATTTAAGCTGTTTAGTTACAGGACCACCTTCATTCGCTGTTTGTACTTCCTGTTTTGTATGTGGATCTTTTCACTCTCTTTTAAAACAAACTTCCTTGTGAATTGCAGACTTCTGCAGGATAGCAGTCTTGTAGAGTACAAATTAATTCAGTGTTCAACTGACGTGTTTCTTCTTTGTGCAAAATAGCCTTGCATGTAAAACGCAGCCACATGTAGAGCAGGTGTACTAACCTGGGCTGCTGGGCCTGGTGCACTCATAAGCAGCATGGATCACTGTGTACCTAGGCACTTCAATTCCACATGCCTGTTGCTAGGACTGCCAGTGTCTTATTCCCATAGTTTTTTTTTTCTGCAGCAAACAGAGCTGCTTTTTATTTTCTAGGGAATTGTGGGAGTTGTGTGTCTGTTCTTGGGGCATGTTTTGAGGGGGAAGAGAAGAAGATATTGTGGGAAAGCATCAAATAACTTAAATTGCTTTGGGGCTCAAATCAAAGGGTTATAATCATCAAAAGGTGGAAGAGAACCAGCCCACAAGAAAGCAGCAGTCAGGGTTTTGCCTGTAGCTCCAAACAGGCCAGGATGGCTGGCTTGGAGTGGAGCTCCAAGTGCATGATGGATCGACTACTTATGTGAGTAGGAACTTATTTGGAGCAATGTACAAGTAAAGGCCAAAGCTGACTTGCTATAAAACAAAATGTTGAAAGAAGGCCAGAGTGGTTTCCTATGAATAAAAAAAGTTAAACGAGATGGGTACCATTGCCTTGGCTTCTAGGGCAATGTGAAGATGCTTTGGTGTAAAACTGTGGCCCAGCGCTCAAACCAATCCTTATTGCCTAAGCCAAATTACCAGGGTGAAAATATATGTAATATAAGCCACCAAGCTGTGCTTACCAAGGGATAGATAATCTTTAATTGCCAGTTGTTTCTCTGTATATTTGGAATCTATGTTATAGATTGGAAGCTCAACCAGCTGTTATTTCTTTGACTCTATCTGAACTGTTTGAGGATTTCACATGAGTATTCCTTACTTGAGTGAATACATGAATTTTCAATTATAAAAAATAGTCCTTTTTTTCTGTGTGTACTTTTTGTTTGTTAAGAACTACAACATGAAGGAACTTAAATTAGGCTGCTTTCCTTAGTGTATTTGCATAAATGTCCACATCTACATCAGAAATCACAGTAGGAAATTAATTCTGGTTTGTGTTAAAACAAGGTGAAACTGATATCCTAATTTTTTTAATTAAGTACATACTTGTTTAATCCCTTTGAATTGGAAAATGGTGTTGCAAATTTGTGTATTTTGGTTTTGAATATTTTTGTGTTACGAAATATCTTATAACTTAGCTTATCTTTATTCAGTAGTAGATGCCAAAGGCATTGTATGAAACATCTTCAGCATTTTTAGGGTGGTATATACATAGAAGTACTCTTGGTACAGCTTATCTCCTGCTTGCAGCTGTGTGTAGTGGGGATTTTAAACAAAGAAATATTGCCTGCCTGATTTTAGTGAGTGGCAACAGGTTCCACTTATCTTCTTTTAACTCTCTATCCCATAGGCCAGCTAGAAAACTTCTTTTAGACTCTTTCCTGGTCATAAAATGCTACCTGGATGCCTGTATTCTGTTCTGTGAAATGACCAGGCAATGGGTGCTGCACCTGTTCCATATTCAGTGGACTGTCCTGTGAACTCTTGTTATGAAAGGTAGCACTGCTTATTATGAATATAGGATTTATTAGTGTCTTGACTTCTGTGCTTGGTACCATGTGTGCAGAACTGAATCATTTGAGCTTTATCTAAGCTACTTACCTGTGGGAGGAATATGGGTGCAGTGTCCTTTACTACAAGCTGTGAAGACATGTTTGAGGGGGTTGCTCCACCGTCTGTCTTCCAAACCATTTGGGTTTAGAAGAATTTGAGAAGGATTGAAAGTAGCTATTTAGTAGCTTTTGGCAATAATGAGAAAGTGGAGTCCTTGGTGTCTAAACGTAGCTCCTTTAGAAAACTCTCAACACTTTTCTCTTTATTTTCAGAAAACGGTTCTCTCCCCCAGTCCTTTATGTTGCCTTTGAGTCATCAGATAGAGACCTCTTAAATGGTCCCAGCTTTCTAAGCCCTCTGTCAGAGGAGAGTCAGACATTTCCTAAGCTGTTGCTTTGACAGTGAAGTTCAGTAAACAGGGGTGTGCAGGGGTGGAAGGTGGGTTTGTTGCGGTTCCTGGAGGAGTTTCTAATGTTTAAACAGGTGCTCATTCTGGAGACATACTGAAAGTGGTGAGGTGAACTTTAAACGCTGCCTACATTGGCCATTTGAACGACTAAAAAGACTAGCACCAAGTGAAGGTCAGTGGAAAGGAGCTGATGATACCTCCTTGTGCTGACTGAAAGGACCCTGTGCCAGCCAGTGCCTCTTCTGAGCTAGGTTGAGAATGCTTTGATTTGCTTGCTGGAGCAAAGCTTTCCTTTGGATGTTGCACATATGTGCAGCCCAGCTCTACTTAGTTGGAGGTAAAAAAAAAAAAATCTATCCAGGAGCTTGGATTCAGGCCAATTACTGCATGAGAAAATTCTCATGCTGCTCCTGTATTTTGGCATGCTTGCTAAGCCCGACCAGCTCTTGTAAAAGCACTAGTGTTTCTTTAGCATTTGAGGGTGTCAGACTACTCATCCAAACTTTTAATTTGAAATTGGGTATTCTATTATTAGCTGTAGCCTGAAGTGATTTTCAGAATCCACCTGTCACTTTGATTATGCTTACTCTTTATTTGTTTGGTTTCCTTGTTCATTGATAAGAGAGAATATTAAAGAAATGTGCATCCCTTGCAGCTTGTGGCTAATGTGGTATGCTAACATGTTTTAGAATGCCTAAAAAGAGTTTTAAAGAAATCTGGTAATATAAGTTGGACAAAGAGCAATTGCACACAATCGTGGCAATGCATGGAGGATCCTCTAAAGCTCAGGCTTTAGATTTTGGGGGAAAAAGAGGGTTTGGGGCTACCTGAGCACTCATTTACCACTACCAATTTTGACTTTCTTCCACTGTAGAAAGTCTTCTGTGCTGGTGCTACAATGTACTTAAAAGCTGAGTAGGAGCACATTATTGGCATGAATGCTTTTCCCAAGCTCAGGACAGCTTGCTGTACTCATTCAAATACAAATCCTGAAAGCAGCTTCTCTGGCCAGTAGTGGTTTGGACTGTAACTAGATCAAGGTTGGCTGTATTTAAAGGCAGTAAGTGTATTTGTTTCCATTATTAAGCTGAAATGACAAGCTAAAAGTGTTTGGCAGAAAATGTGTCTGTGTGTGTCTTCTGTCATGCTAACTCATATAACTCTAGCTTGAAATTGGCCAGAGAGATAATGATATCATAGCATGATGATAACTGTAGAATTTAGCTGCTTACTTTCATTAAACTTACAGACCCCTTGAGTATCTCCATTGAAGGGAAGAATTTCCTTTTCTATTAGGTGATAGAGAATCCACACAAATCAGTTGTCATAGCTTCTTATATATTCTTAAAAAGGAAAGGGCTTTATTTGCGCACCTGAGAATCAAGACATGAATAACAGGAAACCCACACTTCCTTATCTTTGGTGCTCTCTAACCCATGGCATTGTTTCTGCTCAGTGTAAGAACAGACATGAGGAATCCAACCACAAATGTGATACATAGCTCTCTCTTGAGTAGCTCCTGTGTTGGTCTCTGACAGACCAGACGTAAATCTCCTGCTCATGGCAGACCATAGTGCCACCCTTTTATATTTTTGTTTTAGTTTATGTGCGATGGTGTTCACTTTAAAGTGCATGTTTTATTAAAGAAAATTACTTGTTAGCAACAAGTCATACTCTGATGTGAAATAGTTTCAAGCTATATTTATCTCCTGAATCTACTATGTTGATGTGCCATTTCATTGGCAAAAGGAGTCTTTGCTCTTTTGTGTGCCACAGTCTTAAAAACAAACCACAAACAAGAAAAAGAACAAAATGACCCACACCAAAATACATCTCCCACCCCCCCAAAATCCAGTGATCCTGTATGGTACCCTGGGAGCTAGGTGAACACTTATTTCATCTCCAAGAAGTTTTGTGGAAGTCAACTGTTTCAGGATGCATTGAATCCAATTTGTGTTGAAAACTTTGACAACTGAAATCTTTTAAAGCAGAAAACAACAGAAACATGAGACAGAAGCAGCATGGAGCTTCCTTTCTTATCTTTTTATTTTCCCAGGGAGGGAAAGGGAGTGCCTGACTTTGATCTTACTCCCTTCCACCTGCTTCTGTGTGCGTGTTCATGCAGTGTCATGTCTGAAGACTTGATTATCATCTCTGGTGTTCTTGAAATATCTCCCGTTTGAGCAACTCTGTAGGTGGAAATAGAAAAGGCTTGTGAGAATCTGGAGGAGTAAAGATTATAGGAGTCTTCCTTATTAACATGTTTGTGTCCAGGCTGAGTTCTATAAGGGCTTCAAATCTTAAGACTTTTTATATCTGTAAGAAAAGTAGCCAGTTAAAAATAAGTCAATTGTTTGTTTAACACAGTATTACAATTTGAATTCAAAGTTCCTTTGAACTGGCTATTCTGTATTAAACATAAAAACTAGCACATAACTGGTATTTTAAAGATGCACAGGAGTGCTTCTGCATTCCTTTTGGTACCATCAGTTCCATAACCATGACCGTGAAGTGAGACTCAATGGGGTCTCTGTTTGCAGAAATGGTGCGATTACTTATGGCTAGAATTTGTCCCTAGAATGAAAATAGGCTGCTGCAGGTTTTTGGTTTTGTAACAGGTTGGCCTTGGCTGGGTGCCAAGTACCCGGATAGTCTCTCGCCCCTTCCCTTTACCAATGAGATGACAGCAACTTGTGGGTGTTAAGACAAGGCAATTTAATACAAGCAAAAGGATTTGCCTGCACAGGAAGCAAAGCAAAGGAGGATTTAATCTCTACTTCCCATTCCACGAGGTCAGCTTGTGTCCTGAGAAGCAGGGCCCTACACGTTGGTTGTCCCTTCAGCAGGCAGCCATTGGAGACAACCCTGTGCCCCCACCCCTGCTGTTCTTTTATATCTGAGCTGACGTCATATGGTCTGGAATATCCCTTTGGTCAGTCTGGGTCACCTGATCTGCTTGTGTCCCCTCTGCCTCTTCCTCACAGCAGTCAAAACAGTGGAGTGTTATCTCCTAGCACTGCTAAGGCTGCTGGGGCTCGGATAGACCCGGTACAGTCTTATATGCAGGTATTTTGTAGGCATGAGTCATATGAGATGGGGCTCTACTGAAAGACTTTATTTTTGGTTCTTTGGAATTAGTTCCTTAGCTATGCTCTATGGAGTAATGATGTTAAATTTCTTACACATACTTCACTGCCACCCAAAAACTCTGGATTTCAGAGTGTATGTTAAGTACAATATCAATGAGGACACTGCTGTCCTTTACATCTATCATTTTGTTTTAAGTGGCAGTGTTTAACTGCTTGAAATTTTCTTCTCCTGAATTTCCAGTCCTATCTTTTATTTCAATGGTGGAGTAATGTGAGAAGAATGCAAAATAGTTAGCACTTTGACTAAGGTGTGCTGATTAGAAAAAGCTGAACTATGTTTAAAACAGAAGCAGAAAAAATGGAAGTTGAGATTGTATTACTTTTCTTGGTATCTGGAAGTAGAAAATATATTGCCACTATATTGAGTAAATTAATTAAAATCTGTCCAAGTTAAATGTTTGACTTGAGGAAGGCTAGGGCTGGTTTTTAAAGTGGTTTGGTCGAGGGACTTTGTTTTTGTGGTTTTTTTTTTTTTTTTTGGACACTGAAATTAACATTTGTTGGATGGTCAAGGTAGCCGGTTGGTGGTGCGCATCTTTAGAAATTCTGGTGTATTTCACTTGATCTGATAGTAAAATAATTTGTGTTAAAATACGGTGTAACAGATGGAAAAATTAAATCAAATTAGTTGTGATTTGTAACACATATATTTTGGTGAAGTGTTATGAGCAACACAATCAGCCAGACTTTGAGTCTGTCCTTCATCTCTCATCCTGACACAACCTTTATAATGGTACATTGATTAACTTTATCAAGATCTGAAGAAGGGTACTATCTCCAACTTGCTTGGACTAGCATAATACTGTATGTTGCCTTCAGGGTCAAAAATAGCAGCAGTGAACTTCAGCTACTCTTGTAACAGGAGGATGTAGGTCTTCCATGTAGTTATATGAGAGATACCATTAGTGAGATCCATCTGTCATGAGACAGACCCCTATGCTGTAATGGCTTGACATTCCCTTTACAGTCTACTCCTGTTTACTGTGGATGGATGATTGCTTAGTCATAGAATGGCTTGGGTGGGAATGGACCTTAAAGATCATCTAGATTCAATCCTCCTGCCATGGGCAGGGGCACCTTCCACCAGGCTGCTCAAAGCCCCATCTGGCCTTGAACAGTTCCAGGAATGGGGCATATTCCAAGGATGGAACATGATACCATTTCTATGGTAGATGTGGAAAACCAGGTGAGAGAAATCCCAATTTTGTTAAAAATAAGACATTTTTGCAGTTTTGCTTTAAAATGTTGCCCAAAAGAAATTATTTTGATCAGATAAAAGTCTCATTCTGGAAGATATCTGCTACTGAGGTAGATATGACTGTTTACATATTAAATGGCTTAATGTGTAAGAATTTTAGTTGTCACATGTTCAATGTGTGTATTTGATAATAGGGAAGATGAAGAAAGGAAAAGACTAACCTCCAAGTGTTTCCAAGGTACAAGATAGTGAAAGGAAAGCAAGACTCACAGGAACGAGTAGCTGAACTGTTCATTCAGGTAAATTCTTCAAATGGTTCCTTGAGGAGCTGCCAGAGGCTAGAAACTAGCCAGTGTTGTCCAGAAGGAGGAAACACATGTTGCATCCTCACCTGATGACTTCCTCAAGCTGTTCTGACTCCTTGCTGTAAATATATTGTATTGGCTGATTTCAAGATGTAGAAATTTTGAGCCTATATGACACAAATCATGAGATAATTTAGAAAAACAAAGATGGTCTGTCTCTAGGCTCCTTAAATGCTCTTGCCAGCAGCTTCTGAATGATGCCAGCAAATTTATTAAAATGACTTTGGCAGCACCTTTTGCAAGACCAAGCCATTACTATTAGAGCCCTACTGTGACAGGCACTTAGTTGCAAATACAAATGAGATGTAATACTGCCTGAAAAATGTGGTGTTGTGGTGTCTACTGATAGTGACTGCAAGACACCCAAGTAGGATGGTGTTTGATCTATCCAAAAGCTGTCGGTGGTCTAAAGAGCTCTTCTGAGGTATCTGGTCTCAAGTAGCATACTAAATCCAAGGACCATTTTGGACCCTGAAAAGACTTTGGGTGGCAGAAGATTTAACTAATATTTTGCTTGTGAACACAAAGGTGTCTTTCTAGAAGGACACTTCAAAAACTTGCTTTTCATGAGCTTGCAGAGATGGGGGCATTAGCTCACTGGACACCATTTCAAAACTGTCTACTAAAGTCCCCAGTTTTGACTGTTAAGTAAAAAACTGCATTTTAACTTCCAGCTACAGCATTTTTCTGGTGCTCTTTCATATATTCTGTTGCTTGAAAGACACATTTAAACTTTTAACCTCTCTTCATGGGGATTTACAGAGAATTGGGCTCAAAACCTTTTAATACTAAGCAAATTTTAGCTGTTTTGGCTAGATGTAGTGCTAGACCAGAAGGCCTGCGTTGTTTTTAGCTATTATATAGTGAGGGAGCAGTACACATAGGCATAACCTGTATTCCTGATGGCCCTGTGAGCAGAGTGTGAAGGTGTTTTGTACAAATGTTAAAACATTTGTCTCTGGAGAAGCTTCAGAACAAGACCCCTACAAGATGACTAGGCAAAGAGACTACTGTTGTAGGAAGAGGTGGATTTTAGCAGAACAGAACAAGGTACATCCTACCAGAAACCTTCTACTCTAATATGGCAAAGCTTGTGCTCTTTGCTGAACCAGACTTCAGTTCTGCTTGGTTATTTGTTCAGAGCATCTTGTCTTTGTTGTGAGTATCAAAGTACTCCCTGGAGGTATGTGTGAGGTAAAGTGTCTGAGATTGTTTCAGAGTTTGTGTGACAATAACATTTTTAGTGAAGAGGAGAATGTATTTTGAAATTTGACTTGTTAACTGCTCCTTTTAATAAGACTTACACTGGGCTGGTTTCTCTGTTTGGAACTCACAGGCTGAGGAGTTAATATTCAATTTCAATTCCATCTCTCCTGATTTACTTGCTATATATTTTTTTTAAGATGCAAACCAGCTGATTTCACAAGTCAGTGGTTTCTTGGTGTACTGCAGATGATGCTGACTATTTTCAAATTTTGGACCTTTTAATGAACTTGGGTGTCTCTTAGTATGGTGCTTGGCCTGCTCTGAACTTCTGGATTGGAGCCTTGGGAAAAGTCACTAGTTTAACNNGAAAAGTCACTAGTTTAACCTTGATTCTTTTAATGCTAGCTTTTCTAGGAGTAGAAACTTAGCTGAAGTTGCTGAGATTTAGCTTATAAATTTTGGAACTAGCAGAGAGCTGTTTTGTGTCTCTTCATAATAGCTGGCCTGACAGTTTAGCAGAGCTTATTGACCATCTGCTTTGTCTAGTTTGCCACATGCCACAATAACAACTAAGCCAAAATACTGGCTGCACAGTGTATTAATTAAATGACTTGCTTGTGAACACTATCAAGATACTAAATTGATTGATGTTGTACATTTAACTTGAAGAGTTTTGTCCTTTCTCTTGCTGCAGTTGTTGGGTATTGAGCCAAAGAACACAAGATTGGTGGTGAGAAAGGAGCTGTTTGACTGTATGTTGGAGTGCCTATTTGTCTCCTTGCCCTCTGTCTTCTGTTAGCCCACTCTCAACAGATGGGTCTTGGAGTATATTACAGTCTTGTTCCCCTGCTGCCACTTCTGACTGCTGTTCTTTGCCTCTCACAAAGCTGGTAAAAGCAACAGCTGTTTCCTAATTTTTCTGTTTGAAGGGAGAAATATAGCAATGGAGTGGGGGGAGAAAGACTAGCCGTCTTGCTTGCATAAGACTAGGGAGAAACGTCATTCCTGTCTTTTTTGAGAGGCAATATCTCTTCTGAGAACAGATTTCATGTTCTTCAGTGTTTGTGTTCCTGGAAATACAATGCGTCTTTCTCCAAGGTGAGAGCAGAAGTTGAGAGCTTTAAGCAAATAGCATTGGTTATGTCTGTGTATCTCTAGCTGGAGAAACCTGACTGTGGGCTGCTTGTTAGTGTGACTAATTCTGCTCAAAGGCACAGCCCCCTGGGAAAGCAGTTTTTAAATCCGAGCTGTGCTGGTGGCAGAGATACATAACATGCTCTCTGAAGGGGATGTGGCAAGACTTTGGCAATATCCAACAACTGTCTGCTTGATCAAGAGACATGCTGTAGGTAGCATCTCTGCATCTAGAAGCTGAATCCTGTTGAGCTTGTTATAATGAACAGGTGGCTTGTTAATATGCTCTGCTGTGCTATGGCAAGCTATACTTCTTCAGGGCTTTCCTACCTACACTTTGATTGCAGAAATATGTGTTCATTCTTTTTCTTCTTGTAATTTTCTGTAACAATTGATAGCTGTTCATGCATATGTGGATGTAGGTGCATATTTGTGGTTTAATAACATAATCCTGAATGGTTAATGTATATATATACATGTGTGCACAGTGTATATAGTATGCTGTTGGATGGTGTAACAAGGAAACAGTATTGCAATTCAGCGTAGCATCAGTCTGAATGAAGCTACTGTTTGCCTGTATTTTTAATATACCTAAGCCACTGGAAATGCTTTGCATAGTATGGAAACAGCTTCAAGAGAAAACTGAAAGACTGCTGTACTCATTTGGGTTCTGTCTGAAAAGCTGTGTCTAGCTGGCTGCAGACAGGGTCTCTGATAACATACCCTTGTTTTGGCCTCTGGAAACTCAATGCTAGCATTGCTCTAAGTGTGTTCTGGACTTCCAGGAGTTGCAGAGGATCTCTGATTTACACCAAAGTGCCTTGTAACCCAGGTAGTCTCAGTGTGTGTGCTGTCCTACAGAACTAGGAAACTATTTAAGAAATGAGATCTTGAGTTTCTGAGACTCTCTGGTATTCCAGATAATTGAAGGTGACGCCTTCTGGCATTTAAAGGATACTTGAAAAAATTATGCCCCCCTTAAAATCTTTTTTCCTCCCCACCATTTTTTTCCCTACTGTGTTGATTAACATACTTAAGAGTAGTTTGTTGCTCTTTCGTTAACTTGAAAACATGAGGATTATGGCCCCTCTGCCAGGGCTCCAACCCTGGTAATGATGAGCGAGGCTTGATACAGCTTTAAAAAAGTATTCCTTTCCTGGAGCTGTAATTCGGTCTAGGAAACAATTTAAGCAATTGCTTACTTTAGTATGTACCTAGGAGTTGTATTGCTAAGAAGGGGAGGGGTGGTGGTGGGGCAAGTGTCCTTCTGCAGCACTTTAGAGTTCTTTCCCTTCAGTTCAGCCCAAGTGTAATTCCTTTGTTGCTGTTGCTAGTCTGTAAATTCATCTCATTGAAGGGCCCTCATCAGTCCTGGACTTGCTGTGTTTGCCTACATCATCTTTCTGCGAAAGTGATTTGTGAGGGCTAGCAGCTGTTGCATGAGCATCTGGAATTTTTATGGTTGTGCCAGAAAATACTGCCTGTTTGTGTATCTGAGGAGCAGAGGGATGTCTCAGCACTTTGGACTCATTCTGTTTTGGGCTTGCTAACACTGTCATGATGATGTAGGTCACCACAAGTTTTCATTATCCAATGTGAAAAGGTCTGCCACATGTTTGCTGCTGGCAAGATAGTTTGTTGTGGAGGATGATAGGCTCTTAACATTTAAAAAGTAAAGCTGTAAGCAAATTGGAAGCTTCAGGAATTACTTCTGGTTTTTACTTTTATACCAGGCCAAAACAACAAATATCTTGCCTTACATTATACTTTTCTTCTGTATGCATTAAATTACTTTTCAGGCTATGGTTGAGGAACTACAAAATTTTTTCATAAAAAATTAAAAAATACATATCCATATCATCCATAACTCATTTCTTTTTGAATGCCGCTGGGAAGAAAAACACTTTTCTTCTATGTATGACCATTTCCAACAATGCATATGATTAGAGATTATTGACGAGTCCTGATTTTGCATGCTTGTGTCTGTGTGAAAAATGGAGGACAATACTTTCACATGTATTTGACATCTGCTTAAGAAAGATAAATCTTGAAGTTGAAGGAGGAGAAGAACAAATTTTAGGCTGACCACAAAGTGAGAATTTGGTTGGAAAAAGTGCACTGTTTAGAGGTCAGGGGAGCTTAAATGGGAGTTCCTGATGCTGAGGGCTACCTTGGAAGGCAGTTACATTGGTATCTGTTTTTAAAACAGTTGTTGCAGATCATCTGCAGGCTCCCTGTGATACTTGCTCAGTTTGCGTTTTCAAGATGGCAACACAATTGATGAGGTTTGCTGGCTGTTCAGAGTGCAATTTTTT
>WEIV01008407.1:68700-81848 GCA_013390005.1 Calyptomena viridis
GTGGCATCTGCAAAGACAGCAGCTGCCTCTGTGTTGAATGTCATTGTAGGCAGGCTTGTGTTCTGGGGGAGGGTGAAGATATTCAGGGAAGCTGGGTGGGGGGCACCCCTGCTCTGTCCTTTCCCTANTTGCTTTAATGAGGTTCATAACTAGAATTTTAAGTGTTTTGTGTATACTGTGTAGCCATTGCCCTGTTAGTATATTTTTCATTTCCACTTGAATTCTGAAGCCGTAGCTGTACCTAACTCTTGGCACGTATGGGGGCATCTTACTGTCCATGTACTTAAGTGATTCCCAGAAATTTTTGAATTTGTTTTGCACCATGTTTTTTCTTTATAATTGTTTCTAAGTAAGGAAATTTGAGCTGTTCTTAGCTATTGGTAAGTAACACTAACATACAGGATTAGTGTCCCAGCTTGCCTGGGGTGATGATAGCCTTATATAGGGATTGTCCTGCTTGACATCATTCCTGATTTCCTTTCTCCTTCCCACCACCTAAAACCAAACCCCCCAAACCTATGACTGTCATGACTTATCCTTTCTAGGGAATTTCCAACAGTACTGATTGACAAGTTATATTTTCAGATAATATAACTTGCAGAGGGAGTATGTCCATGTTGTTGACTGTATCAAATCTCTAAATTTGTCATTATGGAGACTGATAAAGTCAAAACTTTGCATCCCTCTTCTGCCTGTAAGGGACATACTGCTTAAAGTGTTCTGCTACCTGTATGACAGGAAAAGATAATGGAAATGGTGATAGATATAGAGGAGGCCAAGAATTCCTAACCATGCTGTTTCAGGGAAGGCTGGCTAGGTTGTAGAATAGACATGCTTTTCCAATTGTCCAAGGAGCTTGGTAGTATCCTTTTCAACATGTAATCCTCTGCTTTTCCTCATAGGTATGTGTTGCTCCCAGACAGAGAGACACGAAGTTGTATACTGACATGGATCTGTGATGCTGTTAGGTTACCCTTTAGACCTTGGAACTTGAGAGTACTTCCTCTTTCCTGGGTTCAGACATGAATCTCCAACAGATCTGTGAGATTTCCTTGTAATATGATGTGCACTTCCTAATATAAGCTTCAGGCTATGTGCCCACTTACCTACTAACCAAAATAGAGTGAATTGACATATGCAGACAGGCTTTCTTCTCTGAGCCAGGTGGATGTGGGTGAGCTTTGGTTTGGAAATGTAATTGCTGTGTTAATAAACTGTGGCACTTGAATGTACCTGCTCTGCCAACAGGCTTTGTTCTCTTGATCTGAAAGTGGCCCTAATGCAGCTATATTTTCTGGACCATGCAGTTTGTGCACACTGGCTGAGCAAGCTGCAGTCCAGCTGTGCCTGCCTATGTAGATGCTATCATTGTGTGTATAAGTACCTGTCCGTCTTTCTCACCTTTTCTGCAGCTTTGTTCCATCCTCTTTATTGCTAGACTCTGATTCTTAGGTAAGCTCCTGGTCTGCTTCACAGCAATGTGTGTAGTCCTCCATTCAGAGCCCCATAAGCGTTGTTCTTGGCATTACTCTTGATTTAGCAACTGGCAAACATACTTTAAAAATGTTAAAGTTGTCCAAATTGAAATAATCTGAGCTGAGGAGGTTCCTGCCTCAGATGTGTGGAACAGGTATGTGCCTGCCTCAGATGGAATATCTTGGGATGATTTTTAGGTAAGACTTCAGTTATTTCTGATGTTGAGACTAACATCAGAAGGAGAAAAAAGTGGTTTTCCACATTGCTTAAGGACTTCCAACAGCTGAGTTGAAACTCTAGTACTAATGTCTGATCTTGAAAATTTAAAAGGGACCAGACTTGCTGTGTGTCAGAGATGCCTGTGGCCAGTTTATGAAATTGTTCTTGGTTTAATCAAGTAACTTTCCTCCTCTTTCACTTGTGCTTGTCATGTGCCTGAACTTGTTAAAGTTTGGCAATAAGCTCACAGATTGTCATATGTGAACAAACTTGCTCTATAGGGAGTTAGAAGAGGCTGGACTCTTAAAGTTCATCTTGGCAGGGAACCTTAGTCACAGTTCTGAGTTGCTCCTTTTTCTGCTTACAATGGTCCTTTCTCTGGCCCACAGTTGCAGAGAAAAGGTGCATAGGATGGATGTAGAAACAATACCCCAAAACGTAGGAGCAGGCATAGTAGGATTTTGCAGGAACCAAGGTGTGAAAGTAAAAGCTGAGGGCTATATTTTTAAGAACGGGAACAGAGGGCAATGTGTACTTGAGGACAAAAGTTAGGTTGTTGTTCTCCAGACCTGAAAACTGCATCTAGGTCTCAGAAGACCTTTCCATGCTCTACCAACAACTTCAGGGGCCCTTGCTGTGTTTGTAAAGTGATACCTCCCTCTAGTGGTGTGAGCTCAAGGCCATGGACTTCTAGCTCCGGTTGTGAGGGTAGGTCAGATCTAGACCATATAGATAAAACACCTTCTTGACTTTAATAAGGCCATTCAAGCCATGTTATGTAGATGTGAGATGCTGGGCACCTTGCGTAAGCCATTCTGTTGACATGTGTGCACTTAGTGTCCCTTCTTTTCCATGTATTTAACTGAATCTATATGATGTCAGGCTAGAAGCCAGTCTCAATGCAGGAGGTTTCTTTTAAATAGCCACACTGCCACAGGTAAGTCAGGATTATTCAGGAACAGTAGGATCATTTATTCAAAATGAGTGGACAAATCTGGTAACTGCCTAGAATATGTCTGCACTTTTATTTAATGGACAAGAGCAATGGAGGAAGATAGGTTTGCTGTTGATAGAAGAGGCTGCTGCTCTGGTTAGAACAGACTGGGTACAACATGGGTTTTTCTAACACTTAGATGGAGCCAAGCCTGGACTACATGTGCTTGGGAGTGTGGGGCCTCACACTCTGTGTTGCCTTTGAGATTTCACATTCAGTGACTGGTTAGTAATAAGTGCCTGATGGAGGAGAAAGTGATATGTAACTGCATGCTAAATAGTGTATCATACTGGGAAGAGTATCCTAAATGTGTTCAGTGGTTATCGGCTGTACAAACTAATATTCACTGTTGCATGAACTGCTTCACCTGGATCAACAGAAATTAGAGATTTTTTTTCACGTCTAGCATTAGATCATCATGTTTGCTGTGGCATTACTGCTGTCAATATTTTAGGATTGGAGAAAAGATGCTGTCATTTAGTTATTGGGTTGTATCACTGAGGATTCTTGTTCCTACTTCAAGTTTCACAAACCCTGGCACTTCTGAGTCTCTTCTTGCTGTCTTCAACATCCTTTCCTAACCTTCTCTGACTGCAGATGAACTTGTTTGGAGCTAACTGTATTAGATGCCCAACAGATGTCTGTTCTAAAATAAATATTTTCATACATTAAATGGATATTTCTTGAAAAACTGGTCCTATTTTCTAGTTTGATTTTGATCACTTAGTAAATAGTTGGAATGATGTCAGACCTGCTTTTGCTGTCCTCAAGGTCAGCAGACTGGAGTGTGCAAATGTTCTTCAAGATGCCAATGCCAAATCTGGCCCTTTGGCTTAGGCTGCTGTGGGAGCTGGTTTCAAAGGCTTTTCTCTGGTCTCACTAAAGGATGCTCACCTGTTTGTTTCATTCACAATTGGGGCTGTGATCACCTCTATCAGCTGGAGAGATTTTAATGTCTTAAGATGTTATAACTATTTACTACTTAATGCATATCTGTGCCCAAGGTCTTTTTTTTTTGCCAGTAGCCTGCAAAGAGTTTGTGTAACCTAAAAAGTCATGGGGCTGTCTTTCTATGCAAGGTTGAATTTAAGTTGCCTTAAATATCGTGGAACCTTTGATATTTTTTGACTTTTGAATACTGAAGCAGAAATCAGCTCAAATTCTGCCTTCCTTGTTAATGCAAATGGAGAGGGTGCTTAAAAGGAGAGTGTCCATTCTTCCCTCCCCCAAGTGTTTCAATTGATAGATGTTTGTGCCCGCAACCACCATACCTCGTCTATTTTAGCTTTCCTAGGGGCTATTCCCTGTCAAGGAATGCTGCTTGTGGTTTCTTCCCCCCTCCTGGGTCATTATTTTCTATTTGCATCACCTTGTCTCCTCATTGGAGGAGAACATGGCAGTGCTTTGAGTTTTTTTACACAGCCACATGGCATTAACAGGACCCTCAAAATACCTCCCTTTGGCTTGTGTGCAGACCCTTTCAGGCTCATCCCAGCCTAATCTGTATCTAGCTGCTTAATTGTAGTAGGAACACTACATTTGTCTCACCAATAAAGTGTGTCAAACAGAAGACATGACCCTATCTTCATTCCCTCTGTCATTACAGCTGTTGTGGAGCAATCAGGCTCCTGACCTAAGGGTATGTTTTTTATGCCTAACATAAAACTCTTGAGATCATGCGGGCACAGTACAGATGGAGAAAAAATGCTTTATGTTTGTTCATTCAGCCAAAAATAAGAACAAGAGTTACCTTTTTGGGCTTCCCCCTCCATTTGTGTTGTGTATCAGAGTTCAAATCGGCCATGAAGTGAAGAAGATACGTTTTCTGTGAAAGATTGTGTGTAACTTAATTGAATGGCAGTAAGTCAGATAGTTCCTTATTTTGGAAAGATTTCTAATTTATTTTTTTTATGGCTTTCTGTGATGCCATATTGGCTCTTACACTGAAGCTTCAGTGAATTGTTGGTACAGTTACCCTCTGAACTGGTGGCATTGTGAACCTTACAGATGTAGGAGAAAGTTGACTTGAAGAAGATAAGGGTGAAGGGGGATCGAAGCAAGGATTTCTCCCACTTATTTGGTACTAATCAGTAAAACCTTTCAGGAGCACTCAACTTCAATGAAGTGTGATCACAAAAAAGAATTATATACCTTATAGGCAATTCCCCCTCACCACTGCTTTTTAACATTGTTTCAGTTTGCCAGTGCCGCTCCAACAGACAAGGGTTCAAAATGTGTATCTGACAAAGTACTTAATGTGCTGAACAGCACTTCTGAACACAGACAGGTGCACAATTGGCATTTACACATGTCAATGGATGTCTATTTTGATAAATTTACAGTATTAACAGTAAATCCAGGCATCTTGTCTTAACAGTATTTATGATGAGCTGCTTAGATAAAATGATCAGGAGGTT
The DNA here is from genome assembly GCA_013390005.1 of Calyptomena viridis. Classification (NCBI taxonomy): domain Eukaryota; kingdom Metazoa; phylum Chordata; class Aves; order Passeriformes; family Eurylaimidae; genus Calyptomena; species Calyptomena viridis. The sequence goes on from WEIV01008407.1 coordinate 73,807, forward strand.
TACTATCTTTTTGTGGAATTTCTGGTTCTTGATGTGATATGCTAATTAGTGTGGAGTTGGGATAGTAAGCTACTAAGTGTACCACTGTTACGGATTAGTCTTAATCCTTTCCAATTCTCACAGCTTTTACTGAATATCTTTATAGTCTGTGGAAGACTTCTCTCCTCTTCTCCTTGTTTAAATTGCTAATGAGTCTGTACCATTAGGTTAGAAACTCCCTTATTGCCAGATTGTCTTACAGTAACTAATGTCTTTGATTCATCTCAGCAAATGCCCGTGCTTCCTTTCTAAAACTGCTAACTGGGCAAACGGTGTTCTTTGTCTCTTTTTATTCATTGGGTCTAATGGCTTGTGCAGCTGCACTATAATGTTCCTGCATGCTTTCCCTCAGAGATGGGGAATGGGGAACTGAATCATCCAACTTCTGGCCTTCCTCCTTGCATGCAAAAAGATGCTGAAGAGTTGGCATTTTAACTGAAGTTTCCGATATAGGTTTGCCACTTTGGTGCTTAACTTCTCTTAGATTAACCTGAGCCAACTTGCTAATATTTGGTCTCATCTTTTATCCAGTAAAAGAGCAATTTTTACAGATGGTGGCTTGATTCCTTGTTCCCAGGCCAAGAGTGTTACCTGGGGCAGTTGCTATCAGAGCTGTTAAATTATTTTACAATTGTTTAAACTTTTGCAACTTGCTGGAACCACCACATTTTTGTTAAAATGCTTCTTTATAGGATCTCGAAAGGTGGTGGTGGGGTCCAAGACAACAGCTGCTGCTGGGGGATAGTGGTCTTGTTGCTTCATCCTGACTCTTAAATCCACCCTTCCCTTTGGAGGCTTTCAAGTCCCTGCTTTCATTCAGGAGGTGCAAAGGTGATGCTGCAGCAGTGAGTTGATTGATGGCAGTGTACCTGTGGGAGAGGACAGTCTTGCAGTGTCCATGTTGGCTTGGATGGAGGAGGGACAACAGAAGAACTGTGTCCATGGCACTAAGGCCACTCTCAGGGTTGGACTTGATGTGGGAGAGGCTGAGACCAGACTTTTGTATGTGCAGCAAGGTGCTGCATAACAATTTTGATGAGAAAACACAAAAAATGGCTAGCGGAATTTTTTTGTACAATTGAAAGTGCAATAAATGGTGATATCTGTGGATGACTAATTCTATTGTGATTCCACAGCTCAAGGGTCCTTCAAAATGTGTGAACTGCTGCTCTGATTCAGGGAACAGTGCATCTAAAGTGCTGGTGATGCAAAGGGAAAAGTGTGTGGTGGAGGAGGTTCAAGAAGATGTCTCTAAAGTATGCTATGTCTTAGACTTCACACTTCACTGCAGGCACTGAAAATCTGAGCTATTCTGATGGGACATGTAAATCAACTTTAAGCAAGGGAGATCTTCCACGCTATTAACAAAATGAGAAGTTCAAGCAAGAATGCTTTCAAAGCAATTTTGTGGCTTGCTTCATCTTCTTGCCCAGTACTGTGAGCACTTGTGCTACTTGGCATGAGTTAGTAACACGGCTCCTGGCTGTGAGCAAAGGGTTGCTTAAGAGCTGCAACCTCCTGTGTGGCTGAGGCTTGGCCTTCTGCTGGCCTTGGAGCAATGAATCAAGCCACCATGCCTTACTGATTTCCTTGTCTGGCTCCATGAAGATAGATTTGTGTGCTATCACTAAGCTTCTTTTGACATTAGTTAAAAGATAGACCTATAGTCTAACTGGCAATTTTTTCTGTTCAGGAAGAAGAGATGCCAGATGTAGAAATTGACATTGATGACCTTCTTGATGCAGCCAATGAAGAGGAGAGAGCTCTCAAATTACAGGTAATATTATAAAATAATTTTTAAATCAGAATGGGGCTGAAGTAATGCATCTGGTTTCACATCTTGTATTTGACTGAGTCCACTGTAAGTGTAGAATTAGAAGATTCCTAGGTCAGAGTTTAACATAATCTATTGGACTCTTCAAAGGTAACAAAAATCCTTTTAAATAAAAAATTTCTGGGATGTGGGTGAAAACAGGAAAAAGTAAAAGAATCCACTAATATAGGGAAATATGCTAAGCCATATTAGCCTCATTCTTATTTGTACAAGAATATAAATGAAAGAACAGAAATTCATGTAGAAAAACTATATGGCAGAGAGTCAGTTATGATGACCAGATAATTTCTGTGATTCATTTCAGCAGGAGAAATATACGTGCATGGGTATACAGACCAGTAATTTTCCATTGTCTTTAGATTACTGGCAGTTATTTATCTGTCTACACTAGTTAGAAATTGGAACTCATCAATCTACCTCGGAGTAAAAGCTTGAGGAAACGTTAAGAAGGTCAGGAACAGGAACTGGTAAGGAAATTCAGAAGCTGTCTGCTGAAATTATGCAGTTCAAAATAGCTCTCTAATTCTTTGAATCTTGTGTGAGGTAAAGTTAATAGACAGAAGAATGAGGGGCAGAAGAAAAGAAACATCATTTTCTTAATAGATATATATCTATCAATCTATCTAAATCAAGGTATAAAACCAATATGAAGGGTCTCCATTTATAATCTTTTCAAATGCATTATTAAAAGGAAAGCTGTTCCAGAGCTGTCATTTGCCCTCAGCTTGTTACTGGGAGGTGACTAACGTCGTGCTTGGATGCAGCACCTTTATTTTAGTGCCTGTTGGCAACCTTTTTGCAGTGCCCACTGGCCAGCCACACAGACCTGGGGCACGGCCCCAGGCTGTTTACTGAGCATTCATAAATAGCTTTGCTGCTTCTGTCTAAACTAGCTGCAGCAGCCCCCCTGTTAGGAATAACTAGTCTGTATTTCTGCATTACAAAGTCTCTGATGCCCTCATAGAAATCTGCCTTTCACATGTCTGTCGCTGGGAGAAATGTTCTTGCATTCTCCTCTTCTCAGTTGTTCTTGGAGAAGAGGGATTTTGTAACTTCCTGCCTGGAGCAAGAAGCCATTATTTCTCTCCTGTTGCAAATCATTCTGACCCATCTAGGGAGCCAAGATGACTAGCTGTAATGCTTGGTTTTCAGTAGCATCTTCTTTCGGAGATTCCTGGCTCTTGCTTCTTTTCTTTCCCCGCTCTCTTGTCAGGTTTCACACAGTGACTTGTTTATGTTCACTATTATTCTGAATGGGAACTGATGCTTTCCTATTTTGCTTCTAGGAAACTCTTGTAGATTGCTACAAACCAACAGAGGTAAAGGACTTTTCTTAAATACTATTTGCATGTGGAAACTGGCTATGTTCAAGATAAAGTAACTTTATTTTTATACTTATGATAAAGTAAATAGAGGAATATTAATGGGTAGCTGATTGACTTTGGGCTTTATATCCTGGAAACATTTGTGCCTGTCTCTTAGCTACAGTAAGAACATAATTGGGTCCTGTGGAGGAACTGCTGGTCGTTCCAGCTGAACTATCAATATTATCTTCTGTAATGTCCTTACTGACTATAGTGATGCTTAAAGCTGTCATGTTATAGGAAAACTAAACACAATTCTCATCAGACGGTTAAAATATTTGCCTGATGGAGTGTGTTTTTCAATGTGAAAACATTAAATTTAATCTCTGACAATAAAATTGTTTATTATAAGAAATGTTTTGCAGATCTGTAGCTCGGCTAATTGTATTTGTGATTGGACTTGAATAGGATTGTGGCATAGCCTGAACTAGTAGTATTTAGTTACTCAGCTTTCAACTTGCATATCTATTAATGTGTCCAGTGCCAATATAGCCTAGTTCTTATACAGTAATGTGTGCTTACTATGAGGAATAATTACTGTAAAAGCCTCTTGGACTCATTGTAAAAAATAAAAAAAAAAAAATTCAAAAGTCTAGGTCATGGATCAGTTTCTTGGTTCTATTTATAAGGTCAGTGCTTTCCCAGAAGAAGCTGCTGCACAATATTAATACAAGGGGCGGCTTACAGGATTCACCTAATCGGAGACCTTACAAATGAGCATGACTAGAAGCCAGGTGTTGGGTTTTTGAAACAAGGTTGCATAGGGATTGGTTCTTCTGTAATATCTGCAGCTGTAACCACATAAATTTCTGGGGTTTAAAGATAGTCAGACTTTCAGGAAGAACTGCTGGTGCAGTTGAATAGGCACTTCCCAGTCCCTCAGATACTTCCTCAGGGCTCCTCCCTTTTTATTGATTACAATGGTAAATTGGGAAAATTCTCCAGAATTGCTATTGCAGTCGCTGGTACAAACTTTTTGACAGTGCAGGGAATTGACCCAGAAGGACTCACATGCTAATACTTCTATAGCTTGATCTGTCTTGTACCTTGGTTTCTTTAAAGCAGGTAACACACATCTCTTGTTACAGAGATGCCGTAATGCCAAGTCTTCAGATGGCTTACTGTGGTAATGCTACACTACAGTTGACCCCTGTCAGCCTCCTCCAGCCTCCTCTAAGCAAGTGCCATGTAATCTTGGTGGTGGTCCTTAAAATAGGTGTGAAGACCTGATACGGCATATGGAGCCCGACGTGGCTCTTCTCACAGCCTAGTGAGAGAAAGTTGGAGTCATGACTGGCAACAGGTTGTCAAGAGTTTAACAGGCACTCATGTGCTGACCTCTAATCTCTGTTATCTGAGGGCAGATGAAGAAGGCAGAAGCTCAAACAATTACTCTTCTTTCTTCACTAAAAATGTAATATGAAGCTTGACACCATGCAAGGACTAATTTCAGAGATCTGATAAGGGTACATGACAAATGTTAGTGAGTTTTTCATTGGAAACCTTGGTTGTAGAACTACAGAACTACAGAAAATACTTGTGCCATGCTGGTAAATTAAGTGGGCATGACAGTTCACAGGAAACAACATCCTGGATGCATGTGCTTGATTGCCCCAAGGCACTTGGATCAAGATGAGGTTTTAATATTGAAGTGATGACTTGTGTCTTGAGTCGTCTGCTGATGGGATGGAGGCAGCTTTCTTATGTGGGACAATATCCATCTTCCTTGAGAGTCTTTTGAGATAGTCAAGGTGAGAGAAGTAGAAGAAATCTTCTTCTGTGAGGATAGTTCCCAAAATGAGTCACTTTCCAGCACCGTTTTCACAGCAGCAGCTTTTCTTCACCTGTGGCATGATGATCCCAGTAGTACTGCATGACTGCTCACTTTAGGCCACTTAAAAATACGGATTTTTAGCTTGCAGTGTGTGGACTAAGCATACTCTTTAAGTTGGCTTAAAATTGCTGTATGGGAATCCACACCTTGTCTAGAAGATCTGCAATCCTTTTATGTTTGCAGACCTTTCAGAACTATTGAGGTAATTGGCTTGTGAAAGGATTTTTAGAAGATTTGTGAAGAATGGATGTGGGCTGATGGAATTTCTCCTGATCAATCAAATACAGGCAATCAAGTGCATGAGGCTTTTTGTCATCAAGAGTTATAGAGTTTGCAAAAGGCAGTAATCCCTTACTGGGGAAAAAGTTATGTAATAAGGTGTCTCTGCTATTCAGAACATAAAGTAACATAGCACACATAGAAAGCTTAATAACTTGAAGACCTTATCCCATCTATTAAAAAAATTCTGCGAACTTGCAAATGTAGATCTTAGGTCAGTTTTGCTTAGTGTCTTACATTCAGACTAAAGGTTAAGGAAAGACTGGGAGATTTTTGCAGGTATTCTGGATTGACTTTTCATCAGAGGAAACAGTTGTCCAGGTCACTTGAAAGACAAAGAATTCTCAGCTTTTAATAATTTGGCCAAAAATAGTAGCCGATAGTAACTTATGAGGAACTGTAAGGAACCTTTCTTCTAGTGGAAATATAGCTAGACTGTTAAATGTGCTCTAAAATATTAAAAGCTTTTCTAAGGTAGCAGTTGTGGTTGTTTGAATTTGAATGGAAATATGCTTAATGTGGGAACCTTATGTAAAGAGTCATGCACACAAATTTCAAGGGTATGGTATCTGCTAAATCAGTGCCAAAACCAAATTTTGGATCTGAACTTCAGTGATTGAAGAGTAGCAGGGAGCAGCATCCTCCTCCTGCATCATCTGTGTGCCAGAGCAACCAGTTCTTCGTTCAGTCCCATGCATCACTTGTGAAACCTTTGTCAAGTTGTTGTCTCAGTTCTGTCTGTATGATGGAGAATTTTAATGTAGGTCACAGGGAATTTTGAGTTTCATGTTAGCAGTGAATGTAGCAAAGAAATTTAAACTGCAATATTGATGATATGGTTTCGATACATGACAGTAGACTTTTATTTAGAATATGAAGACTGTGGTTGTGAAATCAATGAGTTTTTTTCAAGACATACGCTTTGAAGAAGGCTGACTACTGTTAGTGTATCTCTGTGATTGGTAGCAGCAAAGCCACTATTTTAGACTGAATATTGGAGAAAATCTGAAATATTTGTGGTTTATGTGAATTATAGCTTCTGCTGGTAGGACTGACAAAGTGATGACAGGAGAAATGATAAGGAAACTCTTAAACTACTGTGGGAGAGAAATCCAGTGAGTGGGCAATTTTTATGCTTGCTGACTCCAAAAGATGCAGGTGGACAAACACAATGTCTGCAAATGATGAATGTATGAAGAGAACTGGATAAATTAGATTTGTGGATTATCCACGTCTTTCTTTTCTCATAGGAATATACAAAGCTTCAGACAAGTGGGCTAGAGGTCTCTCCCATTCAGGCAGGATTAAATCTATCCAGACCATTTTGTTAGTACAATTTTTGACTCAGTGAAAAATGGGAGAAATAGGAGATGAAGTTGCATCATTAAAGAAAGTTGCAGTGCAGGGAACTATTAATTAATAATAATTTTCAGTATGATTTGCAAACAAACTGTGTTGAATTGTTGTACGTATTTTCTGGAGAACTTGGGCAGAGATTTAAGTCACTGACTACTCAATTACTTCAGTGGCTGGACTACTTCAGCACTATTTTAGCACTTAATTTTGAAAAAGATAGAGATGCATTTGCTTAACTATATAGTTCCCAAAGTATAATTCCTAGTTGGAGCAGATGACAGGCTTGTGATGCAGATTTTTAGAGTGGTCCAGGCACTGTGGCTTTTAAGGCTAAAAACTCATGTGTACATGTGTTCAGATAACATATGTATTTAGTATGCAGGCACAAATAGAAAGCTCAGTGCTTCTGAAAAATAACTCCTAAACTTTTGAAGGATCATATATTTATTTTGGTCCTACTGTATAATGAATTATTTCAAGTTAATGTTATTACTTTTTTTTTTTTAATGTAATTGCAAGGCAGCAATATGTAGGATAGCCATTTGAAGCAATAGTCACTGTAGATGTGTCCTAAAGCCTCAGTGCAGTGTACTGCCTTACATGTAAGTGAGCTTAGGAATTCAAACATTTATTTCAGGACAGCTGATGTGTGGCAAATTTTTAAGTCTCAGTAACTGTATTATGTGCCTATGTTACTTAAAATCAGAGACAATTTGTAGAGGAAAAAGGTTAAGAAACATGCATATTTAAAAGCAATGCAGACAGAGGCATTTCTAGTAAAACATTTCTTATTTATCCATTTGACCACTGAATACAGTGTACTAAAACTGTTTATATTCCTGCTGAGATCTGCCCTATATTGTATTACAGTGTTGGAGGGAATTAAGCTTTCATGTTTTAATTTTTGCAAGTACTCATGAATACAACTTATAAATATATCCATAGTGATATAATAAGAATGGAGGAGCAAATGACGATTTGACAAGAATAAGCTGCTTGTTTACGTGCTGCTGAATTGGAGAATAAACGGGCTGCAGGTCTTTACCATGGCTGAGCTTCGTGGTATGTAGTTAGAGCCTTGTACANGATGCAGGGAAGTAAAGCTGTGAAGGAAAGCTGACTTAAGATTCATTTCATGCTCTAGTGAAGCAGGAGGACTAGAAACTCTAAATTTTAGTTTAACAACTAGTCCTACTACATATGTACTGTTTGTGGAAGAGAAATCTGGAAAGACAGAGTCTAATTAGTCTCCAGAATTAATTTGAAGCCTTGAATAGGAAGCCTGGAATTCATTGTCTGGCAAATGACCTCATTAAAACAATGAGTCACACCACCA
>WEIV01008408.1:700-69084 GCA_013390005.1 Calyptomena viridis
AAAACTAAGAGTTCAATACAAGAATAAGAAAGGTGGTCTAGCATGGTGAAACACACTGTAATGCCAGTAAGAGCACCCGAAAAAAAAGAAAAACACAAGATAGGAGACTGAAGTAGATCATCCACCTTTTTTCATGGTCTATAGCCTCTTCAGAAGGCTAGTCTTAAGGAAATCCTCTTATTTCTACTTTCTTGGGTATAAAGGTGTAACCCTATTAATACCCAGTCTGAGTTCGGCCTAACAAAGGCTGAAATATTTTGCATCAAAGAGATTTGGTTATGGAAAAGTAAAAGACAAGCTATTTTGTCTGCATTTATTATCTCAGAATAGCCCTTATGTTATTCAGTTCATCATACACCCTCTGGTTATCTGTAGCTATCCTCCTCCTGATTCTAAATCTTTTACTTCTTCTGTATCTGCTCAGATGACGTGCCGCTGCAGTTTTGAAGGGAGTCTACAGGAAACTTCATACAGAGGAGCCAGAATTGTCGCTACAACTGTAAAATCCAAACACAGACTTTGGCCAACCACAGTATAACTGAAAAAAATAAATTTCCTGAATGTAGACATATATTTTCTTCAACTTATATTCATTCTCATTTAGCAATGCCATCTCTAACTCAGGGAAGACTTACTTTTTCCTACACTCATTGCTGATGAATCAGAATGGTCTACATCACATTCTGTAGTCTACAGTTGTAGCCTGGCACTACATGATGGATCCCCATTAGCCTGGGTCTACTGAAGCAAAACTCCTCCCAAAATCACTAACACTTTTGCCCAAATCTAGAGTTTACTTCTTATGAGGAATTCAGAAACTGGGCCAGTCTCACACCACCATTCACAGTCTCACAACATCCAGAGGCTAGATGGCAGTTTGTCATACAGAACAAAACAAACGAATGCAGATTAAACCAGCAGCACACATGAATGAGTGATTTCTCTCGCCACAGTCATCACAAGAATGATACTCATCATCACCTGCAGCTGTCTTCCTTTTCTCATTTGATCTTTATGTTTTGCATGTTGTAAAGCACAAACAAAAAAAGGTGCGTTAGTGTAAGGTGAATGAACACGTAGAAACATTCGACCACAACTCAGACATACAGTTGTTTAGGTATCCACTGTGGAAGACAATTTCCTGATAAAGGCTTGGACTTGGTGTTTCGAATAAATTGTCAGGAAAACAAAAACAATACCACAAGGCGGGAGTTGATGTTCTAGCAACGCTCTCACCCCATGTGCTACAGTCTATTCACAAACACCTCATGCTTCATACGCAACATCAATTTGAATGGTATGCTATCCATTTTTTCAGGGCTGCCCCTTTATACTTCATTGTAAATCAGGAGAGAAAATACTTTCAGAGGATGTAGTTTTTTGTCATCTAAAACAAACATCTTACTCAATAAACTTTCACAGTATCATAAAGACTCATAATTAAAAAAATTAATTCAAACAGAGCATCTGTAAATTAAACAAGCAAATATATAACTTCATAATAAAGTACCTTTTTTGACTTTAAACTTACAAATAGAAAGAGATTATAACAGACACTCCAGAACACACATGATATTCAAAAGCAGACAAACTATGAAAAAGTCTCCTTAGCATAGTATAAGCAACTTTTACAGTCTTTAAAATAGAATCAGATCTTGATAAACCATAGTCAATACTATGACTTTTGGATTAGATTTTAGTTTAGTGATGCACATTAGAAAACATTGATCATCAGGTAGCTTTTGTCACTGTTACCACCAACAGAACACCTAGGGAAGTGTGAGGAGGTCAGAATACAGTAAATAGCATCAAAAATATAGTCTGTGAATGGAATACCTAAGAAAGGCCCCAGAAGAAGAGGTCACTCCAACACACCTCCAGGAAAATTCCTGTCACTTTCATTATTACTATTATTATTAAATGCAATTGCTTCTGAAAAAGTCAAGTTCTAAATATATATAAATTATATTAAAATTATTGTTCCCAGTTTTAATACTGATTTTCTCTCATATAATTTGCTTTATGCTTTAAGTATTTGGGTTTTAAAACTTTATTTTATTATCAATTTAATCTGCTTTCATAGCTCTGATTTACAAATCTATTTATCCCATATTTATATTATAATTTGATCCATGCTGCCTTGTTTCTCTTGACAACTGAAAACGGCCTAATGGAAGGTTTTGAAGAAAGGAAGACATACAGAGTCTTTGAACATGACAGCACAATGCATGTGGTAGTTTTCAGTCAATTACAAAAGATTTTGAAAATCTTTTTTATGAGATCTTTTTGATGAATCTTTTGAATGAGATCATGGAAAGCTCGCATGCTGTTTGCTAAGTAAGGGGTCCTAAATTGTCTTGCATTTTAAGTGTCATTTAAAGATGTATCTTTAATTTCAGATTTCAAATTTTTCCAAAATAATCCTGATGTAAGCTCACTTCTATGACTTTGAACCATAAACCAGAGATAAGAAAGTCTTCAGGACATTCAAGAAGTCAACAACGCTTTAAAAGTTCCTCTTCAGCTTATCTATTGCATGTAACAGGATGAGTCTCAGACCACATTCTTTATTTGAACAGTTAGGTAGAGCCTGTAATATCCCACTAAGCATCCAAGAGCAACAAAATCCCATCTCAGACTTTTTCTAAGACCTTAACAAATTCATATCTGTGCACATCTCCTCACATGCCAGGAATACGGTTCTCCAGTTAATTGACAGCATTTTACACATGTTGTACTATAACATCTGAAGAATGTATGTTGTCTTGCTCAGACATATCCAGTCCTTTTTGCTTAATGTGAGCCATGAAATTCCAATCCATTATGTTGCATTCTCCACTTTTACCAAGTATTCTGGGGTTCTTTTTGTTTTACTTTTAAGAAAGCAAAAAAAAGTGTTTTTCTATAAAAAATACGCCAGGATTTGATCTCATTTTCATTTTAGCACAAAACACAAACTAAAAATTTGGATATATCACAAAAGAGAGAAATCAGAACTTGTAACTGTCTAATGAGTCAGGGCCATATGCTAACCCATTCCAACGAATCTGAATTTTACAACAAGACTCAAAACAAAACCACTTAAAATACTGGCAATGAGTACTAATTCTGACCCTTGTTTCTGGTTGTTTCAGAACCACTCTTCAATATACCCAGTGCTTCAACATGATTCTGAACATGGCAAGAATAAGCACAATAAGGCCCTCCATCATTCACATTAGGTCTGTTTTGGCCCCTGGCATTCCTCCTGTTTACCTGCATCTTCAAGTTTCCACAAAATGTTAACAACTCTCCAGCTCATTCAAAACTTGCAAACAGCCCAATTCCCCTTCTACTATGAATTAATGCATAAAACATTGGAAATAATGTGAACATTGAGTAACATGAGCAGCTTCTACCTCCAGTAAACCTCTTGGCTAGTTTTTAAAGGAAGCCAAAGCAAAAAACCTCTTCTCCTCCCAAAGCATCATATAAAGTAACAAACTCCAAAAGTTTCCAGTTCTAGTGTTCTCATTTTCTCAAATAATTCAACTCTCCCTAAAGCCACCTTCACTCACACTCTCACAAAAAAGTCTATTTTCTTCTTGCAAAGCCATGTGCACTAACACCAAATACTTATTCTTTTAAACTATCCTGCTAAAGCAAGCATCAGCTGTATCAGCTTGAGGATCTGTTCAGTTCTCACTTAACTTTCTTACTGAGGAAAAAAACCCCACCTTATCACTCCCTTTTATTCTTTGCCTTCCAAGAATAATAATACTGAATTCACCATAAATTCAGCTGTATTCAGGACTGTGCATATGCCACAGTAGATTAACTCTGATACAAGACATTTCTTCAATCTTTAAATAAATCCTACTGTTATTGAATCACATAAGACTTCTAAGTTTTGTTTTGTTTGTTTCCTCCCTTCCCAGCTTTCTGGCATCAAGACTTGGTTCCCTGTGCATCCTAGCCAGTCATTTTACAAAACCCTAAAGAACTAGTAAAGGCAGTTTAATTTGATGAGTGCTGAAGATATAGAAAGCACATAATATTGCACATGCTATTTTAGAGTAACAGTTTTGTTCAAGTGCATATGCAGTTAACAAAAACCCAAGTCTGGCACAGACATGGGCCTATCTATACTCACTATGTGCAGCTGCAGAAAATCACCAAGCCCAGGGGCACTGTCAATCCGAACAAGAATGCCATCCTTCACTGTTGTGCTGAAGCCCACAGCAAGACGGTCTGTCCTTGTGCTCGGTCTATCATTAGCCGGCCAGGTGTACAGGATGAGACCTCCACTCTTCCCAAATATATATGTGGCACCAGCTACAAAATACAAAAACAAAGAAAAATGTATTAGTTATTTGCCAACTTTGGTGGCAAATTAGAACTTCCAAGAGCAACAATTTAAGCAAGTATATGTTTTCATTATTTACAGGGGTGATACTAATGCCTCCTGCTGGCCATGCCAGATGAAGTACATTGTTAGTTCCTAAACAAAGACAAGCAGCATTTAAGATAAAGTTAAGAGAAGAGTTTATCAAGACAGCTTATCAAGAATGAATGATTTCACTAGTGCTAGTACCCCAGACAATGCTGGGTTGGACACAGGTTTTCAGGGGGGGAAAAACAACATGCCACTCTTGTTTCAAAAGCATAGGATTCAAACTTATAAAGTAATTTAAAGGAAATATTTGGCAGTTCTTCTTGAGGTTTGACCTGCCTTCAGCTGAAGGCTATTCACACATAGGAGGAACCTATCTTTTTCTCAACGCTTCCCAAGATTTTCTAATATCTAGTCCACATATTTCTATCACCGTTTGTCTTTACAGCAAGCCTGTAATTTGTTCTTTGCCCTTTTTTTTAAGGACAACACTAAACCTCTCCCAAGCTGAACACTGTCCTCCCACATTCGTGAGGGCCATCTGAGCTGAGGAAGACAGACATGCAAGTGAGGAATTATTGTCGCAGATGAGGAAGCTGAGAAGTGAAAGCATTTGGAGTTCACATTATGACTTGTACTCAACACTCTGAGTTAGGAGCAAGATTTTATAACTCAGCAGTTATGAAACCCTGAGCTTCTTGGAAAATATATCTCAAATTCCTGTCCTAGACCCAAATTACAGGTATGCCAGGAACAACACTTCTCGATGCCTCAGCCACTTACTGCACCTCATTTTCTGAGCACTATTACAATGGTTACATAATAGTAAGCAAAAATAACCAGCTTCAATTACTGCAACAAGGATGAAATATCTGTAGAAAGTACAGGCAATTGCCGGGTACACTTTCTAATCTGAATGAAACTACAACTGCTGACCTTTTTTTCCACCACACCAACCAGCAACATGTATCAAGCAATCCTGAATCTAAATGCAGTTAGATACAGAAACAGATCAGATCATATGTGGGTAACTTCTACAGTTGCCTCCAAAGCTACAGCTTCACTAAAGCTCTTTATGACCTGAATTCCCAATAAATGCTATACATTAGTAGAAATAATTGATACACTTCTCTCTTGCTGAAGAGGCTTCCTCTAGACATCTTGGAACACATTACCCAAACAGACATCAAAAACTCAGCCACACAGGAATGAAATGATTTGTGAATGGCTGACTTAATGACAGAGTGAAAACGAATCATGTTTCCTTCCTTCCAGGCCAGTGCATATCCAACAGAACATGCCTTCAGAAAATTCAGACAAATGTGCCTTAAATCAGGGTTAGATAGGACATTTCACTCATAATTCTGAATTAACAAAAAAGCACATTGGCATTCTGGAACTGTGCACACCTAGTGCACATTCAGTTTCAAAAAGATTATAGACTGAACTCAATCTCCTCATTGAGCTTTGAACTCCACATAGAGGGTGCATGACTACTGCAAGATGGGGTTTTGTTTGTCTGTTTGTTCAAACAGATCCTCAGCTCTAACTGTAACCTTACAGTTAGATAGTTGGAGATGACCAGGTAGTGAATTATCTATGTCTTTCCCCCATGCACAGGTATACCAAAAGCCCCCTAAAACTATGCTACAAATATACTCCTTCAGTTTATCAATTTGTTCTATAACTTCCATGTATATCTGCATTACAGACTAAAACAAGGCCACCACAATGTGTTAAGCAAAACAAGATTTAGTAATTGTTGACGGCTTCACAGATTAAACCCCACTTTTCAAAATTATTCTCACTCGAATTCCAAGTTCTCCTCCTTTTCTTTGCACTGGTTATCAGACCAGTTAGCAGCAAAAATAAGGTTGGAGGAGAGTTCTTCACTATTTATGAAGACAAATTACTTCTTTGCCTCTCTAAGAGCCATTTGGTTGCAGGTGGACCATGTCAGCCCTCCAGTGAGAGCCAATTAGAACCAATTATGTCCTCATACATCTTTCATGAAACTTAACTGCTTAAACAGATCTTATTTTCTCCTCACAGAGCACAGATTTTGCTTCTAAAACTACCATGAAGATATTCAGTACTTTAGTACTGAGGTATCAGTGGTTCCTAAGGTAAGGAGCAGAATAACACAGTATAAATCTACTTCTGTTGGGTCTTATTTCCACTTTCTGTGAGGTGGCTCTACATAGTTCTTCATGAAGATATGTAGTGCTCCAGTTCAACTGGGAATGTCATCTCAGTTCTGGGGCTCAGCTGGCCCACAGACTGTCAAACTTTACCTTAAATGTGACAGGGGTTCACTGCGATGGACTTTGCAGTCATATATTCTGGCAAGGCATCGAGTTCTTGAAACAAAGATAATTCAAATCCAACAACCAGAGCAGCACTAACCAAACAGACCTGTTAGCAGAAGCCTGGTGGCCAGCAGTTGTTTCCTTATTGTCCAGGTCAGAAATATCTGCATAATGACAGATGGGCCACTTGCTTTATCTGTGTGTAGCTGAATAAACAACTTGTTGGATACATCAATGTCCCTTCCTGTTACTACCTTTATGAGGACCTACAGGATACCTGTTGCCATGTTTAGAAAGAGATGCATGTTAACATTGTGCCAGTATAATTTTTCCCCCAAATTATGAACAAAATAGTCAATGCAGTCTGAAAACACACAGTGAAAACATCAAGTAAAAGTGGAATAGGAAGTATAGCAAGAGTTACAACCATATTGCATTCACATAAAAAGAAAAAGCAATAACCCCCCCACGCAACACTAACATGCTTAACTTCAATACTTATACTTGACTGTAGCAACCATGAGGTTATAGAGTCTGCAACTTCAAGAGAATTGAACAAGACAAACAGAATTATAATCCTGGACTTCAGGAAAGAAGATTTCAGCTTCATCAGAACTTCAGAAGGCCTGAACAACTCTATCTGATTGGTCTTACTTTAAGCTGGTGTGAGTGAGCTGGCTGGACCAGTTTACCTCCAGCAGTCCCTTCTGATCTTAAATCAATAGCTATTCTTATTTTGTGGTGTGGCAGAGACTTGTAGAACAATTAACTAAAGAACTCTGTTTAAAAAAAAGCTGGTTAAAAAGTCTGTTGATCTTGAGATCTTCTTGTTGTAACTTCAGCTTTGTTACAAATCACTTTATTAGAAAAGAACACATACTTTTTTTCAAGACTCTTTCTATTCAAGACAGACTCTTAATGAGCAGCCACTTTACATGTAGTTTTTCCTCATGGTTCAAACTTTAGTTTTGTAACTCCTTTAATAAATACAACACCAACTGTACCCTGACAATAGAAAAGTCTCAGACTGATTAATTTAATTGTATTGTTACAGTGTTTCATCACTTCAACTGTATAACACTAACTTCAACCTATACTGTGCAAAAAAAAAGAAGAAAAAAATAAAATCAAGGATATGAGCACACAAAATTATTTCCCCGGTCAGTTGTGTGAACAGTCTCACTTGTCACAGTGCCCTGAGCCCAATTTATTGTACCAACATGCGAAAACAAATGGAAGCAGAATATTTTCAGCTATTCAACTGGGAGGTTGCATGTAGAATTTGGTCAGCACTAGGAGCTCAGAGAACTAAAGATATGTATATATAGTGAGGGAACACTCCCTACAGATTTAAGCTACTAGGACGCCATGACATGTTTAGTATATACAAAGCTTAAAAACCCATAAAACTTCACGTGGCAGAGTAGTGATTGATTTCTCCCAGAAATTAGATAACTTGCAACTATAATTTATATCTTTGGCGTTTAGAGATTTAAACATCAAAGATAGATATGTTGCCGAACTTATATGACAATGCTGTCTGCATATCTAGTTTAGGTAAATTATGTATTTGCTAGTTATATTCATAGATAGAGCTGTTAGATTGTTCAGTCAAAACAAAATAGTTTGAAGCAGACTCCTCACGGAAAAGTCCTAACAGAAAGGTTATAACCAATGTTATAAAACACAGAAAATGAAGCCTATAAGTGAGCTGTGCTAAGAAACATTTAGTTGAAGTTGGCATCATCAACTGTAATTTTAGCTCAGTTATCACTATTTACTCATCATCATCCAAAGACTTCAAAAACCTATCTTAAGGAAGAGTATCCTTCAATCAACATAGTACAACTGAAGCAGCTATATCCTGTCTAAAACTAATCCAGTAAAGTAGTACAAAACAAGTCTGTCACATCTGCACAAATTATAACTTCTGTGCCCTAGGGATCCTGTGAAATTCCCCAAATTAAATATTCTATTCCAAATTCTCTATTTGCATCTACTAAGCCATCAACAGCCTGTTTTGCCTCAGCCAGAGCACAGCTGTAGCTGTGGCCAGGAAAACACAACATTTGGTAGTTATTACAACATTTATACATTGAAGAGTTAACTGCAGCAACTCTGCATTGGGACATAAGTAGAAGTTGAACATAGTGTAAATGTTGCAGTTCACATTTTTACTACCAAAAAGTACCTTTAAGATGAAAATTATGTGGAAGCCAGGCCAATTCAAAAGCTACAGTAATTAACACCAAATTTCACAACCGGGGTGCCACATCTCTTTGTGACAACATTGTCTTGGGCAAAGCAATCTCAACCGGAGTAATCTCACTTACTTGGTTTTACCTACAACACAAATATTTAATTACTGATTCAGGTATTTGGGAACAAAGACAACAAACAATTAAATACTTAGAAAAAGTTCCTTCCTCCCCGAAGTTCAGCTGCAGGTCACCAGCTGTCCTCCCCCTTCCTCATTTCTCCTCCCTCTGTGCTTCAGTGAGACAACAGGTGGTGCAGAAGGTCAGAGTCACTGCAAGAAGTTTCTCTCCACCATTCCTTGATGCTTACTGTGCTCCAGCATCCATTACTCATGAGCTGCAGCTCCTCAGGGGTGCTCCTGCATGCATGTCCCACAGGTCCCAAACGCCTCAGGGGTGTCCCTGCTCTCACACATGTTATCCACAGCCCCAGTTCCTTTGGGAGTGTCTATGTCCTAGGCTGCAGAACCCTCAGAGGCATGTCTCATCCAACAAAGAGTGCCTCCTTTCAAATGTATATGTCTTCAGCACGTCCCCATCAAAGTTCCCTTCCATAAGTTCCTCCCTGAACCCTGTTCTGTGCCTCCTGCCTTTGTGCATCCTTCCATGAGCCCTCCCATGCCTCCTGTGTCTCCTGCTGCTGGTAGCTATCATCCTTCCTTAAACATGTCCAAGCAGCAGCACTATGCGCTGCTTCAACAGGTTGAGGTTATGGCATGTGGTGGGTTGTTTTTATCCATGTTGGAGCCAAGACCACACAGGACAGTTCATGGCCTCCTCCCACAATGGGTGCTTTGCAGTCCCCGCCACTCATGAGCCAATATAAATGAATATCCTGATTGTGGTGACAATTCACAAAAAAAGTTGAGGTATGTAAACTCAATGAAATCAACTTTCTACTTAAGCTACAAGGCATATGCCTTTCCCTCAATTATGTCCTTATTCTCTTATATAGAATTCTTAAAGTATTGTTCTGGTTCCAGCCAGGACAGGCTTAATTTTTTGCAGTGGCCAGGAGGGGGGACACTGATTAGGATCCAGAGGTTGTTCTATACCACCTCACATCATTTTCTGAGGATTGTGGAAGGGCTGCTTTCTGGGTTGCATAGCATGGCAGAGAGAGCAGTCAGGGGTTTTCATGTGAATCGTTCTCCTCTTTTTTGTATCCTCTGTCAATAGTATTGTTGCTGTTACTATTCACTGTCTTATTTCATTGCTGTTGCCAGTAAATCATTCTTACCTCAACCCATGATCTTTACTTTTTTTGCCTCCAATTCTCCTCTCCAGCCTGCTGCAGTGGGAAGGGGGAAGTGATCAAGCAGTGCATGGTTTGGCTGCTTTTGTGGGAACACTAAATTGAGGAATACCATTCCTAAATCACAAGAGCCTTATTTGGCACTGAATGTGAGGCACAAAGGACTGAGATAACAACAGCTCTGCCCAGAGCAGGTGTCACGAAAAAGGGAAGGTTTAAACCAACCCTTCCAAAGGAGGAGAATTTCTCTTCTCTTATATATTATTTGTCTGTCAGAGTCCCCAGCAAATCAAAAGCCTTTGTGGTCTGACCAGTCTGTCAGAGTCCTGTGCAATGAGGGACCTTCACTGTACAGATTCAACGATTAGGTGTACTTGATATTTCTCCTTCTAGGAGGGACTTTCACCAATCAGATGAGGAGATCTCTCAGCAGATCTGCCCACAGTGTTACTTTACTATTTACAAAACTGTTAGAACCTTTGTATAAGGATTTATGCTAAATAGTTACCACCTTTTATTAAGATGCATTGTGACAAAATAGATAATGGGTTCTTTTAATAGTTGGAATAATTCTAATTACAAAAGACACAGTTCAAAAATCATGTAAGGTGAAAAACATATACATAAGTTCTAAAGCAAAACAGTCCTTTAGGAACATTATGAAGAAAAGCAAAAGTGTTAATCTAAGACAAACAGCTAACATGCATAAGTTACAGCTTATCTCACCAGGCGTCCCAGGTGAGAGGGAAGAGAAAGGAAGATGTCCATCGGCCTCCTCTGCAGTCAGGATGGAAAGCTTCTCTCCCAAATTCTACCAATTTGTAAAAGCTTTTTACATTTTCTTTCCTCCAGAAGGAGGTATGGAGTTTTTTGTGAGTGCTACGGTCAACATTTCTAAATTTGGGGCAGTGAGATAAGGGTCTTACTGTTCATTGAAGGATTGCTGATTAGTCAGAAGGTCCCATCCACTCTCAGCATTGAAGATTGTTGGTGATATCTTCATACCATCAACATTCTTCCAGTTGCAGGTGTTTACCTATGGTTAGGGAAAACTTTGTGACCTTATGCTATCCAGGAAATAGCAACTGTAGTCCCCTTTCTTTCTCCACTCTGGGAAAGAGATAGCAGATGCCTTCTCAGCAATTCTTCTGTTGTTCAACCCCTGTCTCTCACAGCGGGTTTGGAACAAATTTGATCTAAGTATTTGTTGTATTAGGTATGGAGCCACTGGTCAGAAGTTGCTTGGCCTGCTCATGTGGTTGTGGCACCTATATATGTATATGCAATATGTGCTTCTTGTGACAATATTTTTCAGAGTAGGGAGAGGGATCAGGATTGCTTTGTTGCTGTTCTGTGTGGTATCAGTTTACAACATGATAATATCAGGGGCAATGAGGGTCATTTGGGATGCATATTCAGTATTGCTCTCCTATCCTTACCTTGGGTGCTACCTTGGGTAGTTCATTACTAGCCGTACCCAGCCTGTGGGGAAAACAGAGAAGGATGGTTTTCCCCAGCTTTTCACCCCCTTTTCCTCCTTCAGGCCTGTTACAACAGTTTTTGAGAATTTTGAATTTCCCTTAGATGTTAAGGAAAGCATGTTCTTTTTGCTAGGTCTGCTAGGTCTCCTCAGTTTGGTCCACACCATGTTTAGAGTTACAAATGAGATTTTTAGGAAGGCCTTTCAGAGATGTGCCCCAAGAGTGGATAGTCATGAGTGGAAGGACACGGGCCAGCTTTTGAAGGACCACTCTACACCAATGGTTTGGCAGCTAACCCCTGAACAACTACATGACCCTGATAAAGTGACAGAATATTTGCAAGAATGGTGTGGCAACTTCAGAAATTTATTGCAGTCTGCTGGGCCCTGGCTACTATTTATCAGTGCTCAACAGTAGACAGCACCCTCAGGGGGGAGGAGCAGGAGGAAAGTAGACCAAGAGGCACTGAGGCCACTCAAGCTGCAGCTGAAACAGGAAAAACCCATGCTGGTAGCAGTCACCCCCATACAGAAGAAGAAATCCACGACCAAATCAGTTCACCTAGTGCGGGATGAAGAGGAAGCAGGGCCAGAGATAATCACCTGAGTCTACCTTAGTGTGAGCTGCAAGATACACAAAAAGATTTCAGATGCCAGTCAGGTGACTCCTGGTCACCTGGCTGCTCCAAAGCTGGTATATCGTGGCCCACAATATCAAAATACATAGTAGTGAAGCCAAACGACTGGGATCCTGGTCCTGGGACATGATCATTGACAAGAGAATTATGAAGAGGACAAACTCTCGGCCTCTGTAGGTGACTCCTGTCAAGTGTGAGCGAAAGGTATTCTCTTGAGGATGATCTAGTAGAATGCTATCGAGAAAGGTATCTAGTATCTGAGAGAATTATCTGTGCTGGAAGTAATCTACAGGGATTCAAATAACAAGCAGACCTCTGTAGATCCAGATGAGGTTCAATGTACACAACCCATGTGGCAGAAGTTTGTACTGAAAGACATCCAGGTGGCTTTAAGTATTGTTGAATAAGAGAAACGGACAGCACGCTACCTCTACATTGACTCATGGATGGTACTAAATGCCCTGTGAGGGTGGCTAGACTGAAGGAAAAAGTACAATTGGCAGTGCTGAGGTAAACCCATCTGGGCTGCTGAATTGTGGCAAGATATCACTGCTTGGGTACAGAATTTGGCTGTACTTCACATAGATACACACATACCCAAGAGTTCGATTAATGAAGAACATCACAAGGACAGGTGGATCACACTGCCAAGATCAGTGTCTCAGTGTGAATTATTTCTGGTTCAGTGGGCCCATGATGCCTCAGGTCACCAGGGAAGAGATGCAACACACAGATGGGCTCAAGATCAGAGGGCAGACCTAACCATGGACTATTCCCCAGATTATCCGAGCATGTGCTGCAATCAAGCAGGCCAAGTGAGTAAAGCCTCTGTGGTATGGGGAACAGTGGTTGAAATATAAATATGGTGAAGCCTGGAAGATGAATTACATCACACTTCTGCAAATGTAGCCTTCCCCCAGTCCTGCCTCGCTCCTTCTTCAGCCCAGGCACTGCTTCGGCCTCGGGCACCAGTAGGAAGAGGCTTCTTCAGGGCTTGCCGAGGGGTGAGTGTGCCCTGCACTCCCCGGGGGAATAGGCTGAGGAAAACAGAGGACAAAGAAGGTGCTGGCAGCTCTCCATGGTTACATATAATATAAGTTTATTCACTCCAGAGGCAACGGGCCTCCTGGAGGGTCCAAGCTTATCAGGCATAACCAGGGAAGAGCCCTTCCCATTTCTGGCCTATGGTTCTTATAGGGGGTTCCAGACAATGGGAAGGGAGGACAAGGGAGGGGACAAACCATCTGGGGTGAGAGGTGGGGATATAACAGAACATACCAAGTAACAGAACAATAATATACAGTGAGAAATACATGCTAATTACACATTACCACACTGCAAACACACCAAGGCAAGTGCTACATGCTTACAAATGGTGAAAACCACCACTGGCTGATTGGAGACACACCCAGTGCCTCACACCACTGCCCAGAACACCATCTTGGGCCTTGAAAAGCAAGTCCTGTGGTGACTTGGCACCACAGAGAGAAATGAGTTGAACAACAGGACTCATTTCAAAAACAGCTCATAGGGCCAGAGAGCCATGGTATTGAGTGGGTATATTTCCATCAGCCTCTGGGAAAATGGACTGTCAAAAACCACACTGAAAGCAGTGGGTGGAAGGACCTTCAAACAATGGGATCTACATTTAGCAAAGGCCACCTGGTTAATTAACACTAGAGTCTCCCAATCAAGCTAGCCCTGCCCAACCAGAATTCCTGTGTACCACAGAAGCAGACAAAGGTTCTGTTCTGCATATGAGAAGTGTGTCAGGGAAGAGAGTTTGGATTAGCCCTGCCTCAGTCAACAAGGATGGGTTGCTCCAGATACACCAGTTGTGAGCTCCTGATACAGCTTAGAACGAGTCAACAGCACACCAGCTCTCCTGCCCTGGAAGACATCTAGGATGGATAGAACCCACAGTAATGGACTAAATGAACTTGGACATCTTGGAGGGACAGCCTTCAACTATGGAAATGATACCCATGCTTGTGTCTGTATATATATAGTTGGAAGGTGTAGGATTTGGGAATGATGTAGATGGTATAGAATACCATACTCTCAATTAGAGAATACCATTCCTAAACCACAACAAGTACAGGTAATATTTTACTTCGTAACATTTATGTAAAAGGACTGGAATTTTTTTTTCATTCATCAGAGAATGGAAGACACCAGTTTTTAAAGTGAAAGACTTGAAAGTATTCAAAGAAAAGATTTTCCTTACCCATTGCTTGCTTTCCCCAGGACCTTCCTCCCCACTTCCCATTTTGGTTTTCACTTTATGGTTCTACTATATTTTCTGCTTAGTCCAATAGTTCTGATGAGTCTCTTGGGGTATTTCATATGCTTGTGTAAAGGTCCTAACATGTTTATTAATAATCATAACCCTCTGCTATTTAATAAGAAGCTATCAGCTCAACTGCAGGAAAATTTGTGATGATGGCATTTTGCTTTTCTTCCTTGGCAGGAAACTGAAATTTAGGTAATTGTCAAGAAACAGTGTTGTCAAAAGATGGAATCAGTACCACATTATACATGGCCACAGGTTACATGAGCAAATCAAGAGCCAATTCACATCAGGAAGGAAACCTTTGTAGCACCTCTAATTAGCAGTCCTTTAATCACCAGCCCTCTAAAGGTATCATTAAATAATGGAGACTTGATAATTTATACATTCCCACAAAGTCTCAACGAGAAAAGGTAGAGCTTTTTTCAAATTTACATAAAGAAAACAAGCAATGGTGACCCTTATCTTATTGCACCTGGACTAGGCAGTTAATTTACTATTTCCATTACCAGAAAAGGCACTACTAAAGGAATTCAGGTCAGAATACTGGCATGAAAGCAACAGTTCAGCATCTTACGTGTAGCATCTTGCTACTCTCTTGAGGAAAAACAAGCCATACTTTGACCACCAGTTCTAAGGGGGAGTTAAAGTAAACTACACACATGGCACAAACCAGAAAAGAACTCCACAAGTTTCAAATGGCTTCTGTTTATTGCTCTCCAAAAGTTTATCACATCACAATGCAGACAATAAAATATCAGTTGAAACCTGTACACTGCAAAAAGGATGTACATTGGCTGAGTAAAAAATGAAGTTTCTGACATTTATTTTTACAACTTAACTCATTCTGGCCACATCAAATAGAATATCCAAGCTGTCTAACTCCAAATTTCCATTTAATTAATTTCTTAGTAGTAAAAAGAGTTGAAGAATGACAAAAGAATATTTTGAGGACAGTCAAAGAAATGAAGCAATGTTCATATGCATTAAGAACAATAGTTGTTCTAACCTATGCAAATAGGTCAAGTTTTTACCTAGTTTTGCAGTATACTACTGAAGAGCATGGATGACTTAGCTGATTCTTCATTACTTGAAATAATTTCAACTGGGTCAACTCTAGGTGTGTTGGAACATCTGTATTGTCTAGAGATGACCTAACAGGTGTTTCCAATTTCCAGCTTCTGCTGTTTTTTTTTTTTTTAAGTTACTCCTATGGGTGTTGTCAGCTAAATGCATAGCATTCAGCATAATATAGCTTCTTTGCCCCACAGCTACATTAAATGTACGATAGCATTACCAGCTACCATTATCAAACAAATTAAAAATGAAGAATTAAAAAAGCCAAGAGAGAAGTGTCCTGTCCCTTTTGCCCTTCTGTATTTACGAAGGCATTAATCTTGACAACAGCTATTTTTCTTTCTCCAGGTATAGCTGCTGTCCTATTGCCCTCAATCCTAAACTTCAATTACATTGTCGTCCTAATCTTTTTTACTCCTCCTCTTCCTATTCCGCTTCATATCACATCAAATAAAAAACATTCTTAGACAAAAGAATTAATGAGATCTCAGGAACCAAAATCAAGCTAGACATCAACACTTCCCTGCCTTCAAGCATGTACACCAGTGTTATTGCATTATATGAATGATCTGCAATATCAGGATATTCCAGGGACATCTTTTGAGTTACTGTCACTCAACCACACACAAGAAATACAAATCTAGCCTAGTCAAAACCGAATAATATCAATCAGCATGAAAAGTTCTATTCCTCCTTCATGTAAAGATCCTCTCTGGCACTTGCACTGTGACTCAGTTGCTGTGTCTTCCACACAGTTTTCAGTTCCTCTGAGTTAAAAGATCTATTAATGCAAACACCTGCTTGATTAAAAAAAGGCGGGGGGGGAGGTAAGGTGTTAGTGTTAAAAAGGTTATAGAGAATCTAATCATCATCATCTGGCTTATGTGACCATTTCATCACAGGATCTTTCCCTCAGAGGAAAGACAGAGCTAACACTTTCTATGAAACAACTGCTGAAACATCCTTTTATTCATCAAGAGCTTTAAATTGCCTAGGAGTGAAGAAAATGTACAGCCCTGGAAAATCTAAAGCTTCCAGTCCAATCTTCAAAAACAAAAAACAACAACAAAAACAACAACAAAAAAAGGCAAGCTTCTCTGCTTAGAGTTCTCATGAACTAGCTCTTTCAAGATGCTCACTCTTCCCTTGACAAACTCTTGAGACTAAAACTGGACACCATACTCATCACAAAAAGCAGACATTATTTGGCATGAAAATGGAATTACTTTCTCACTTTAAAATACGAAGGAGCTTCTTCTGTACAAAAAGGAGGAGGGGCTATTAAAGCTGCAAGACTAACACAAAACAGAAGCAGCCATTCGAATCACGTCTGTTTTCTGTGTTTGTCTGCTTTAATGACAGCAAATTAATACAAGTCACTTTCCTCCCAGTATGTGTGCATCAGCCAACAATTGAATCAGATAGTATGCTACTTCTTATTAGTTACACTGCATTAAAACTATTGGAAGAGGAAAAGGAGGAGTGCACAGGAGTGTTCCTAGAACTACTAGAAGGTCCGAGATAGCTGTCCTGGTTTGGGACAAATACGTTCAGAGAGATAAATATTCTCTGACAAAAAGGAGGCCACAGCTTNATTTTTCCTGGCGTAAAGTTAGCGATAGGTGATATGGCGATATGGGATACATCATAAAGTCACCCCAAGACAATAGCTTACACTTCAACTACAGATTTCTCTAAATCTGGGGTACTGGGAAGATTGCATTTTTTCCCAAATCTACATTTGCCATGTGGTATTTTGAGCATGTTTATCATCTCAGAAGGAATTTAGGAATTAGCTACTGACTAAAACAGATCCAAGATAATCATAGGTGCACCAGCTTAAATGTAACAGATTGCAACTATGAAAATATTTCAACAATACCTTAATTTCCATTATGACAACCTGATTGGTGAGACACGGATCATGCTAGTTCACTTTTATGTTTTCAGCACTGGTCCTAAGGAAAACAAAGAGTAGAGCAAGCCTATTTTCTTAAAGTATTCATCCAGACCATGAGTCTTTTCTTCAATTAACTCGGCCTCATGTGGTTTGTTTATACAGTAATCCCAAAGAGATCTAATTTTCAAGTACTGTTCCAGTCTCTCCTTGAATACATTTAGAAGTTTTGCATTCACAATGACTTACAGACCTTTAGTAATGACTCACACGAATCTGTCAGTGATGTAACAAGTTAAACTTAAGCCGACAGTGTGCCCCATCAGCAGAGGCAGCCTACAGCATCTCGTACTCTATTAACAGGACCTCAGGCTGTTATTAGACAAACTGATTATTCCCCTTTACTTAGTGCTTGTTAGACTGCATCTAGAATATGCATCTAATTTTGCATTAACAAACTGGAGCAAGTTCAGCAAAGTGCTACAGTCAGGTGGCTGAAGTGTCTGCCTTGTGAGGAAATGCCAAAGGATTTGGGCTTTATCAGCTTGAAGATGACACAGCTTCAAGGAGACCTGAGGACAGTCTCACAGCACCTGTAAGGAGGTTACTGAGAAGCCAAAGGCAGGCTCTTCACAGTGGTGCACAGACAAAGAACAGGATGCAACTGGCATAGTTTGAAGTGAGAGAATCTGACTCTATAGAAGAAAACAGCTTTCTTCTCACAAGGATAGACAGGCAAATAGGTTGCCCAAGTTGATTTTGGAGTATCTGTGTGTGGAGGTTTTCAATATATGACTACATAAAACTGCAAGCAACGTCACAGCTTTGATTTGACCTCACAGCTGACCTTGCTCCAAGCAGAGGTTTGGACTAGAGATTTCCTGAGGTCTCTTCCAGCCTGAGAGAAGTATCACCTTTCTGTGTTATCTTGCTGTGTGAAAAATCATACTTGCTCTTGCTAAATAGATGATATGATATGTTCCCTAGTTCTTTTTCTGTAAGGTATAGTAATCTGTCCCTATATCTATCCTCTCAGTGTCAATCTTGCCTTGCAGACTTCTATCATACCACCACCCTCAATCCTTAAGCCACTTCTTTCAGTAAAGAGACCAGTTGTATGTCATCAAATTCAGAAAAAGTCCACATAGACAATTCCTGCAGGTCTCCTACACACGAGAAATATGAAATTTACTGTGTAGAAGTGCCCAGGAAACTGTGACCCTTGTAGAACAGCAGGACACGTTTACTGGGGTCTGAGTTATTCACCATCTCCAAAGACACTTCATTAGGTACAACTGTGACTAAATTCAGTAAAGGAAGATGGAACTATTTCTTAGTTGCATTCTGCTGCCAAAGAGGAGGTAGGGTCAGGATGCAATTTCTTATTTCTTGGTATTTTCTGATAAAAGAGCACAGAGAGAATGTCCTTCTAGAAGCCCAAAAGGCAGCACACCAGAGGAGCTGAATACAGACTAATGTTAGCAATGAGAAGCACAGCAGGATTCATAGCTCACTTGGGGCTTGGAGGAAGAATAGAGATGTTATTTCACTACAGTTTTACAGAATCTCAATGGTAACAAAATGGCCTAGTCAGGATGGATTGAAGCCAAACTGCTAGTATTGATCTCAGCCCATTCAACTCTCCTCTAAAGAATGTCTTTTTGCCTTCATCCTTAAGCTATAGTTTATTCCATTAAAAAAATAAACCATCAGGAAAAGAAATCAAACCAAACCAAAAAACCCAAATGATGAAAACCAACCAACCAACCAAAAAATCCCTCCAAAGCCGCAAAAAACAAATAAAAAAACCACAAACCAAAGCAAAAAAAAAATCACAAAGACAATTCTTGTTCTTTCAGTTTCATTTAGCCACTTCAAATTTAAGTAGCATAACATCTTGCATGACCTGTTTGAGACTACAAGTGTTTGTTTTAACTGTAGGTAATCCTTCATTCTTCCTTACATACCTGTTCACATTTCCTTAATTATAGATATCAAAACAGAAAATACAGTTTACATTTACTATCGCTGCAAGAGATTAACCCCAAATTTTCAGTCTTGGCAGCTAAAAAAGAGTTGGGCCAGAAATACCAGCTATCAGGTATTCATCAGAGCCTCAGAAGTTAAGAGTTTTACCAAGTATAATAGGCTACTTCAGCAGCAGAGTTTGGAATAAGAAGAAGGTTTTCAGATATCTAACCTTTTGCTGGTCATTAGCAGTATGCTTTTGAAATAAACTTCCCGTTCTATCACCACTTGAGATGCTTTGGTTTACATTAGAGCAGTCTCAGAGTACACAAACTTTACTCCTTTCAAATAAAACTAAACTGGAAGATGCAGTCCAGCATTTAACAAGATATTAGTCTGTAGTACCAGACTAGAGCTACTCTAAAGTAACACTTCAGAAGCAAAATGTCTGAAGTATAGATCTCAGGCTCTTGATATTAAATTTCATGCTGAAAACCCACTCTCATGCTGATTCCTATTGTAGACACGGCCTAGTCTTCTAGTACTAAATGGGGACATTTTAGTCTAACAAGGAAAGAAACTCAGAGTTCTGAGCTTTTTGACCTCACCTCAAATATAACATTGTCCCTTGCAAGTACTGGAAGGCCAGTGATGTGAAGAAATGCATTTATGGAAGCTCACCATTCCCAAGGCTCTCTAACCTTCCCCAAGGTCACCTAGTGGGAGTGTAAAAATGAAAAGTATCCAAACCTAGTAATATGGCATACAAACCATTCTATGTAAATGATATACACCTTTTCTTGCTAATACTTCCTCTTCTTTGCCACCATGCAAGGGCATCCACCTCTAGGAGAGATAGACATACGTGTACTTTATGCAGGCAATCTGTTAAAAGTACCATGCCAGAGGAAAAGACAAGTGTAATGGTTCTTTAATCATTCTCACCATGAAGTGCCAATTCTTTAGTGTCTTATGACACTCATGAATGATACAGAGGGCTGGCATGATGAATGCAGAGCAATTCCGACTGGCAGACACTTTCAGAGAATTTATATCCTTCTCACACTCCCAGGACAAAAGGGCTCTTGAGCTGAGTTATCATTTGTTCCATGAGAGGATTTACAGTCTTGCCAGCAACTCCTTTTACCTTACTCTATAAAGCGTTTATTTTGATATACTGATTGTGATCATTCAAGAACAACTATATCTGAAGCAAGTCAGCAGTGGAGAGAAAAAGCAGAATGGTTCTGAATAACTTGCTCACCTTGACCTTCGTTACCCTCAGCCAGTTTGCTCTGTCTTTGATATCAGTTCTTTTCCGGCATCCTCTGAGTAATATCACTCGAGGGAGACATCTTATCTCCCATGCCTGGCTAACCTTCTTTCATGACAAAAGATGTTCAGCCACAAAAGCCATCCACCATGGTCCTTTCTTATCATGGCACTAGAAAGCACCTCAGCATCAGTTTTTACACCACACTAGAGGGGCCTCCATCTTATAGTTACATGCAGCAACAGCTCCTGCCATGAGATTCAATGGCAAAGGAGCTCCTGGATCTTGTCCAGAAGAGCAGGGTGATACAAGCACACAATGCTACAGCCTCAACTGTACTTGGAGACTAAGATATTCCCACTGCCATGACGAACATATCACCATCAAATATGTATTGTATGAGCAATTTTAACAAATGCAACACTTCTTCCCTCTGGCAGAGGCTACCTGTAAGTGTTATGACTTTGATATTCAGCCACTCTCTACAAGTTTTTCCATCACTATTGTTTCCTGAGAAATTCAACAGTTACAATTTTGACTAAAATACATCATTGCCTGAGAGGCCCTGGGTCTGAGGCCTTCAGCTGCACAAAGCAATAGCATGTGTCACACAAGTGAGGATAATGAAAGGTCTGTGGGCTGATCACATTGATCTAATGACAGCAGTGATTTCTCTACACCTCATTTTGAAAGTATTAGGTGACTTCAGGCAGAGAAGCAATAATTTTCTGTGAATATTACAGATATCATAATCACAGAGAAGAATATGATCTTTTCTTACACATTTTAAATTATGCTTTAACACTACATTTTTGCACCTCTACACAGTATTTCATCTTAAATGCCCTGGCATGTCCTATTCTTGAAGGGGGCTTAGACAAACTAATAGGAGAAATTTAACTTGCTTGCCTTTGAAATTAATCTATCTTTATATTAGAAGATGATGCACCACATCCCCACACAGTGCAAAGGTACACTAGTGACAAGTGCTAACAAACACTTAACTAGACATGTAAAAGGGACTTTGTAGAGTAGTGAGTGAACCATATGGTATTTAATGGTATTGTTAAGAATTTCTAGAGAGATAATTAATATGGCTGAAGAAACAGTCTACTAAAAATGGATAGTCCATGTCCTGTTAATCTCTTCTCCTACTCCCGCTGAACAACTTTGATTAAAACTGATGATTTTCTTCACTCATACTTCATCTGCGTATTCATCTACACCTCTGCAAGCACTGAGCCCCAGTATATCACTTTCAGTCTCTACAGCTTTATTGTGAATTGCCAGCTGTATTCTCAATCAAGCATTTAATTACTAAATTGTTCATTTGGGAGACAACACAGGGAAGAGTTCTCTTTTAGGTATACCTTTCAGGGTGCCAAAGACATAGAATTCTATATAAAGCTCAGTTCTGTGCTCCCTAAGGTGGAAAAAAAATCTTTCTCAAATAAGTTGGAAAAATAAATCCCAGTCTATCTTTTTTTTCTCTCCTGTGCTGTAAATGCAAACTATTGATTCACCCCTAGCTCTTTCATGCCTTTCACACGCTTCAGTAATACAGAGGATTTGTTCTTCATCCTTTCATCTCCAGGCCTGGAATGCCTCCTAAGCCTTCTGTTAAGGGTCACTCATTCTTTCTCAAACTGCAGCACTTGCATCCTACAGAGCTCCACGTGTGACAGCCAGAGAGACATGCAAGTAGCACACAATCATTTACCTCCTAACTTTTTTGGCAGGGAAGACAGAAAACCAAAATTTTTATAAACCCTAGTTATTCAAACTTTTAATCATTTATGTTTGATCTCTTGTAAGCCTCCTTCTGAATGCAATATAAAACCAGCAAAATATGAGTAAAAGGTAATTTCCAATGCCTTCCCCTTGCATGAAGTTGAACTGGAAGTACTGTTCCATCAATTCCACATGCCCATAGAAAACAGGAAGTATGTTTTCTATGCTCAAATGCTTAGAAACAAAGAACCATTGAATAAATTGGAAAGAACATGTAGAGATCCTGTAGTTTCCCCTCTCTTCCAACTCAAACCAAGGCCAATGAGAGCAGANNNGAGAGCAGAATACTCCAGAACTACTTCAGTTCAGTTTTGAATATCTCAAAAAAAGGCATTCAACAATTTTTTCATTGGCAACCAGTTCCAGTATTTTACTGTCCTACTCTTTAAATTACAATTTTCCACATTCCATCTTGGGCCCCTTTTTTCTCGTGCTATTTCTGTGGGTCTGCAAGAAGAGTCTTCTCTACAAACTCCTAGTCTGGTATTTCCAGTATATAGTAGTATATAGTATATATATGTAGTATATATAGTATTTCCTTCCTTTCTCCCCTTAGGGCTGAACAAATTATGTTCCCTCAGACACTCATACCTCATGCTTTCCAGCACCATTACCACCTTGGTGGCCTTCTGCCATGTGAAGCCCAAACTTGAATGCAGTACTCCAGATGCGGTCCCCCAAGTACTGACTACAGGGGAGGAAACCATTCCCTTGGCCTGCTGACTGCATTCTTGCTAAGGCAGATCACTATGTAATTGGCTCTCCAAACGAGGACACACGGCTGACCATAATTCAAACATTTATACACCTTTTCTACAGAGCTGCTTTCTTCCATTCAGTTGGAACATACCCTGTTGTCCTGTCGCACAGGAATTCTCTACTGTTGTGGTGGGCAAAAAGTCACAGACCCTCTGTGTGTTGCGAAACAGAATAATTTTATTGTGATACAGCATTATTTTTATACTTTCTAATAGTTTATTTTGCCTAATTGTTTATTCCTGCCTGGATAGCTACAGCTTTAACAATAGGTTCATTAAGGTCGAGTTCTAACCAATCATCTGAGGGTTAACTGCCCACATGCTCTATCTTCCAATCAGGTTCACGTTCATGTAGTGTCCATGCACTGACCAAATTTGGTGTTTCGTTTTCCTGTCCCTGGATGAAGCCTTCTGTCCATATATCGGTTTTCTTTTCTGGCTTCTACATCAGGCGTAAGCTGCCAATAACTAAGCGTGTTCTATTAATTTACCTTATCATATATTGCCACACTTTGTAGATGATTTGGCATTTGCTTTTGTCAAATTTCATAAGATTCACCATGATGACCCCATTTCTCCAACATGTTGAGGTCTCTCTGAATTGCAGCTCATTAATGGCTGTCCTCAATTTGGTAATTTGCAAACTTGCTGGGAGTACTCTCTATTCCATCACCCAGGTCATCAACATAGACATTAAACAGTACTGGCATCAGAATTGACCCCTGAGGGGCATCACAAGTCCTAAGCTGCCTGTTGAACTTTCTGCCACTGAACACAGCCCTTTGCACCAGCAGACAAGCAACTTCCCACCCACTTGATCATCCACTTACCTAACCCGTATTTCACAAGCTGGGCTATAGGGATACTTCAGCAGAATGTATCAAAACCTTTGTAGAAGGAAAGGTTAACAACATCTCCTGTATCCCCATTATTCACAAAGCCAGTCCCACTGCAGAGGGCAATGAGGTTGGAGCATAATTAGCCCTCAGTAAATCCATGTAGGCTATTCCAAGTTAGTTTTTCATCCTTTGTGTGGTTGCAAGTAGCTTCTAGTGTATTTTGCTCAGTAATCTTCCCAGGAACTTATGCTAGGCTGACTACACTGTAATTCTCTAGCAGACATGGCATTTGAGTTTGGGGATTTTTTCCCAATCATTATTAACATTTGCACTGTTTTATTTTGGTTTTTTTCCCCAGCTACTTGCTCTCCAAGTATCTCACAATTCCTCACTGTATTTATTGAAGATCAAAGTGCAACAGTGTGATGTAGGCTCTTGGGTCTTAATATTTCTTCTATTCTAGAAAGAATTTCTTTCCTTTACATGTGCTCTCCTCAATATTCCTGTTAAAAATAGATCTCCCCTTGTGACAACTCAGTCTCAGGACCTTCAAGCATTATTTCATCTATTTAAGGGCCTGAAACAATAAAAAGAAGTTTTTGTTCCAAGATCAGCCACTTAATTCATCAAACAGAAGAATCTGTTCCTGAGCTACGAACACATAGTTTCATGAATCCACCAAGTATGACCAATGTTACATACAGAAAAATGCCTTATTCTATTGAAAATTCAGAAAAGTCTTTTCCTTCTTGTGGAACGGGCCTAGAGACTTGTTCCATTAATCTGATACTTTCTCCCATTTTAGCTAAGCTGAATGGGCTCACTCGTGTAGTATACTTGGAGCTATAGGTTAGCTCTTCAGATTTAGGTGTTCTGCTTCAAATGCAGCTCTCAACTTTGCTTCTTTGTTCTAGAGAATAAGATTACTACAGAATTCTTTTGGCTTTTCCATAAGAGAATGCTTCTAGAAGATACTCACAAAGCCTTTGAGAGTTGCAGTTACCTCAGGGAAGTCCTTCCAACACATCATTCTGACAGTTATATCCTTCCCTTCAGTACTATTAAATTGGAATGCATGCTTAGAGCAGAAAGCAAATTTCAGAAAAATACAATTCTTTCAATGATCTCAGAGGCTCTTCCATGGGTTCACTTTCCTTTGTTCAGAAATTCAGAGGTTATTTTGAAAGGTGGCTTCCATACAGGGAAAACTTTGAAGTACTTAATACATTTGTACATTAATTTATTTCTTTTTACATACAATCTGTTTCTATATCATTTTTGCTAATCCTAAAAGTTATTTATATTTAAACAGGGGCCTCTGGCTTTTATTCTCTCCATTTGATTCTCCCATAAGTCATAAAAAGCTGAATTGATAAGGTGACAATTGCCACAACAGAACAGTAAGGTCACACACATAAGCAAAAGAGAATGTCATTCTGACCTTACAACAACCATAAATCTGAGCAATTCATCTTAGGTCAGTAACTTGGTTCAAGTATATTTAGTTATAAATTAAATCATTCTCATTTCAGTACTTCAAGGCAGTATTTGCTTGCATCTTAGTTTATATCCAGATACAATACCTTCTGTAACATTGTATTGGGGGAATGTTGGGGAAAACCCATCTTCTGAAAACTGAAGTCACTACTAGTGAAATTTTCCACCTCTTACCAAATATATCAGAACTTCCTCCATCACTCAGATTCTTCTATGACAATGTCTTCTATGAGTACATGGGGTAGTTTGAGTACATGAGTACATTGCCTTCTCTTTCAAGACAATCTTCACACAACACTACCAGAACAGATTTAAACCATACACTGTTGAGCAATGCAACAGACATTTCTGTCCAGTTATTTTGGCATTAGGCATAGTCTATCAGCAACCACTTACTGTCCTGGTAGAGCAAAATGAAACCGAAGACTTTCTAGCTCTTACATAGCAGCTAGACCATCCAGTGCAAAAAAGCTACAAACCACGTAAGACAAAACCACACAATGCAAAAGATGTACAGTCCTCTCTTTTGAGTTAAGTCAAGCACCTATATGTGATGAGGGAGTTTAAGGCTGTCCTGTGCCAACTAATTTGCACTGCTGTATCTACAGCTGAACTACATCAAGCAGAGTGTATAAATAATGCCACACAGAGAAGAGAGAGTAGCCTGTATGCTAGCAGATGTCAAAGTAAGTGTTACTTGTCCACTCAAGCCAAATCAGCCAATCTAGACCTTCAGAGACTACAACCACACTGAGCTCAGGCATATTAAGAATTATGTTCTATATACACTTCTGTATTAACCCAGCAAGAATTAAGAAAATAGAAGCTGGTATCTCAACTATCTAGGATAGCTAACTATTTTCCACCATATTTACACTACATTGACTTGTTTTTCATATGCAACCTTACAAAAACAAGCTCTTTGATGGTGTTATACTTTGACTCCAGCTAAATGCCGAGAGCCCACACACAGATCCAAAATTTTCTCAGAGAAGGAAAAAAAACTTTGACTTTTGTGATAAGGATTACAAGCAACTGTTTATTAACTATTTCACAAGCAAAACAGGCTCTAACTTAGAATATTAAGTATTAACTACTAATAAATATTAAGTATTCACTGCTACTACTACTAAAATCAGAACTTAAGAGTTTAAGAGTGAGAAGTTCGATAGATGTTACAGACACCTTTCTCCCCCCCACCTCCTCTCTTTTAAGACTCTTCATCTTCCCCCAACAGCATGGGAAGGCTGGGGGGGGGAGGGGGGGGTTACAGTCAGAGGTTTTCTTTGCTGCTATTCAGAAGAGAGAGAGAGTCCCACCACAGCTTTCCTCGTGGGGTCTTCTCCACAGAAACAGTCTGTTACTAACTGCTTCTTAGCGGATTTGTTACTAACAACAGCTTTTTTCAGGTATTGTTGTCACGTAAGTCACTTTACCATAGGTGCAGTTATTCAGGTGCTGTTTGGCTCCTTCAGCGTAGGTTCTTCCAGGCCACCAGTCCTCCCAAGAAATGCTGCTCTGCTACTCAGTGTGGGTCCCTTCTTCCTACGGCCCACAGGACTCTATCAGGCCCCTTTGCTCCAGACACAGACATCAAATGTCCCACAGGATCACAGCCTCTCTCCTCCAGCACTTCTCTGCTCCGGCATGAAAATCTTCCAATCTTTCCATGGGTGTGCATGCGAATCTTTGCTCCTATGATCCCCCACAGCTTGCTGGGGCCCTATTCCAGTGTTTAAAGCATCTTCTCTTTCTCCTCTCTCCGACCTTGGTGTTAATCAAACTTCTCCCTCTCCTCTCTCTTAAGTGGCCGTGATGTTCTGCTTAGCCTTTTTTTTCTGCTTCTTCTTAAATATGTTACCACAGAGGCATTACCAGTCGACCTTGACTAGCTGGGAGCTAAAAAATCTCCAGCAGCTTCTTAAAGAAGCCTCTCTCCTAGCCCCCCCCACCTAATAAAAAGCTCTGGCTACTTAAAACCACAACAGACAGGTAGAAAACTTGGATTTTTTTGACACACTGCTTCAGATCAATTTTGTAGAAACAAAGGAATCAAAATAAACATACTAAGAAAATAACAGCATAAAAATAAATAAATAAATAAAATTTCAAAAAATCTCACATCAGACTCTCATGACAGTAGTAACTATACATGACTACTCAATTAGCAAAAACACAAGTGCCCTTCCCTCATCCCCACACTTTTAACAACACACCAGCATCTTGCTTAACAAGTTTGAAGAAAAACTAAATTTCCATTGTTGCTTTGCCCTTACTTTCAGATGTGGAGATTTCCATCACTAAGTGCTACATAAATCAAGATACTACATTTCAGCATGCTTCCTTACTGCAAACATATTGGTATCATTCTTTTTTTACAAGGGGAAAGGCTAAAGGAGTTTTCAATTAAAGGAGTCCTTCAATTAAACTGCATGGTTTTACTTCTTTAGCAACATTGGCATCATACTTTTTTTTGTGGTCTGTTGTGTCCGGTTTATCCAGGAGGCAGGGAGAATGACGAGAAGACTAGACTCCATGAAGTTTTGCATGTGTTTATTTAACTACTTGTGTGCTGGCATTCTACAATCTGATCCTAAGCATTCTAAGCATAGCTAAGCATATCTTACCTACCTAGAAGACTCCGCGTCCATGCCCTCCAGACAGTGTGTCTGGTGGGCCTGGACACATCTCTCTGCCCCATCAGATGTCTCATGACCAGGCAGAGGGTCTGCTCTCTAAGAAGTCAGAAACATGTCTGCCTCTTCTTCTTATGCAGTTTCAGGTTATACATCAGCATTATACTGTTTACATTAAATACCCAATGACCTGGAAATCGTGTTCTCCTTGTCCAATTACGAGAATCTGTCCATGTCCAGTCAGAGTCTTACTTCTACACATGCTCAGGCATAGATTTGGCCTACCACATAGGGCTACAGTGGTCATGCTCATTTCTCCTTCCAGGCTATCTTTTGTATGCAGAAAAGAAAATAATCACAATATTTTCCCCTCCAGATCTTCTCCTATGACATATATCTTCAACTAGGTCCATGAGAAGCGAGTTAGGAAATGATGGGTAGGGCAAGTAGCATTTAATCAGAGAGAACAGTGTCTAGTTCTAGTTACACTTGTATACCACTTAAGGTTGGCCATTGATTAGATTCCCTAAAGATTATGGCAACACAACCTGAAGAAAGATATTTATGGTTTAAAAGACAACCTATCCAGCATTCTGAAATAAAATTCTTTTTGCTTCCAGGTACACAACCCTCTTACTGAGCTCCCATTTTGTCTTTGCTTTTTCTTCTGTTCCTTAGTAAATTCATTTGCATCCATTGAGATGGTCTTAGGTAACAGGTTGGACTTCATGATCTCAAAGGTCTTTTCCAACCTAGTTAATTCTGTGATTCATTTTGACATTACAGGGTATTATCTCCAATACAGCAATTACAATTAGTCGTTTGTTTGTTCAGCACTGGCCCAAGGGGGAGTCTTTTGCCTGCCACCACTACACAAATAAGCCAATAAACACCAGCATGTGTATCAATAATGCTGAAGCAGAGACATACTAAAAGTATGTATTTTTCACTATTAACTTAAACTCAATATATCAATCTATTTAAAATTTGAGAAGAAAACCAGACAGATGTATTGGCTAAACTCATCCTTTTTGACTCTAGTATAAATTATCCAGATCTAAAAGGACTGACTGGTGAGATGAAAATAAAGCTATATACTCTATGTACAGCTTATCTAAGGAGTGTGTTTGAAAGATTCCTGTAGTGACAAGAGATAAGCTTCCAAAGTAGCAGCAAAAAGGAACAGCTAGGATTGATGTGATGAAAATAGAAGGAAATAAGAAAAAGAAGAAACAAAGTAGTCAGCTGAATATCAAGGGCAACAAAAAACTAATAGTACTTTAAGATTAAGATTTAATCATTAAGATTGGAAAAGATCTCCAAGATCACCCAATCTTTGACCAAAAACCACAACTAAACCACAGCACTACTAATAATGAGCTCTCTCCATGCTTTTATTTTTCCCCTCCTAGTTCTGAAGCAGGACTTAAAATAATCATCTTTCTCACTTCAAAGCCATAATACCTAAGCACACCACCAAACTTTCTATATACTTTTTAAGTGGACACACAGGAAAACTGTCCTGCAGAAATGCCTATGGGCCCTGAAAACTCAGGTACAGCACTACTATTCCTGGTGACCAATACACATTACTGTATAATTACTATTTTACCTAGAGCCTGTAACCATGGCACCCCAGCACTGCTCAGATGTGTACTTAAAGTTCTTTTCAAGTGCCAGTTCAAAGAACATCACCACCAATATTTATTTCTTTATTTCCCCCCCCAATATGTCTGGAACCTTTTGCCTGGGGGCTTTAGTTTAACTTTGGATTTAGTTTCACTGCTTTTTTTCCCCTGCTGATGGTCTGCCAGAGGCATCACCATGGTGACTAAAAGACCTCCTGAGAGGATAACAAACCCTCAAAGTTTTCCTTCAGAGCAGTCTCCAGCTGTTGCAAACTTTCCCCATTTATCTCTTCACAGCCCCAATTACAGCAATTGCATCTTGGAAGCGATTTCCTCCTCCCTCCTACTGAAAATGCTTTGGTCCACCTGTCAATTGGCATCCTTGCTTCATTACTTGCTGACAGCTCACAATACAGCTCCTTTCCCTGAGCAAATTACTCTTAATCAATTCCTTCTGCAACATTATCTCATCAGCTCTTGACCATACAGACACATACGCTCACACACTGGAAAGAGGCTAGCTGTGATGGCTGCCTCCCTGAGGACTTCCAGGACATAAGCAATTTGGTGCATGAGATATTTTCCCAGGCTTGCTGTTGGTTTGTTTTGGGACACTGGATGAGTTTCAGAGATCTCACTCTCCCTTTCTGTCTATACAGGGTGCTTAGAGAAATGTCAATGGAAGAAAGCTTGATTACTTAATATGAAAACAAGGGGCAAGTAAATAAACAAGCAGTATCAATAAACACTGCAACACATTAAGACTGACTGTTTACCCATAACAAAAACCCTAATGGTAATTTTTGGATTTTCACTTAGTTGCCTTATGGGGTAATGCCTTTTCTTTAATTTCAATTCTTCATCCCCTTGCCTTACACCAATAAGCTAAAATGACAAATACCATAGAAAGACAGCTACCCATTCTGCAATGAAAGACAAGAACAGCCTTCACAACTTTGACACATCATCTAGGGAACTTTAATCACATTAAGTGAACCAGGCTGATTTTTCAGAGAAGACAGAAAAGACTTAAGTCATCATGAAATGTGACCCATACCAACAAAGACTATTATAACTTGCTCTTCAAATAGGTGGATGTTGCTTGATTCTGTTATTTCAGTATTTCTTAATGCTGCCTTTTTTTTTTATGGTGCCATATTATTCACCACGTATCAACCCAGAAGTGTGCTTGAAGAGTTTTTATTTATATATTTTTATGTAAGTGTCTCCTCTGGTTTTTAATAGTTTGTTAATGTAATAAAACACACTGAAAGTACCTGTGCATGTGGGTACAAAAAACTCATCAACTGCTTCTAAAGATGCAGTGCACACAAGTGCACATTGCTGAGATTTTAAAGGGCTTGCTTTGCTAATGTATTTAATATGACTGAAATTTTCTCAATTGACATTCCTCTGAATAAGAACATCTGCTTGGCAGATTTACCACTGGGAGAAGCCACACAGGTTTTAACTACACCGCCTTCAACCCTGCTACTACCAAGTCATGAATTTCAAGAGCTGAGAACTAAGTTCACCTTTGAATTGTTTTCACTCCTGGTCCTCCCAGGTGAGGCTGCCAAGAAGATGTGCAGTCAGAGTCATGAGTGTTAATGGGAACTGCCAAATGGATCCCAGATGCACCAGCATCTGCCTCTGTTCTTCACAGACACGGCACTAAACCTTTAAGGGCTAATGTACTGTCTTGGAGCAGTGCTTGTTCAGCATCCTTATTATGCAGGGAAGCAGTTTTCCTCTTTGCACTACAGAGCACAGAACTGTTGGCTGAACACAAAGATCAGGATTAGGAACATTATTCTGTATTCCTATTTTCCATACGAATAAAGTAAAAAACCCCACCAAATTACCTTAGAGTAAGAAAATCTTTCTGGGTACTTCATCACAAACTGAAACAATAAACTGCAACTTTTAATTTTTTTTATTTTCAAGTATGTAGTAGTACTGAAGGCCTCTGTTTGTGGGCACCAGTAAGCATGTGACAAGTGTAAACGATTACTACGGACTGGATAAGCCATGTGTAAGTCAAAGTATAGATGGGGAAATTACATGCTTTGCACTAATATCCCCAGAGACAAGATCCTTTCTATCTTCATTTGAAATTAAAGGAAAAAGGAAATAATACATTACTTTTCAAATCTGTGCTGGCACATAAAAAAATGGCCTAAAACTATTCTTTCAGGGCAGTGAATGACTCTCAAGAATCTGTAATAAAAAACATGTCTAGAAACAGAACCTGACCTTATAATTTAAAGAAACTGTTTTTCTATCACTTCTTAATACTCAGAAAACATCAAGAGAACATAATAATGAAATTTTACAATACAAGAGTTTGAGACATACTACCACAAAACTAGCTCACAACAGACAAAAAGTATTTGTGATTTCTTTTTGCTATCTGCTTGCATTGATTCCAGGCACCCAATACACCCCAAAGAGACAAATCCCAGCACTGCATGAAGCTGGCAGGTTCAGCCACCTCCTCACTCAGACACGTTCTGTTGAAGTGAATTCCAACAAAGACTGTGAGGTCACCTTCCCCTTTCTTGTTAAGAAACAATTGCATGACACTGGCTTTATAAAATGTGATGATAATTTCCCAACATGAAATCATAACAACACTGTATAATTTAAAAAATTTTTCTTTCATTGATTCCATAATGCTTAGAAAGAATAAATACTATCCTTACTTAACAGTCAGGGACTCAGTGTCCACATCTCCAGAAAGAGCCTGCAATTCCCAGTAGACGATATTAACAAGTGCAGTAGCACAGCATCTCTTTGGCTCCTTGTGATAAACTAAGCACCATGGTCAGTGAGAGTGCAGAGAAAGAATTCAGAATTCCCAGCTCCAAGATTCCCAAAGGTGGCCTAGGAGTCCCTAAAGATGATCTGAAATTGGCCTGCAGAACCAAATTACTGTCAGATTTTTTCTGTTTAGAAACTGAACTATGCATTTATGATACTTCTTGATAATTATTTTTGACAGTAACTCAATGTTCAAAAGTGTGAAAGCCACAGAACAATCTCTTCCTTACAATCTCTCATTCATTTTGATAGGGACCTATGCTGACTGACATCAAAGTGTTACAGCTTCTGATGAGAAAGAAGTCCCAATAATAGAAGTGACCAACCTGTTTTCATGGAATGAGTTGCACAGAAGAGTCCCTAGTAATAAACAGCTAAGAGTGACAAGCACTGAAAATAAATCATGGAAAAATCACAATCATGCCTTCATAAGTCTTATCCCTCCAAACACACACAACAGGACATCTGCTGCTCTTTAACCTCTCTTTGAAGTAGTTATATATCACTAGGAGGAAATAATTTCTCCTGGCCTACCAGCGGCACAAATGTGAGCAAAGCTGATACAGCAGTCGATGTTTATGAGGTTTGTCTCTGTTTAAAACCAAGTAACACCATCATTTTTTTAAAGCCTTCAGTGTAAATCAGAGGAGAAAAACCACAAAACCCAAGAAATTTGACCTTTAAGATTCAGTGGGTACTACTCTGACTGCAATAATTGCCATGCAGACCCCTAACTTCTGCTCCTTACTGCTCAGACTGGGAGTCCTGAGGTAGTTTTCCACTGAGGCATTTATCTTACCACTGGAACCTATGTTATATTATGCTGCAAGTGCAGTCTCCACAGGAGAATTAATTCAAGCAACAAGCTATATAATAATTCCAAAAATTACACTCAAAAAAGCCTGCTGCTCAAGAGAAGAAAAGGTGCATACAAAAATGCACTGAACTGGAAACGATACCGCAGAGCCCTGCAGCAGAATGGTCTAGAACATCTAATTAGCTATTGCTGGCTGGAGATTTATTTTAACTCAAAGGTTTCCTTTTCGATTCATTTGTAGATGTTTTCACGAGAGAACAACAACAATTGTTTCCAAATCAAAATAGAAAATTAATTTGTGGGACGTCTGCAAGAGACATAAAATTCAAACATCTGTAATATAATCCAAGTTATCTGCATGGCATAGAGGAGGTTCAACCATTGTTTCTTGCCTTACTAGAAGTGTTACAAACACATCAAACAAAGTTCTGCTGCTGTCCTGTTGTCAACACAGAAAGGTTATCTGAATCCTATCTTCTTCCCAAACTGTACAAATAGAGGCTATAGAATAACTGGAGAACAAAGACTTAGTTCAGAGAGCCCTGTGATAGTCAAAGGAAATATAACCCTGTATTTTCTGCATGGGAAGTATAATCGCCTTCTGTTGTTCAAGGATCTGTTTGTCAAGTTTCTAAAATATGACAAGCCACTTCTACACACACTGCCAGTTTCTAGAGAAAAATATTATGGAATAATTTCCATCCACAGAAAAAATCCACAGATCTCACATTTATAATAAATCACCTAAAACTAGTTCACAAATACAGTTATACTACAGTGTGCAGGAATCTTCTTATTACCAATAACAGTGGAAAACAGTATGTTCAACCATTAACGGTATGTTCAACCACAAACACACTAGACTCAAACAGATTTAGATCACAAAATATCCAAGGTGCAGAAAAGATGCACCGAAAGAGTCACCCCTTTTGCTGCAAATTTTATGTGACCATGTGAGTCTTTCCAATCTTCCCTCTAGCTTCCATACAGGACTAGGAACTATTCATCATGTAATCAAAGGCTGCTTTTACCTGAGAAGGCCCGAGCTTAGAGTTTTTTATTTCTTCTGGAGCCGCAGACACCATATTCAACCCCAGAGGAAAGTAGAACAGATATGTGATTTTCTCCACAGTTGAGAAAAATCCCTCAAGCTTAGGCCTAAAGCAGGACCTACTAACTAAGTAGCTTAGCATACTTAAAAACCTGGGCAGTTTCTTAAGAGATTTATATGTACGGATTAGAAAAAAAAGCAGGCAGTGCCTTTCCTACATCATATAATTTTGGTGAGACTTTTAACTGCAGAAGTATCCATTGGGACTCACCCTGGGATCTTCTGCTAAGACTATCAGCAAAAATAAAAATAGAAGTCTTGCAATGTGGACAAATCCACCGAAAGAAAGTTGACACTTTTCACCTGTTCATTTTGTAATACATAAAAATTATTATTACTGAAACACATCTCATTTGTAAGACTGCTAGATCCCAGCCTTAAAGATAAGTAAAGAGCATTCACTTCAGCTCTTCACTAGAAATATAATTGCAGCATCACCTGGAA
This sequence comes from Calyptomena viridis, assembly GCA_013390005.1. Lineage (NCBI taxonomy): Eukaryota > Metazoa > Chordata > Aves > Passeriformes > Eurylaimidae > Calyptomena > Calyptomena viridis. The sequence goes on from WEIV01008408.1 coordinate 35,862, forward strand.
GTTAAAACAAATTAAAAAAAAGATACTGGAAACAATGCAACATTGTACTTACTAACGTATTTACTAAAAACAGACAAAGCAAGTGTTCAAATTACAAAATAAATACAGGTCTAAGCCATCTAGGTTCCTTCCTACAATCTTTTCCTCTCTACCCAAGCAGGTGCCATTCCAGCTCTTAATGAACTTGAAGATCTTCCAGAGAACTTCAATGCCTCAAAAAGAGATGCTGCTTCTCTGTTGAGACTTCCTTACTCAAATCCTTCAACACCAAAAGGGTAAGCATCTATCACATCTTTTTTCGTACATACTGCATATTGAACACACAAGTAGAAATTCACTGCATTCTCCATCCTTCAAGTTCCAGATATGCAAGTCACAAAGGGATTGAACCTACAGTCTTTGTTTGATCCAAAACCTATTGAGATCAAAGGCTTTGAAACAGAACCTTTAATATTTGGAAGGGATTTCAAATAAGCCTCTAATTTAATTTATTTCTTTTTATATTCTTATTCTTCACTTTGGAGTACAGGACAAAGATTTGAAAAGCTCTGATGAAGACCACATTGACATAGAGAAGGGCTCAAAGAATCTTTTTGGGTTTATTATCTATAACTGCTAGCATTCCTTTCACCTTTATTTAAGCTGTATCTACCAAAAGACGATTTTAGCCAGAGGGTTACAGCTGCTCAGGATATCCTCTGTGTTCATATCTCATTTAATTGTATGTTATCAACCATTCCCTGGAGAACACATTTAATAGATGACGAATGTGTTTCATGAACCAACTTTCTCAAGAGCATTGTGAGATTTGAAAGCCCTGACAGAGACCAATGATCTGTATAACTTCATATTCCCTGGGGAACACCATTGCTCCATTTGAGCTCTCAAATTGTGGGAGAAATGAAGCTTACAAATGGGTGGGGGAAATTCTAAGTAATTCTAAAAATAAATTGATACAGTGAGCACTCATGGTATTGGACTGAAAAAAAGATACACTTTCTGGCTTGGTGCGAAATATTCCGGTTACTCAGAGAGATTAAAATATACCTGTCTTCTTCCCCTCTGACCATTTTCTGCTTATTCCCTTTTAGCCTCTAATCCTGTAGTCTCTCTACATATACAAATTGAGGTGGGGACACAAAAACTGAAAACAGTCATTAAGTGAAGAGAGGCAGATGTTGCAGTCCATGGTCACTTTTGAGTTGCAGGCACAGATGTCTGTCATATGTAACTGGTTAGTAACCAGAGGAAAGGACACTGAAGGGGGAAGTCCCTCACAGAAAGTAGCCTGACAGTAGGTAAAGCACAAGACACTGAGGGTATAATCAAGACACAGGCAATCTCTTCCTCCCATGTTCATGAAATGTTTATTTCAGCAAAGTCCTGATCCATTTATAGATAGACAAAACATATTTTAGATAACTATAGATCTTTTTATGAATATCTACCAACACAATATAAAGAGGAAAAATATTTCTGCAAAACAAATATCACGACCCCATATGTTTGGTACACTAATTTTCTAGAGTAAGTCTTTTTGCCTTATTTCTACAGTAGAGTCCACAACACACAAAGAAAAAGTTATGAGATGAAACTAGACAGAAGGTTTGATGAATTAGTTTCGGAACAAGAAAACTAGAAGGGGAATTGTGTCCACAGCAGTCTGGGGAGTATTCATTACAGCCAAGCAGCACTAAAAGTTTGCAGCTCTCTTGTTGCAATGAGGAAGTTACAAATACTCCTTCCATTTAAATGTTGCAAGATCTTTCTTCCATCAAGTAATTTTCTAGAAAAGCTGCATATTCCAAAGTTACCACTTTTGACCATCCGCAGTTCTTCCTTTCTTTCCACTGTTTCCAAAGAAACAGATGCAAATAACACAAACTGACTTAGAAAACAAAACAGACTTGGAAGCCTAAAAGGACATTCTCATGCAGTAGACTGTGTAAAAGGCAAATGTTTCTCTATACAGCTATGTTTATCTTCTTTTAATGAAGTGGATAGCACCCCCTTTTAACATTGTTTTCTATTTATATATTTTTATCCAACTAGGAGAATCTAGAATCACTCAAAAAATCATTAACACTGACATTTAGACAACACAAAGCCATTTCAATTCAATTAAACAAACACAGTGTGTTAACCTACAGCAAAAGAAGTAGCCGTTCATTTTTATAGGCTGCCGTAAACAGATTTCTGGGCTTCAAAGCCAAGATCAATAAAGCTTCTGCAAACAATAATAATCTCACACAGACTCCATCGACAGCTGTTCAGAAAATATTGTCTGATTCTAAAGGTCTTAGTGACTGGGTGCTTTCTTAGTCTTTTCCTCTTGCTCTCTAACATCAGAGTGCAAGTGCCAAGACCTTAGTGAATTCCTTTACAGCAGCCACCAAAAGGAGCTGCTCCCTCTCAAGCAAGAAAGACTTCCTATTGTGAGAAAACTTGGGGAATACAGTCAATCCGTGTATTGTGCAACTACCTAAAGGCTGATGAGACACATTATGCTGCTCAAGGCTATAAGACACTTTTCTTCAATAAAGCAGGTCAGAGACAGATGAAGTGTTAAGTCTGCCTCTTTTCCCTTTAGATCAGTGCTATTAGCTTCACACTAACGGAAAACTTTCACTCATCCACAGAATGAGCACAATTTAGTGGCCAGCTCTGTCCACAGTGACTTGCTTTCTTTCCTATTATCTCACTAATGAAAAGTAACAGAGAGCAATTCAGGAATAGCAGCGTCTGGATTCCTTAGTCTTGCTAAAGCTGCCAATTTAAAGCCCAGCCTTACGTTCTTATCTACTCTAGTAAACATTTTACTGCTTCCTACTTAAATCCCCAGCTTCTTTTCTGACTGCCTAAGGGTGTATGTCTGTGTGCAGGGATTTGTTTGGGTTCAGGTTTCATTGTTGGTTGTGTTTTCAGTTTTGTCTTTTTTTTTTTTGAGGGGGTGTGTTGTTTAGTTGGTTTTTTTTTAAAACAGTGCTTTGTGGCAGAGGCTATGTCTTCTTCAGCAAATCCATGCTTTAAGCCTACTGACATCTGATAGTCAGCAAATAGACTGGCAATGGTGTGCTTTATCAATGCGGTTATTATCATAATTGTCAAGAGTGGTATGATACTTAAATCACTGGCTGATCAGGAAACACACAAAATGCAAAGACGTGGATGGCATCTCATATCTTTGTTCTTCCCAGCTACATTAGGGCTCTTGCAGACACAACATCTCTAAAATTAGTATTTAACAATGAGATGCAATTATGATGCAGCTACATAATCACATATGGCCAGTGTTAGAATTATGACCCTACTATGGCATAAACTTAGATCCTTATAATGTTTTTCCTTCTTTCTTAGCAAATTGCCCTACGGCCCAAGGAGAAGAGATAATTACACAATGAGTATAGAAATTTGGAGACTTCCTCCTCTCTTCTCTCATGCATCAGTCAAGGATTGAGGTGAGAACTCAAACTGTACTCTGTGATAGCTTAGATCTGATCTGACTCAGGTCAGTGGATTGGGCTGTTTGGGAACTACTGAAAAGTCTTCTCTTTGAACAGAAACTTAAGAGTAAGCTTTGTATGGTCAATATGAGGGATTTAGAGGGCTTCTGTAATTCCACACTGGTTGATTCAGCTACTACATTTAAAAAAAAAAGCATATCTATTTATAATATGTCCCTACAGCACTGTACAGACTATTGCAGGCTGCATCATATATGAAAAGGAAGCTATCACACATATTTCTGCCAGACTCCATACATGAACAAGTCACATTACATATATTTCATTCTTTCAGAGCTTAGAACATCATACATTGTCATCTGATGTGGTGAGATAAAGTACAGTTTAATCACAATGATGAGTGATATCAAAGAAAGCTATAGGATATGTACTCCATCTTAATAATGGAATATTTATAATAATATAAATAATGGAATATATTCCATAATGCGTGGAATATAATTACAGGAATAAGCATTCCCATAATATCCAGTTTTACAAGTCATGGTTCAGCTGTAATTTTAGATTGTTTTCACTAAGTTCAAAGTCACTCTATTTTCATGTTGCTGATAATTAGAACAGGATTGAACCTTTGAGGGTAAGCAGTGAGTATGCCACCATGCTGGTAGATAAGTAGTGTTCTAATTCATATGTACCACATATTAACCATACTTGATGAACAGACCACATTCTGCTGAATACCTACAGCTTGCAAATGAGGTGGTTCTGGTGCTTTCTGGATGCCTCTGGTTTGTATTTACTGTATTTCTTCACTAGAGTCACAACAAATTCACTTTCTATTCATGGACATCTCATCCAGAGGAATCCAACAGCAACTCAACATTTAGTAAAGCAATAAAACAAAATCCAAGCAACAAGCCTGAAGGGGTGTATTCCCACTCAGATTCCCAAACCACCTTGATAGATGGTAAGAGAAACTAGTTCATGGGCTAGAGCAGGCAATTCATTTAGGTCTTCTGGGTAAAAGTCTATATCATCTATAACAACATATTTTTTCTTCGTTTTGCTGGCTCAAATTAGTGCCAGATTTACAATACACCATTTCTAATACAGTTTATAAGGATTACAGAATCACAGAATTAACAAGGTTGGAAAAGATCTTTGAGATCAGCAAGTCCAACCTATTACCAAACACCATCACATCATGTAAACCATGGCACTAAGTGCCTCATCTAGTCTCTTTTTAAACACTTCCAGGGATGGTGACTCCACCACCTCCCTGGGCAGCCCATTCCAATGGCAAATCACTTTTCAGTGAAAAATTTTTTCCTAACATTCAACCTAAGCTTCCCCTGACATAGCTTGAGACTATGTTCTCTTGTTCTGTCACTGGTAGCCTGAGGGAAGAGTCCATCCCCCACCTGGCTACAACCTCCTTTCAGGCAGTTGTAGAGAGCAAAAAGGTCTCCCCTGAGCCTCCTCTTCTCCAGGCTAAATAGCCCCAACCCCTTCAGCCACTCNTAGACCCTTCACCCTTCTCTGGACTTCCTCCAACACTTTAATGTCTTTCTATGAGAGACCCAAAACCAAACACAGGATTCAAGGTGCAGCCTCACCAGTGTCCAGTACAGGGCCACAATCACTTCCCTGGTCCTGCTGGCCAAACTACTCCTGATACAGGCCAGGATGCCATTGGCCTTCTTGGCCACCTGGGCACACTGCTGGCTCATGTTCAGTTTCCTGTAAATCAGTATCCCCAGGTACCTTTCTGCCTGGCCACTCTCCAGCCACTCCATTCCCAGCCTGTAGCTCTGCATGGGGTTGTTGTGGCCAAAGTGAAGAACTTGGCATTTAGACTTGTTAAATCTCATCCTATTAGAATCACTCCATCTATCCAGCCTGTCAAGGGTCCCTCTGCAGAGCCCTCCTATCCTCTAACAGACTGACACTCCCAACTTAGTGTCTTTTGCAAACTTACTAATGGTGGACTCAATCCCCTCATCCAGACCATCAATAAATATATTAAACAGGACTGGGCCCAACACCAATCCCGGGGGGACATCACCAGTGACCGGCCACCAACTGGACATGAAACCATTCACTACTACTCTCTGGGCTCGGCCTTCCAACNCTCCATCTATCCAGCCTGTCAAGGGTCCCTCTGCAGAGCCCTCCTATCCTCTAACAGACTGACACTCCCAACTTAGTGTCTTTTGCAAACTTACTAATGGTGGACTCAATCCCCTCATCCAGACCATCAATAAATATATTAAACAGGACTGGGCCCAACACCAATCCCGGGGGGACATCACCAGTGACCGGCCACCAACTGGACATGAAACCATTCACTAGTACTCTCTGGGCTCGGCCTTCCAACCAGTTCCTAACCCAGCAAGGACTGCACCTGTCCAAACCGTGGGCTGCCAGCTTTTCCAAGAGTTTACTATGGGAAACAGTGTCAAAGCTTTGCTGACATCTAGGTAGACTACATCCACAGCCTTCCCCTCATCCATCAGGCAAGTTGCCTGGTCATAAAAGGAGATCAGGTTGGTCAGGCAGGACCTGCCCCTCCTAAATCCATGCTGACTGGGTCTGATCTCCTGATCATCCTGTAAGTGCAGCGTGATTGCACCCAAGATTATCTGCTCCATAATTTTGCCTGGAACTGAGTTCAGGCTGACAGGCCTGTAATTTCACGGATCCTCCTTCTGGCCCTTCTTGTGGATGAGTGTCACATTGGCCAACTTCCAGTCATCTGGGACCTCTCCAGTGAGCCAAGACTTTCGATAAATGATGGAGAGTGGCTTAGTGAGCTCATCTGCCAGCTCTCATATCATCCTAGGATGGATCCTATCTGGTCCCACAGACTTATGAGGATCCAAGTGGCTCAGCAGGTCTCTAACTTATTCCTCCTGGACTACTGGGGGGCTACACTGACTATGTCTACCAGTTCAGAAGACCAGTTGTCCTGAAGACAATCTGCTTTACTGCTGAAAATGGAGGCAAAGAAGGTGTTAAGTACTTCTGCCTCTTCCACATCTTCAGTTATTATATTCCTCTCCATGTCCAATAAAGAGTGGAGGTTGCCACTATCCCTCTTTTTGCCATTAATATATTTATAAAAATACTTATCCATTACAGAAGTGGCCAGTTTGAGCTGCAGCTGGGCTTTTGCTTCATTATTTTTTTTCCTAGGTGACCTAACAACCTTTTTAAACATTACCTGGTCTACCACCCCTTTTTCCAAAGGTGATACACCCTCTTTTTTTCCCTTTGTTCCTCCAAAAGCTCCTTATATATCCAGACTGGTCATCTTCCCCTCCAGCTCATCTTTTGGCACATCGGGACAGCCTGTTTCTGTGCCTTCAAGCTTTCATTCCTGAAGTATGTCCAGCCTTCCTGGACCCCGTTGCTTTTAAGGGCTGTTTCCCAAGGTACCCTCCAAATTAATTCCTTAAATAAATTGAAGTCTGCCCTCCAGAAGTCCAGTGTGGAGGTTTTGTTAATGCTCCTTCTTGTTTCACTGTTTATTGAAAACTCTATTATTTCAGGGTCAATGCACCCCAGGCAGCCTCCGACCACCAGAAGTCCCACCAGCCCTTCTCTATTTATGAACAGCAGGTGGAGCAGAGCCTCACCCCTGGTAAGCTCACTCACCAGCTGTGACAAGAAGCATACAAAATATGTCAGACATCAGCACTTGTTGGGAAGTGGGTGCTACTCCACCCAGTTAGCAGTGCTATTTCTGCTTTCAAGGGCATTTGGGAACAGAGGACTCCGCCTGCTTAATACAGTTTACCAGCAGAAATGTACTGTCCAGTCACGTGGAAAGAAACTGGTAAGTTTACTTCTTCAGAAGGCAGCAGTTCATCATACTCCCAACTTCAGAGGTTAAAGGTTTAATCAGATGAAGTCAGGTAATAGGTAACTGGCCTAAATGGGGAAGCCTTTTGGTGGGAAAGGGCATGCTTTATACCTAACACTTTAAAGACACTGAATCTGACCATTCATTTGAGAGCTCATGTAGCTGTCATTCTAATTTTGTCTTTCTCATTCTGAATTGTAAAAACAACATGATTTGATCCCTGATCTCACGTGGATAATATAGGTATCTTATATAGTTCCTATATAGGTATCTTCATTCAGCTGCTCGTGTTAGTATAGGTGTAAATGAAACCTGTACTTCAGAAATAAACGATGCAAAACACATCTTCCCTATCATCCCATAAAATTATGTGAAAGATGAGACTAATCTTCATGAATCACACAATCCAATTCTTTGAGGCATTCAGTTAGTTAAGTCATCCTTCAGGGTTATCAGCAATTTAACCAAAATACCAGCAAAAAAAGCCTCACTGCAGACATGTGTGTGGATATGGTGGGTTGACCCTGGCTCAAGATCAGGTGGCCACTAAAGCCGCTGTGTCATCCCCCTCCTCAGGCTGGACAGGGAGAGAAATTATACAGAAAGACATGTGCATCAAGATAAAGACACAGAGAGATCACTTGCCATTACCATCATGGGCAAAATGAACAGACTGAAGTTGCAGAAGTTAATTTAATTTATTACTAATTAAACTACAGTAAGGTAATGAGAAATAAAACTAAACCTTAAAAACACCTCCTCCTCCACACACACTTCTTCCCAGGTTCAGCTGCATCTCAAATTTTATTTACCTCCTTCCCATAGGCAGTGCAGGGGAATGGGTCAGTTAATTACATTCTGTGTCCTCTGCTCCTGCCTCACACTCTTCCCCTGGTTCTTTGTGGGGTCCCTCTCACGGAAGACAGTCCTCCAAAAACTTCTCACACAGCTCCTTCCCATGGGCTGCAGTTCTCCACAAACTGACCCAGTGTGGGACCCTTCCACAGAGTATACAGTCCTTCAGGAACAGACAGCTGCAGCATGGGGCCCCCATGAGGTCAGGAATCCTCCCAGCTCCTTCTTCAGTGCATCAGTGTGGGCTCTTCCTCTCATGGGGACCCAGGTCCTGCCAGGAGCCTGCTCCAGCGTGGGTTTCCCACGGGGTCTTTTGGGCATCCACCTGCTCTGCCACGTAGTTCTCAATGGGCTGCAGGGGGACAGTCTGGCTTCACAGGCTGCATGGGAATCTCTGCTCCAGCATCTGGAGCACTCCCTTCCTCTCTTGCACTGACCTCAGTGTCTGCAGAACTGTTTCCATTACAAATTCTTACTACCCTCTCCCACTACCATTGCACAGGGCTTTTTTCCCCTTATTTAAATGTGTTATCACAGAGGTGTTACTACCACCACTGATGGGTTTGGGCATGGCCAGCAGCAGATCTGTCCTGGAGTCAACTGGCATTGGCTCTGTTGGACATGAAGGAAGCTTCTATCAGCTTCTCACAGAAGCCACCCCTGTAGCCCCCCTGCTACCAAAACCTTGCCATGCAAACTTAATAAAATGGGAAGAATTATTTGCATATTAGTCCTGGACAAGCTACAAAGGAAGATGGAAAGAGACAAGTTTCTGGTATAGCATATATTATCAGAGAAAGCACAGAAATATTAGATAGCTGTGTTGCTATTTCATTCTACCTTCCCTCCATGCTTATCTTCCTCTAAACATAGAGGAATGGGACATCAGCCCAAAACTGGAACACTAACTCCAAATAAACACTTCAACTCTTAGCTGTGCTCTGTAAGAAGGAAACACGTTTTCCTTCACATAGAGTCTCCATACATGAATAATCATGACCTATCTCTGACACAGTAGTAGTATGTTAAGGAAAAAGTCTGAGCAGAAGGCATTTAAAACAAGGCAGGAGTATGAAAAACATACATGAAACAAGTCAAAGTTGATGCCTGTTCTAAGTAGTTATGGCTTTAGTTCAGAATCTTTACTAACTCTGTGTACCTTTTTTGCAGTTGGTTCAGTTCCCAAAAAAGATTTAGCAGTGTAATGACTTCTTAATGAATTGGAAGTTCTACCCCAAGAGTAGGAATAACTATAATTATCACAGCTGTTTTAACTCAATAGAATAGAGAGTGCTGTATGGAGCATTTCTGATTCATTCTCCTCAAACAAAACATACTTTTTTTTTTCAAAATATATATTGTGAAAGCTGCACAAAAGCAGATTTAATGATCTGAGAGACTTTTCCACTTTCCTGTGATTTCAATTGGTTTCAAATGTGACAGTGCACTGGAATAACAATATACCTACATATTGTCCTGGTTTCAGCTGAGACAGTCAATTTTCTTCCTAGTAGCTGGAACAGTGCTGTGTTTTGGATGTACTATAAGAATAATGTTGATAACATACTGATGCTTTCAGTTGTTGCTAAGTAGTGCTTACCTTAAGGACTTTTCAGTTTCCCCTGTTCTGACAGCGAGCAGGTGCACAAGAAACAGTGAGAAAGCATATCCAGGACAACTGACCAGAACTGACCCAAGGGTTGTTCCATTCCATAGAACATCATGCTCGTTTTATAAACTGGACAGACTGGGCTAGGAGGGGCCAATCACTGCTGGGGGACTGACTGGGCATCAGTCAGTGGGTGGTAAGCAATGATATTGTGCATTACTTTTTTGGGTTTTATTCTTCTCTCCATTTTTGTTGTTTCCCTTTTCATTACTGTTATTATTATTATGTTTTACTTTATTTCAATTCTTGAACTGTTCTTATCTCAACCCATGGATTTTATCTTTTTTTTCCCTGATACCCCTCTCCCCATGCACTCGAGGTGGTAGGGAGTGAGCAAGCAGCTGCATGGTACTTAGTTGCTGACTGAGGTTAAACCATAACACACATAAATAACAACTACATCATCCCTTTTCAGAGAGAAGGCATTCCAATCCCCCCTCATGGAACACTGCTACAGCTCTGATCTGACTATACTGGAAATACTAGCATAACTTAGGGGAAGCAAAATGAGTTAACTAAACAGAAACTGGATTATTTATGTCAGGCACAGCAAAAGCAACAGACAAGTGCTGCCTTTCAAATACCTGCTGTCACTTTGCCTATGTTACATATGAACCAAACACACAGAGTTAATGTCACATTTTAAAGAGCATCCTGAAGAACAGTTTATGCTGATCTACCAGGGAAGGCTATTTTACTACACAGAATCTCCTACATTTGTATAGAAAATATCACCTACGCCTTCCAAAAGGCTTTCTTCTTGCCATCCTATTTTCTTTGCTAAGGAAAAGAATAGCCTTTCCATTGTTTATCACATGGTATAAAGACTGAAAAAATGCTACAATTTAACCACATTGTTCCACCTGTTCCTATTTCCTTCATCACTGGAAATCATGTCACCAGCATTTGATGGACATTCCAAACCTACATAGTTAGTGATGCCTCTGCTCAAAAACATTGTCTCCAAGATAGCAAGAATGCTAATCAGAAAGTTTACTTCACATTTTTCAGCACAGAAATCTAAATCTGAAAATCCAATTCCCTTTTTTTTCCCCGTCTTATTCTGAAAGCATGCATGCAAGATGCTGGTGGCAAAATAAAACAGGCACCACACTTCATGTTGAATCACCTTCTCCTCTTTCAACTACTCTATTATAGCTCTCATTAGTGGAAATTAAAAGTACAGCAAATAGCTCATGAACTACTGTCCACCTAGCACTACGGTGCAGCCCCCAGGACACCACAATTAGATGCTTTCTCACAAGACAAGCATCAAAGGAAAGTAGATGTACCTGTTCAAATGGTACTAGTCAGAATCAGATTTGTGCTGGCTGCAGAAAGTAGTTATCACGGCCAGCAAAAAGCAAAAGGCTTTTTTGGAAAAGCCTTGCTGTCGGAAGAGAACAAGGGTGGAGAAAAAGTGATAAATTGTAACAAGAATACACAAAGAAAAAGAAAACTTTGAAGAATTTGGGACAGATTGAAGAGGTGACGGTGGAGGGGCAAGAGTAGGGTTGGGAGGAAAGCAACAACAAGATCCAGAGTTAATTATTTCTACATACAAGAGAGAGGTACATAAGAATTTTTAGAAACATGAAGACACATATCCAGCTCCTAGATTACTGTAACAGACCAAGAAAATGTTCTTTTCAGCAGCACCTGCCTGCCATTCCTTAAGTGGAAACATGCTCTGATCTTCTGACTTTACCAAAACCGCCAAAATCCCAGAAAGCCTTCTAGAAATACTTATAAACAGTCCACCTAAAAATTCAAAGAAAAAGTCATGGCCAAAGCACTCAGACACAGTACTGTCACATGCTTTAATGCTCCTTCAAAAAAAAGCAACCATACAAAAAAACCCCAAACTACTCCACAAACCCCACCACCTATTAGGTGGGTAAGTCACTGCAATGCTTTTGATGACTGGCTAAGAGGCTGCGTTAGTTTTTACAATCTTTGCTGATGCTGAACATGATTTCATGAGCTGCTGCCTGACTGTGAAGCAGACAGTATGGGCTGAAGGTTGTTCATTTAATCGTCTTGCCAATTGAATCTCCTTCAGGACAAACTCCAAGGGCTCTTCTCTCTACTTACTATACCATGGAAAACTCTCACTAAAACCAATGGATCAAACTCTTGAACACCTACAGCAACTATAGCCAATAATAAAAACTGTTCAGAAAGTAAGACTTGAAGACAAAGATTAAGAAAATTAGAATTCTGTTATTCCAGATGCCTGCTTTATCCATTCCTTATCAATATGCTTGTAGACTAATCAATACCTACATGCAAATGATTTCATACACACAGTGACCTTGCAAAATATTCCAATGAGAAATTCAAACAGGCAAAATACTAAGACTTTGCTACAGATGCTGCAAATAGTGGGAGCTGAAATTCATATCGAAGTCACAACAGTACATTTTGTGTTAATGCTGAGTACTACACATCAGCAACATATCTTCTTTCCACACGCTTTGTGAGAGGATGAAGTGAGGGTTTACATTTGTGCCCTCTGCTCTTCTCTCCATTGTGCTGACACAGGCACTTGGAGTGAACCAGACCAAAAAACTGTTTTCTTGAATCGTTTTTCATGTGGATCAGTTAGTTGAACTGGTTCATATCAAACCTGCACAACAGAATCAACATCATCCAGGAAAAAGCAATAGCCAGCAGTGGGAGTGTTCAACTTGACATCACTATCGAGAAGATCTAACCACTGCTCAGCAGTAATGCAGACACTATCAAATACTAATTCATTAAACATTCATTACTCAACTATTTTTTAACAACATGCAAAAACCACCACGACAATGTAATTTTCCATGTACTAGCCTCCCTTACCAGTTATTCTCTGATCATAAGCCATCAAACAGGGATTAAAAGAAAAATACTGCATCTCTCCCCCTCCTTTTTATCATTACTAAATTAAAAAGTAAAGAAATATTGAGATTACTCCTTCATATACATATTTACTTCTATACTTTCCACTTACTTTCTATTCTACTTTTCTTCAGTACTTGAGAGGTACAGAGAGGACAGTTTAATTTGGATTGTTTTCCTCTTTCATGATTATGTTACTTTAAAAATAAGTTAGAGAAGCATTGACGCATCAGATGGCTCAAGAGTTTCAACTAGAATTAATACACAAGTTCAACAGGTGACATTTGCTTTCCTACATTCCTCTTCACCTGTAGTTCAGCCCACTTGAACATGCTCACACAGCATTTCTTTTCTTTTACACTTCTTAAGTGGTATGTCTGGGAGGATTGTATTACCAACACAGATGCCATCGCAGCATCTGTGCCATTCTCTACACAACCTGTTTCATTTCACTGAAAGGTAATGTAACTAAGTACCCTCTTACTTGGTGCATGAGATGTGCCCTACTGGTCACACTTCCTGGTATTTCAGGCTGGCTGCACACAGTATTTTTAAACTACAACTCAGCTTTCACTTAAGAAAAATATGCCATTAAAGAAGCAAACAGGGACAGAAAGCTTACTATTGCTTTACTGGCAGAATCCACAGGTAGAAAAGTCTACATGGTTACAAAGATCTATGTTTCCATCAATGCTTCCCAGTAGTCAAAAGCTGAAATTGTTAAAACAATGACCATCAGCACTTCAAACTTCGTTAGGGAATACAGTTTTATTTCTGCGGCTGGCAAGAGGAATACATCTCAGGTATGAAATTATATTAGGTTTGCATCGGCAAGGTTTTGGATGCAGTGGGTGGTTTCTGTGAGAAGATATCAGCAGCTTCCTAAGAGTTGAGTCCATTTTGTCCATTGCAGCAGTTGGCGAATGATCTCTTTCTGTCTTTATCTCAACCTACAAGCCCTTTGTTGTGCCTTTCTTCCTCTGTCTAGCTGAGGAGGGAGAGAGAGAGTGGCTTGGTGAGCCAAGGAAGGAAAGAATAATCAGCCCTCTATTTCCCACTGACTCCTTGTATCTGCCCAGAAATGATCCTTTACCCACAAAGCCTCTTCTTCCAGCAGAAGGGAAGTAGACAGGAAGGCCTTGGCTGCAAGATGCAAGGACTGAGCACACTGTTAAAATTTCTTTGCCATGAGCCACGATCACTATTTTGTCACATCATTAAAGGTGCTCAGTTTGCCTACACCAATCCTTTCACAGCCTTCCACTGAGGGAAACATTGTGCACAAAGACATAAGAAAACTGTAAGAAGCAAGAAATGAGAGACTCACTGCTGTTAAGGATTCAAAGCTGATGAAGTAAAGGTTTTCAGGTTATTTTTAAATATTGCTGCAGTACTATGTGCTAAAACCTTAAAAGCCAGCATCATAAGACACATCGTCATGGATTCTGTAATAAAGCACTTGCAGCACACCAGTCTCTGTGTCAATAATTGAGCATCAGAGTTTTTTCTTCTTTTCATTTTTTCCTTAAATAGTATGCTGATATTCAAACAAGAATATTAGTTATTTCATTGAATAGAAGTGTCCTAGGGCTTTTTATCTCCTGCTCAGTGTATTACGGACGTACTATATGGATTAGATTGCACTAGCTGCTAATTTTTTTCAAAGTGTTCACTCAGACCTTTTACATGTGTGCTATTATGCAGGAATTGTCAGGGCAATTAGGACTAATGCAGCCAAGGCTCAAAGCGCGGTTGTTTGATTGCTATAGGAATAAAGCAGAAGAAAGGATGGAAAATTCTTCTAATGACTAGACAGACATTATTTCATGGTCAGAAAAAAAAAAGTGTAGCTAGCTCCCAGCCCTAGTACAGATTTCTATATTACCTTGAATCAGTATTTTACAGATCTCACCAGGCATGTTATGGGATTTGAGATCCTCAGCTAAGAGGTACTAGAACCATACAAAATTAGGGCCCATTTTGGGAACACCTGCTCCCCCTTCTGTTTTTTTAAAATTCAGGTGACACATTGNAGTTAGAGCCTGTTTTGCTTGTGTGAAGTAGTTAATAAACAGTTGCTTGTAATCCTTATCACAAAAGTCGGAGGTTTTTTTTTTTCCTTCTCTGAGAATTTTAGATCTATGTGTGGGCTCTCGGCTTTTAGCCAGAGTCAAACCATGACACACATTCAGTGACTTCAGTAAGAGATACTAAAACTTGCTTAGCACAGCCTCCTTCATATACATTTACAACTCCCCTCCCCTTAGGTTCCTTACTTATCCACACAAACACAAAATGACTTATAGCTGGAAAATTACAACAGACAAAAACATCTGAGAGATTTAAGACTTAGCAGTGAATGGATATTTATTAAGTGCATGGAGCAGACAGAGAGTGGCATTGGTTAGTCAGGTTCCACACTTCCTTGCCCCTCCTCCAGAGTTACTTTAAAGACAATAAACTTTATAATGAAGTATTGATAACATCTTCCCATTTAGGCTAACAGGCTTATCACACACTCCACCACTGAATATGCTGTTTTAATTAGCAAGATGGATCTTGGAGCTGATACGTTCTGTTGTGCTATAATTTCTGCCTTTACAGTAATTTTCTCCTGTTTTTCACACTATAATGTGCTATAAATCCTACTTAGGCTGCCTCACTGGTCTGTTTCTGCTCAGAGTCAATCTTTCAGGCCCTCCGTTTCCATGACAACTTCCTGCCATCCTCCCATTTGCAGGATTATCCTACAGCCCCCTGGGGAGCCAGCTTCCATGCTCCTGGGCTCCCGGAGCTGGAGTTCCATTCAGTCCCCTCTCTGCCTCCAGCAGATTTGATTTGCCCAGCCCTGCCATGCTGTCTGTGCCCGGGGCTGCACTCAGGAAAGTGGGCAACCAGTCCTCTCTTCATCCCTCTTGAACGGGGATGCCTAGAAAAATAATACAGACTTGGCTGGTTTAATGCCTCAAATCAGAACAAATGCTTTTTTTTTTAATTTTCTTTTTTCTCTGTATCCTTTGCTCCTGCATTCAGTCTCCCCACAGCCTACAAGCACATACCTTTAGTTGTTTTTAATTCTCAGACTCTGTCCTGTTACCTCTCTCATATTCTCCTTTCCCCCTAGTTTATCTTGCTACATGTTCCTTTGTCCTCTCTACTGCTCTTTTAAACACTCTTTTTCTTCCTTTTACTCATATTCTTCAGTTCTTTCTAAATACAGCTCTGAGGATCCAGAAACCATTATGAGGTCATCCACCAACTACTCCTGCTCCCCCAAGTCATACACCACGTTCTACCAATACATAATTTAAGTCAGTAAAATGACAAACGGGATTTTTTTAAGTTCTTCTACAGATCTCTTACTTTTTCTTCAGTCTCCTTTTGAGTTGTGGAACATTTATAACTTAAGAGCAAGCATCAATCTGTCTCTGCTATTTCAAGGAGCAAACAAAACTAGGGTTGATTGTTTTCTTGAGCTAAGAGAGAGGTGAAAAATTATGATAGGCAGAAGGGCTGCACCTGAGATAACACCTTCTCTAGAGTCACTGTGTGAAGATAGTGATTTGGAGCCTCCAAACACTTGCAGGCAGTGGGGGAGCAGCATTTCTCAGATTTCCTTCTGTGTGACCTATTGATTTTCCAACCCTATCTGTTTTTATGGATGCAGTTTCCTACAAACAAAGGGTACATAATTGCTCATAATAAGAAATCCTATGGGGATATATACACCACCTAAGCTTAAGCATCTTATAAAACTCAAAGCTCCTAGGTTTACAGTTTATGAACAGACAGGATCTTACACATCGAGTTACTCCAGACTTTGGCTGAGCCACTGAGCTGAGTGCTCAAGTTAGGTGCTTCAGGTAGGCTGGGTGAAGAAGGAACTTCCTTTTAGAAGATTCTCCCATAAGCTTACAATCTTCACAGACCTAACGGGTATCTGCAACATGGCAAATTTCCAGCAAGGCATGACACACTTGGGCACCACAGCACTTGATACCTGCGGCACAGTTAAAAAGCAAAATGACCTCTGCACGGAAAATTGGGATCTTTCCCATCCTTTACTCTTCAGAATAACGACAAAGGAAGCTCTACTAGCTGACAAATGGAATCCACAGGTGAGAGTCCTACTAATTTGAGTGCAAATGTATTATGGTATCAGACTGCTGATATAGTGAAATATTTCATGTCTTTGCTATAGCCAGAGAATTACCAACTATAGAAAATGCTGGAAATCCTTCAAAAGCATCTCTACAAATCCTTGATAGCATCTCTATAATCTTTACATTTCCACTCCAGTTTAAATTTCCAAAATTTTCAAGTGGCAATCTAGGCTTTGAAACACCTGCTTCCTTTCCAGTTCCAGACCCATCTCTTAACAGAAACCTTCTCCGAGAAGCACAGAGCAAGAAGTGCAGCAAAAGAATTTGGATCAACAAGAATAAATGTTCCCTGGGGAAGCCTCACTTGGGAGATTTTTTTTTTCTACTAAATTTTCATGCTGTCATCAGTTTATATTTAATAGAGCTCATTATTAATGTAAATAAGACCTTCCAGATATCTTTAATTTAATAAGCAGTATTTTTTATTCACCTGAATCCCTCAAATAATATGGCCTCTAATTTACCATTTGGAATTTGTTTTTTACACTTACTGAAGAGTCTGATTTTAAGACTAATAAAAGATTATACAGGAAAAAGGTGAGCAAGTATTCGAAAATTCAGAATTAATTTCTATTAAGAAAACTTACTCAAAAGTAAGGATATTTTTCAGAACTACAATCTTCTAAGAGATTTCTGAAATTTTTTTGTTCACATTAAGAAAAATTTCTTGCTTATGTGAGTCAGGATCACCTTCAATCTTGCACTGGAAAACTTCAGCAGCTAAATGAAGTCCTATTTTCTGTAGTCTTTACATACTCCATATTTCCTTCCAAGAATTCAATCATATTAAGTGCCTCACACTACACACTTTATACAGATTTGTAAGTATAACATATTTGCCACAGTCATTGCAGGAATTTCAGCACCTTCATGAAAGCTTTCTCTGAACTGGACAGAGTACTCAGCTGAAGCCTAGTTTAAATTATCTTTCTCCTCAATCTGTTTCATTTTAGAACTAGACTTCGGACTCCCTGGCACAATGGCCATCTTTATTCCAATTCATGTAACAGATCAAACTGTTGTGAGGTTTTATTTGAACTGACACTGCTGTAATACCAAAGTAGTTATTAATGATTGTTTTTAAATGCCACATATGAAGAAGAGGCATTCCATGCTAGATCTGTACTCCATATACTCTGGTGTTCTACTTCCAATGGTTGTCAGTACCAGATACTTCATAGTATCTGCTTTAACCCACTGGTTAACTCCCACTAATAGCCTCATTCCCCCTGTGAGCTAGAGCTTAATATAAAATGCCCTTCATCTTATTAAAGTGAACAAAAACTGCTCATATGTGTCTCAGATTCCATACCTCAAGCCACTGACTCACTTGAGAGTTAAACATTTAATAATTTCTCCAGACTCTCTTCATGAATACATCCAAGAGCACATCTATAGCTGTTTTCAGGGAGTTCGTGAACATCTCCACTGTTCTAATAAGGACTTTCCACCCACATAATGGAAGGACTATTCTGCTTTTAGCGGGACTAGAGAAATTCCAGAAAGCAAAGCTCATGAGGACCACGAAAGTTAGGCTTTGAGTTCATTTCTCTCAGAAGGTTTAGGTATTCTTGCACACAAAAAGTGGGATTTTTACCACACACTTATACATTTTCCAAACCCCACTTTGAAAAGGAATTTTAGATCAATGCCTCTAACAATACCCCCAAACACCTCATGAATCAGTGGCATATGTTTCCATGGTGACATCACACTGCATTGACAGTGGTTTTGTCCATGAGGGCTAACAAATAAGCCGTAAGTCAGCTCTCAACCTTGTCTTGAGTTCAAGACAGTCATGCCAGTCAAGATAGTTGATAAGGGGAAATAGTGTTCTCAGAAATATTCTTTTACAAATCACAGTAGATTGCCTCAAGGCCTTTCTCTTCTATAAAATAAACTGCTCTTCATTCTCACTAATGAATTGTCTCCTTTTGTAAAAATCCCAGTAATAAAACATGAGGTTGATGTTTTCCAAAAACATAAGCTAACTTGAATTTTAGCTTGGGCTCTCACTCTCCCTCCCACCAGTGCAGCTCTCCAGACCCCATGCTGTTGTTCATGCCTCAAGGCAGAAGATGGAACACTTGAGTTCTGATCCATCTAAAATCAGAAAATTTGCTTTACTGGGGGGTCCTATTCACTTTTGGCTGGTCAAGGTCACACAGACAACACTCTACTTTTTCACCTGAATGCCAAAAGCTGCACCTACTTAAGGTGCTGAATGTTGGAGCAGCAGCCTTCACTTAAGTCTGGCTTATGTTGTAACAGAACACCCTGATGCCTTCACCAGCACAAGTGCAGAGTTTGGCTCACTTTTGAACTCAAAGAGGGCATGGTATTATCATGTTCTTATTAAAAGATTTCAGTTCAGTAAATTATTTCTGTACACCTCACAAAAAGGTGATTATTATTGGTTAATAAAAAGTCCTTCTAATTGTGTAGTACAGAATGTACAGCAATCTTAGAACTTTCATATCTATCAGAAATAAAGTTACCGTGCACCACAGACATGCATTTCTCCCATGAATAAAATAAATAAAAAAGCCCAAACTCACATCAAGATCAAACACACAATCAAAAGTCCCCAACAACTTGCTCAGAAGCTTTTCATAGGTTTCAAACCCCTGAAAACTCACACTATGACCAAGACTTTGTTCAGGACCATCAATTGTAACCTGACTCCATTATAACAGTACCACACAATTCCAGTTCCCTAATACATGCAAACTGCAGACAGTCAAGAGCATGATTATGTGAAAATTGCTCTAATGCTTCTCTGACAACACTTCAGCTGAAGTCTCCCTGAGCAGTGAACAGTTGTGAGGTATTTACATCTACTTCTTACCTTGGGAAGAGCTCCCAGTCTAAGATAGCGCTGTAAAAGGATGACATACTAATGACTACCTAAGGTCAAAAGAACCCCCACAAAACAAAACAAACAAAAATGAGCTGTATTGTGAAACACTATGCTTTTTAAAAGTTGGAAGGCAAATAAGGAACCTTTAAAACTTTCCTTGTGCACTCAATCACACAAATTTTAGTCCAGAACTTCAGAGAAAGAGTTTTGCTGCACAAAAACCTTCTCTGCACTTTTCACTTTTGCTGAACCTTTCAATAAGAGACCAGACAGTGCCCAGAGACTAGACATCTCTCCATGCACATTTGAAAGCAGCTGTGCATGTCTGGAATAAGAACGAAAGAAGTTGATGGCCTCCTGAGCAAGAATTACCTGTATGGTATGGATAAACAACAGGTTCCTGACTTTTGATTTATTCAATAGCTTATCAACAATTTGAACCAATCAATTTTTAAACTGGGAGTTGGATATTTCAGTTTGACTGTTTGTTTTTATACACAGAAATGTATCAGATACTGAAATACTGTGTGTTTTGGAAACAAGATTATCCTCAATAACAAAGGCAGGAAATTCAAGAAAAAAAAACAAACCAGAAGGAAATATTGCACTTATCTAAACTATGGCATTCACCTGGGAAACTACTTCAGTGTAGACTTGTTCCAAGAGTTGAGTAATACCCCTGAGAAAGCACATTTCTAGTAATAGGAGCAATTCAGTGATACTGGCTGGAAGAAAATTAAGATAAGGATCACAGTTTTCCTACCACAGCATTACCCAATCTGGGGTTTAGAAGCAACACTTCCTCCTGATTTTGTATTTCTCACGTGCTGTATATAGCATTATCCAGGGATACAGGTAAGATACCAGTTAGCTGGAAGTATATTTTGTTTGATAACAAAGCTTATGCTCTCCAGACTGTATAAAAATTGGGTAATGAGCTTTCAAGCTCTGTTCCACTGCACTTTCGTGGGAGGATCTTGGTCTCCTGGCACACACAAGTGCAGGGAGAGGCAGTTTCTCCACACGTAACTGCACTTGGTGTCACCAGACCACATGACGGGGATATGCTGCTGGGACCATATGCTGAAGTTCAAAACAGATTCTTGAAAGCACAGGCATGCCAAGGCACCTAAGGTCAGAGTCACAGCGCTGCAAAACAAAATGTTAAAGTCTCTGACAGAGCAGAATTTTTTTAATAAACAAATTTTAAAGCCTGCTATAAAACTTTCCATTACAGATTCCACTGGTTCATCACAGTTATTCATTACCAGGTAAATAACAATTGATTTCAATGTCCCCGCACACATACTGACTCAATAAACTGCTTCTCCCCTGATGAGCTACAGCTGTCTCCACAATAAATACAACCTAACTTTAAAACTCCATTAGATCTCATCTATGTCAGCATAACTACTGCAGGTTTTGTCTGGTGATATAAGACAGTGAATGTCAGGAACTACTTTGTTTACATAGCTAAATGTCTATGCTTTACATTTCCCTAAATATAGAGAAAAAAAATACATTATGCTTTGCAGTCAGTTTTAGTAGCCATAACACTTAGGGTTAGAGGATACTTCTCATGTACAAATGTTAACTACTTAAGAAATAAGAAGTGGGGCTACTACAGCAGAGTTGAGTCAAGACAGACTTTTCTCCATTTCTTGAAGTGTAACATGTCTTTTCTGTTCCATCCCAGTTTTTACTCTAAAATGCCTTGTGTATCTCAGTGTCAGAAGGCAGAGAGTACTCTTGATGCCTTCCACATCTACCTACACCTGTGAGCACATTCCTTCTAGTCAGAAACAATCCCTTCTATCCCATCAGGGAACATAAGAAAAACTAAGGACCTCCCTAAAAGCAATCCCGCATTTCTTACTCTTTTTGCATTATCAGCCATCTTGTTCTGCATGTATTTAATCCTCCCTTTCCACAGATGTCACTCATATACTAAGATTGCCACAGCTCATCTTTCTTGGCATCTTGGGCCCAGTTTTCCAGTCCAGCACATGTTCTTGGGGTACCTCACCACTCAGCTGCCCCAGCATTTTTAGTTTGCTTTTTTTTTTAAACCTCTCTTCTCTCTTATTCCATCCATCAGCACCAGTGATCCATACTTCTTCCTGTATGTTCCACTTCCACTCTCTATCCCTCTTCAGCTTGATTGCATCAAATTGGGATAGTTACATTTGGTGGCTCAGTATTCAGAAATGACACGCCCCAGCCATTCGAAATCTTAATTTAAAATTCTTGGTGAGCTTGCAGGCTTACAGAGCCAAGGATGCACTGAAACTTAGATGGACACTGTGCTGCCAGTGATTGACTTACTTGTGTCAATGCCTTGCACACAGGGAATACTTTATTGCAAAACTGGATGCACATTCTGTGATGATCTTGCACCAAACTGTGTGACATGCCATGCCAAGCCAAGGCAGAGGATGAATGGTTCCCCTTCCTACCCTCGAGATGCAGACAAATATCCTGCATAAGGTGGTGTCACAAGTTATGCAGCTGCTGACTCAAACTCATTTATGCAAGGAACCACTATCAATTAAAGAAATCTTTATTACCCTGGAGGTAAGAACACTTCTCCCATTCTGCATTATTTTTCCCAGACCAGGGAAGCATCAGGTCAGGCATAGCAGCAGTCTGGCCCAGTGCTCCATGATGAACAGCTTGCTTGCACTGGATCACAGTGGCTGCTACTTTTGCTTTCCTGCTTCTTCTCAAACACTGCCCTGAGCTGATTGCAACACATCCAAACAGGGCTACACTGAGATAAGCTAGATATGTTTTTGAAGCACTTTCCTAAGCCACAAAGTGCAGCATGTCTTCAAATGTAAACAGGACAGACTATTTTTCAACAAGAAGGTATAGTATAGATCATCTCTGTGTAAATAGTCCAAATCACATTGGCAGTAAGTGTGGAGGCACCTCCAGACAATGAAACATAGGTTTGTACCTTTTACTTAGCAGAAAAAAAGTTATTTCTTTCACCCACATAAACATTTGGTTCTTACAGTGGATTTTGTCTCTAAACAGAAGAGCGCTGTGCAAAAAGGGGACAAATATCATTATGCTTTATTACTCACATAAGCACAGAGGCAAGGGAAAAAAAAAGTGGGGGTAGCTTGCACAAGATTGTGGCTTGGGACAAAGAAAAGATAGCTGTGGCGGTGTATATTATAAGTTCTACAGATGTATTTGTATTCAGTTCTTTGTACGGTTCTGTTATCCCCTGATATATTGTTTTGTAAATGGACTGCCCTGGTCTCCCCCTTCCTTTGTCCCACTTGGTTTCTCCACAGTTGCAATCCCCTCCCACAGTTTTCCCACCTTCGGGTCCCTCCGCCCTCTTCCCTTATATGTGCCCTGGCCCCTCCCCTACTTCCAGAACCTTCAAGGTCAATCCAAGTTACTCGGTCCCTGATTGGCTTGAGTAGGAGGCCTCAGGCTTTCACTCATGCCAATCATCCCTAAACCCCACCTCTTCCCTTCCCTGACTGGTCCCAACTCCACCCCCTGTTTGAGCCCCCTATTTAAACCCATGTTTGAAGCCAATCTGGGCTCTTGTTGGTCGGTTCCTCCAGAGGCACAGACCTCTAATAAACAGTTCCCGGTTTCACCACCCTCAAGAGTCATCTTTTGTCCTCTTCATCAGGCAGCTAGTCCACTGGTCCTCCTCCAGGGACACCAGCTAGGGTCTGGCAAACTGCCCTCACTCAAGAAGGCCCTTGCGGGGTGTGAGGCAGGGCGTACCGCCAAGCTGGCAGCCCCTGAGTCACCAGGCGTCCCGAGTCCTTCTGTGAAGGGCCGTTTAGCCACCTGGTGCCCAAACCAGCCCAGTGCCCCTTAGAGTGGCTGCGAGCTAGCCTGGGCTTGGGATTTGGTGACAGAGTGCAGCCACCTGAGGAGGCACCATGGCACATAGCAGCAACAAAGCTCAGAAAAAGAGAAAGCTTGGTTCAGAACACTGGGGATGTAACTGCTTGCAAAAATGTGAAGAGTGCCAAAACAAAATCAACTAATGTCTTAAGTAGAAGAAAAGGATGAAATTAAGCTCAGGAAATTGCAGTCTGGATGCCAAAGAGTATTTCTTGTGAGGGATTTTGGCAGGGGAGGAGGATTGTGATGCAATTTATATGCGATGAAAGACATTCAAGACTACATGCTAGCGATATATTGAAAGAGGTCATGCTGAACTGGCCACTTTGAGTTTGTTGTACCTTGCCTCCCCACGTCTCTTTTTTTCTAAAAAAGGTTGGCACGTTTTCTTTCCTCACCTTCAGCATTAGACAGATGCCAGAATAGCATTTGATATTAAGCAACAGCCTCACACTGGCACCTTCGGAAATGAGCTTCAATGCCCTAATTAGGCCAATACATCTTTGGCAACGTCTATAACCCTTACGTAGTCACAGCAGTGAGAATCATGCAATCATGAAATCTAAGCAGGAAAACAGATGGTCTTAAATAAAAACTTTGCTTGTAATTCATTTGCGACATTGTATGAGGTCCCCAACTTGACAAAAAAATAG
This sequence comes from Calyptomena viridis, assembly GCA_013390005.1. Classification (NCBI taxonomy): domain Eukaryota; kingdom Metazoa; phylum Chordata; class Aves; order Passeriformes; family Eurylaimidae; genus Calyptomena; species Calyptomena viridis. Next base: position 60,156 of record WEIV01008408.1, read on the forward strand.
GAAGAACCAACACTGAAGAGATCTTTAGCTTTGAACTCCTGTGTTTAATTTGGTTCGCAGATTAAAATGAAATGCAAAGATACAAATTCAAAAGAGCCCACGAACACATTAGTGTATGCCACAGAACTGGGAATGCAGCCTAGTAAAAGTGGGATAGCTCTCAGAGGACAGCACTGATTTTCATTAGTGCATTTCACTCTCAGCAGGATGCAAGCAGTGGCATTTATGAGAAAGATGCACTGTGGGCCTCTGCAGGGGTGGACCACAGGCGAAAGCTGGACATGTCAGCAGTCAGGGTGCTTAAGGTCAGGACTGAAGCAAACTTCTACAGTTTGGCTAAGGAGCCCACATTTGAACTGTAAAAGAATGCTTCAAATTCTAGACCCACTGAGCTGAACCATACCAGGACTGTAAGGGCTGCTGAGTGTTAACAACTAAGATTTTCAGCAGAGCCAAGTACATGGAGCTGTGTATGTGCAGAGGGTTGCTTCATAGTGAGGTACACTGGACAACTTGGAACACCATGGGGATTACAGGGAGACGGCAAATGTCACAGAGAGATCACACACATTATCTACCTCACGATAAATCTTCCAAACAAATTTCATCAGAACATCATTACTAAACTCCATTGATTCGGAAAAGAAAACAATTAATGCCAAAGTAAACATCTGTGACATCTTCTAATGTGATACTGCAAACCACAGGAGTATAACTTAATAGTTCCGAAACCCTGTAAGTTTTATTGGAGCACTGGAGGAGAAGTCTTTGAAATTTGAGCAAAAGTCATCCAGTGCACAGGCTGGTACTATGCTGTGCACCTGCACTGCAGCTAGAGGAGCTGTCACACTAACATGAACAAACACAAACTCTGAAGTTTCAGAAGGATACCTGCTGTAACCTGCTAGCAATAAGTGATTAATTCAATAAATGAAAGAACAAGAATCTGCATGCCAAATGCAAATTATACCGATTGATTGCATTTGTTCACCCTCAAGCTGCATAATAGTTTGTCTCCCCAATAACATGCAACTGCCGCTCAGCTTTACTTCTCCAGCTTGCAACTCTCTCTCCTTAGTAACAATGAGGCATCTTAGCTGTGCCACCACTTCTGAAGCTGACGGAATCTAATGTTAACCATAAAGTGGCTCTGTTAGGGCCTGACAGCATTTTATATATGGGAGCATCCAAACAACAGTCTCAGAAAAAGTCCAATGCTTGTCTCTGGGCAAGCAGCTGTGCATTGCCTTCTTTTATCTGTCTACTGGCTGTTTCTCTCCTTCCAAAAAAACTGGAAAGCCACCTAAGGTATGTCAAATTTAACCACCTAGTTTTGTACCCTGGATGGATACTTCTCAAAGGCTCACAACAAAACAAGAGAGCTCTACAGAACCAGCATGGTGGTGATTCCAACAGCAAAGTTATCTAGTTGAGGTAGATTCAACAAAACACAAATCTCACTTTGTGGGCATACCTGCAGAGTATTTTTATGAGTCTGAAAGCACTGCTAGAACATCAAAGAACACAAAATAACTAAATCTAATCTTTTGGCTGTCAAGTCTGCCGAGATGGGAGGGAGAGTAGGCTTGCAAAATGTGCCACACAAGTCTAGTAACCAAAGTCTAAAAGTAAAGAACTCTTCCCAAAAGTGTTCAGAAATAAAAATTATTCCTTTGATATCTTTTCAAGGGAGGAAAATAAATAAAAGAGACCCAGGGACAGATGTTGAAATACATTTCATTTACACATTTTCTTCTCACTCTTGGGAGTCATTCCTCTTCAAAAGAAAGATGCAGAGGAGCATGCCACAAGGCAGAAAGAAGACTGCCATTGAGATAACATATGAAAGACTGTTTTCACAGTTCATCATTCTAAAATTCTGGGCAGTTTAGAACCTTTTCATGAAACTGTTACTGCCTCTGAGGAAGGAAGAAGGAATCAATGGCAGGACAAAAGATATACACTGTGCATTACTTTTACTGCTGTTCAAGAAGAGAAATACCAGAACCAGGCTTCTGGCTGTTGTACCAGAAGCCACAAGAAACAGAGATACCAAGTCATAAAGCAGGATCACGTAAGTTCTGAAGCATCCCTTATATGTCCAGGATAACAGCCCACAGGACTCAGACCAGTAACAACCAGGGAGCACCTGCCGCAAGAGGTGGGAAATTGTCCTGGCAGCTGCTTCAACCACCAAGGACTGTAGCCTTACTCCAGGAGAAAAATAATTGGATATTGTATGCTACCAGGTATATTTGTCTTGTTGAGGCAGGTTTCTTTATGTGCTTTTTTCCTACTCTCAAATAACTATATTTTCAACATGGGAAGCAAGGTGGTCAAATTCAGTAGTCCCAAGCCAGGCTGTATGCAAGCTTAAGGGATGCAGTGGATAGTTTACACTTTCAGTTAATGCCCCCCTGAAAACTTCAAGAAATAGCTTACATCAATTTAGATCACCTCTAGATTCAGGCTGACAAAACTCCTCTCAAATGTGAGCCCATCCCTACCACATTATAAATAAACAAAATCTTATTTGTGAGGGGGGAAAGCCATGGCTGGTGGCTTCAGTCAACAAGGACCCCTCAGTTTTTTTAACATCCTTTTACAGCAGCTTGTAAGGCTGCTCGTAAAGACAGCAGCACTAAAGAGTTAGAGTGGAGAAACTGGAGTTAGAGATTTGAGCATGTGATAGGAATGGTTTCAAAGGAAGTGAATTTGCAGCAGAGTTTTCAGGGATCAATCAAGTGCCTGTCACCATAACATCCAGGTACTCCACATTGCTCTGGGGCTAGGAAAACATATCTCGCTACTAAGAAATTTCCACCAGCTTCTCACAGTCAAGACAAGCAACCACTTCTATACAGTCCTTTTTTTAAAAGCTATATTATCACTAAGCTGCCCATTGACCTTGTCCTTTTTGACCACATAGCGAAAAGGTCAAAAACTTACTTGAATAATTTTTTGGTAGAAGAGTTCATAATTAAAACTTCCAAGTTCTTCCAAGAGTTGTCAGTCCATCACTCGAAACATTTGCATGTATTTGCATCGAAGTATTTGCATGTGTTCAGCAGATGCTTGGCTGGTATTAGTCTGTGCTCTACTTTTAGACAGATTCCTGCAGCACTCACAATGCATTATTCCTATGATTCATCAAGGGATACTGTTTATTTTCTTATTGACTTTATATGGGACTTTTCCTGCTTACAAATTATCTATGAATATCCTTAGTTCTTCTCTGAATACTATCTATTAGTCTCTGCCCATTTAGTCATGCATAAGAATTCACAAGTAGATAACCTGAATACCAAGTAGTTTTAGAAAAGTGTACAAGTGCTTTGTTTCTGTAGTCAGAGTACACTGCTTCTTGAAAGATGTTTTAAGTTCTCCCTTGCACAAATGTGATACTTGAACACATAACCATAATCTTAAAGCAAGGCTAGGGTACCTTTTCTTGTTCAGTCTTCATTTCAAACACGGTCCTTTTGGAATACCAGGAAGCAAGCAGAAATTCAGTGTCTGTGGGATTTTCATATTATTACCTTATAAAGTGGCTGTATGTTGTAGTTAACTCATAAGATGAAAGGTTTTCCACTTTTACCTTATTATAGGTAGGTCAGGAAATAACTACATATTTCTGTCAACCTATACACCATAGCTGATCTCAGAAGACAAGTCACACAAAACTTACCCACAGTCTCAAAGTATGTATACATAGACACAGCAACTAGACAGATCTTACATTCAGACACACTGTTCCTTATACACTGATCACAGATTACATCATCTTGGATATCTCACCACAAGTTTGAATCCAAGCTAAAGAAAGCTTTTCTACATCTTCCCAAAGGGTCAAGAGAGACTGATATTAAGAGCCAGAGCAGGCTTTTGATCCTATTTCTGCAAAATAAAATAACAAAATCCCAAGTAATTTTATTAAGCAACTTTAAAGTTAAATGGAATCAGTAAATTATCAATTTTATTTCTACTCTCTTCTCCCTTAAAACAAAACAATTACTGACCCCACTTCATCAGTGCAGAAATATGACCTGATCCTGGGCAGCGAGTACAAATACACCACTGCGTAAACTAAGCACTAAGCTATGGACCTTAGATGAAGTGTGACAGAACTTGCACAGCACTTGCATTAAGAGTCATCTTTGCTCATGTTTTCTTCCTTCTCAATTTGTGACCTCAGGACACGGTACAGTTTGGAGTTTTTTTAAAGGCAAAAAAAAGACAACAGCTGTTTCATCTCTTGCATTCCCAGAGTTGCCATTTGCAAATAAACTACACCCATACATTCCAAGCTCAAAAACCTTTGCTTAGAATTCACCAACTGGGCACTTCAACCCTGTAAGATATCTCTTCTTTTGAAATAGTATGAAACTCATGGCTTTTAATGGTAGAGAGACAGAAACACCACAACACCAAAGCAGACAGGTTCAGGTACAGGTATTGGATTTACATTGCCAGAGAGACCCCAACAGAAACAGACTAAAATAAGTTTTTCTTTTCAAATGTGTGTCCTAGTGAAAGCAATACAAAAGTAATTTAGAACCAAACATGTAATTATGTGCATTTATTTCAACGTTCTATTACCAGAGATAACAAGATGAATAGTGAAATGCAAACTTTAACAATCCTGTAATTACAGCCACTGAACCATATGTTATTGAAAGAATTGTGCAAAACCCAGATGCAAAAGAATCAATGGGGTATGTAAATAGAAATGAAACAGTAAAATAATCAAGTGATGAAGAAGTAATGTGCAGCACTAAATAGTTTCTCAGCATCTCTTGCTATAATGTTTAACGAATACTTTTATTTTTTCCCTTCAGTTTATCACTCTTTCCACTACCACATATTCTACACAGGTTATTCTTGTAAATGGGCCAGAAGAAAACACTGATAGCTGCTGGCAACAATTGCCTGTAGCCAGAATTATAGGAATACTATGGGATCTTCTGAGAACTCAGTTTACACAGATGAGAAAGGCTTAATTATTACAGTTGACGAGAAATAGAACCAGTCCTTACCAGGACCCAGGAACTAGGCTGAACCTATGAGAAGTGGTAGTCTAATTCCAGTGGCCAAACTGCTGAATTCACACCAGACCATAAGTTAGTCTACCCTGTGGTAGACTGGTTCTAAGAGCTAATATACAGACACCAAAGGCACAAGACTATTGTCCAGAGGGAAGTTATCTGGAATTGAAGTTTCCACTAATACCCAACACAGCCAACTATTTTAGCAAAATTAACTCATTTTCTTTATGATGAGTAGAGATGAAGAGGAAAGGGCAAGTTATTCTCCTCTTCTTCCCCAGAACAGCTATTTTGTGACATACTAGTATCTGTATTTCAAACAGTCTGAAGCTATTTTAGTCTACAGAAGAAGAAACGTGCAACTTGGATTTTAACACTCCTAATTCATCTTAGTCTCCTGTGAATGGCCTATGATCCATTTAACCTATTATTTGACTTCTGGTTCTGATGGCAGAGAGGCAAAGGAGCTCTTTAATCCCAAGTGTCTCCTCCTTCTTCACGAACACCTCAAGGAAGGAAAACAAGAAACTATACTAATACCTAACAGTGCAGCAAGAACCTTGAACCCTGCCCTAGTATTCAAAACACAGCTATTTTGTCAAGTTACCACAGATTAGCAAAGGCAAATGGTGTCTTGGGGTGTCATATGCAAGGTTAGAAATACATGACAGCCTTTCTACTCCTGGAAGCAAGAATGCAATGCCTTCTTCTCCTAAGTCCCACTAGATACTTAGGAGAATAGGAAAAATTTCACTAGCCTAGACATTAGCCAGTGCCAGCAATCATTAATTCTATAACCTATTGGCAGGTCAGCCCTTGCGGCTTTCAGTGCCCCCAATACTGCTTCTCCACAGCTTTCTACATAGCTCATGATATCAAGCTACCCTACAAAATCCATTTTGTTATCCTTGCCTTTCTAATGTTAAAACTGGCCAGGCTTAGCTTAATAGTTTTTTTACCATACATAGACCTTTTCGCTAGGACAATCCTTAATAAAGGTCTAGGTTCAGTATTATAGCCCAAAGATGAGAAAACTAGGCAGCCCAACCTTTTACCTTCCAGATCTCATAAACCAGTATGCTACTTGTCACCTCATAATTTCTCCTCTCCTAAAAGAAAAATCCCAGTCTCTTCTCTCCTTAAAGTTCCAGCCTTAAATAAATAAGCCTTCTTACCACTCATCAGTATTTCCAGTATCTTTCAAGCTTAATAATCCATATCTCCTCCCTGCTAAACACCTTCACGGTTTTCCCGTCTGCCCAGGCTACCCTCTTCTCCAGCATCCAGATGAAGCTGACCATTAAGTTCCAGCTGGAGGAAATAATGAAGCCTCCTTAACCTTTGATGAGGTGCAGCTGAGATATTTTCCTCATAAATACTGAACTACTTTAAGGCATTTTCTAAGTAGGGCCAGAGAGTTTATATAAACTAAGTGTATTAAAAGTTATGTATTCTGAATTTTACATCATTGTTGCTTGGTGGGCTTTACTGGGACATATCACTTATTTTCTTGCAGGCAGTTACACAGCTCTACACGTGACAGATCATCAAAATGTACCACTGAGACTCTTTCAAAGTGAACAGAGAACAGCACTGAGGACTTCCTTGCAATTTGTTTCACCAGGTTTTGGCATGATTTAAGGAAACATTTCATTCTACATGTTTTAAGTGCTTCTTAAAAAGTAGAAATATGTCCTTGTTTGTCGGGTTTCAAAGTTTTTGTTGATATTAAAAATACACAAGCATCAGCTATATATAGGCCCAGGTGACAGCTATCAAAACAAAATTCTAGTGAAAAATAGGATGATTTTTATTTGCTCTCCTTCTCCATTTCCCACTGGTTAATTACTCATCATATGTTAATTCAGCGGTGTCTAATGAAAACATCCTCTGTGTGTTCACCTAAGAATGCCCCGCTTAGAGGTGAAAGACCATTGATTGTCGAGTTATCTTGACTCCAAAAGAGGTGACAGAGACTAAACTCCTTTCATCTCCCACTAATAGGTTTGAACACATCAGTTTGATTAGAAATACAATTATTGTTGGCAGAAGAGAAACTCAGACTTGAGTAATTAAATTGAAAAGCACATAGGAAGCTCAACTCTAACCACTCTTCCCAGGCTGTTTGAAGTACACAATTTTACACTCTGCTTGTAGACAGATGCCAGACTCTGAACTCCTTCAGACCTTTTTTCCCCAGATTCAGTGAAACTAAAGGATAAATGCAAGTTCTCTGCGTCCAACTAAAAGATCAGAAAAATAACTTCATTGCAACAGTCTGATTCTAAAATATTATCTATAAATAGCAACCAGTTCAGAGACTGCTTCTGCCTTTAATCCTGGAGTAGGTAAGTATGGGTTACTTCTTTTATATACTTCCATACATACTTTATCTAGAGTTGGTGCAATAAGGTACCATTACTGCTATTTTCTCTCCCCAAACACTGGAAGGGAAATGATCTTCCACAACATCCAAGAGCCCAGAGCTGACCATTTGATATTTAGAGACTGAAAGCAGATGCATTAAGTGAACAGCATGGGAAGAGGTTCTCTCCTCATGGCCCTTCCTAACCTTTCTCCCACCTGATTAAGCATGCAAATTTTACTTCTCCAAGAACAAAATTAGGTCAAAAGCAATAATAACTTCCCAGGCTTCTTCAGCCAGGGTTGACANGAACATTTTACTCAGTACACTTTCCATTAGCTGGATTGCTTCTAGCTCTCTCTTTCTCTCACACATATTCCTCACTGATTTAGCTTACAATGGTGTCAATGACAAAATTGAAGTTAATGATAAAAACCTCATGGAATCAGTCTAATCCATGAAGCACAGACATGCTGTTCCCTAACTACACCAAGCATTACTGTTGGGTAATTTCTGCACAAAATCAGAAAAATAAAAAAGACATGCTTAGTATTTTTTTTTCTTTCTCCCTCCATTTNGAAGTAGTTATGATCAAACGACCCCTAAAGGATATACGTAAGACAATATACTAAACTCAGAGGAAGAAGATGAAGAAAAATTAACCATGATGCACATTAAGAAGCCAAGATGTTTCTAGTGGATTTCTTTAGCTGTTATGAAGTTCCAAAGAGAACTTCAGACTGTTAAAAAACATAAAATGGTATCAAAAAACTGTGTATGCTTCCTGACATANTATTTTTTTTCTAATCTGTCCTTATGTGGCAGAAGGAAAAATAAACTATCCAAATTAATTCAGGTGGTATGGATACCAGAAAGGAGAAAAACCCCATGGATTAAATTTGATATCTGCAAAGAAAATCTGAGGCCAGATTCCTTTTTGGTATGAAAAGCTCTTAAAGTGGGAAACTAAGTAGGCCTAGAATATCAAATAATCTAAACAAAATCTTTAAGTTTATAAAGTCTGAGAGCTATTCATCTCTCTGCTTTTTAGACCCTCCTTTTTTCCATATATCCCTTTTCATGTTGTCACCTTACCAGGAACAAACAGTGGGGTGACATAATAATAGTCTTCAAGTACCTGAGGCTGCTGCAAAGAAGGAAATAAGCAATTATCCCCTTCCAGGGTGGATAAAGCAAGAAATAACAAGCTTAAGCTGCCGCAAAGGAGATCCAAGTCAGATATATGAAAAGGTTTTCCATACCTAAAATACTGGAGCCCTGGCACAAACTTCCTTGGGAGGCAGTTGAGTCTCTGTCATTGAAAGTCTCTACAAACAGCCTAGATTGCTGTCCATCCAGAATAGTTTATCTTGCCTTGATGCGGACAGATGAGATGATTTCTAAAGACTTGGATCTCACAAGGTAAAAAAGGTCTGGATTGGGTCTAGTAAGTACGTGTAAGACAGGTCACCAGAAAAATCAGCTGTGGAACAATTTCTGAGAGTTCTCATCCCTCTAA
>WEIV01008408.1:71405-83097 GCA_013390005.1 Calyptomena viridis
AGGCTGCATTACTCATTCAGTGTAAAGGATCCTTATTCTGTGTTGCCTCTATAAGTCTTCTATACCACCATCGCTTTGTGAAAAGACCTTGGAATAAATTAGAATCATGTCTGTAGGTTATAATCAATTATTGTACTTTATTTTTTTACTATGGAAGTTATTTCATTTCATTACTGCCTGTTTTCTTGTGATGCCTATTGCCAGTGACTGCAGTGAGAACATTATATTAATTTTATTTTCACTCTGGACTCATCGGAAGGCTGTTCCACTGACAACATAAGGGAAAATCAAAAGTCTAGCCAGAGAAATTCCACCCCTCCTCCCTGCAAGTTTACAGAACATAACTATGAGATGTATCCATATAAGGTGCCCAGACACACTCATGATGGGTATAACAGATCAATCCAGATGTATGTGCTATACATAGGACAGCAATAAACCAATTAACTAGAGTTAGATGAAGAAATTGCCAGGTCTGCAAATAAATCTACCCGTTAAAATACAAACTGCACATTTATTTGAAGCTACTTTTAGTGTGCTCTCAGGAAAGTACCAATGGTCTCCTCAAATCCTTCCATTTCATTAGAAAACACCATAAATTGCTCTTCTTGTATCTCATACGTGGGAAGAACAAATCTTTCAATATACTGCTGTTATACCAATTCTGTATCTGAAAACTACAGCTCTAGGACCTACTCTGTGGCTTTGATGGTAATAACATAGTGCAGGCTTTAGCAGACTTAATATTACTTTCAGGACATAGATACTATATACAGGCATACATCTGTTACACAAGGTGCAACTCCACACTTCCTCATCTAAATTTTTCCCATTTCCAGAACTGTTCCCCCCTTCACCCCAGTTTCACCCTGCAGTCAATTATTTCCAAATTTACCTTTTTAAACTGCCTAAAGTATGGAGAATATTTTTGCCTGGGTGGTCCACAATTATGGAGAAAAATACATTAAAAGAGAAGAGATAGGAAAAGAGATAAAAATAGCACATGTTGAGAAGAAAAGGGAAAATGTCAAAGGTGTGAGAGGAGTGAAAAATACAGAGGAAAGAAGAAAACATGTCAAAGCAAGTCTACAAGAAAAAAAATAAGAAGGGGCAGGAAGGAGAAAAGATAATACATGTTTACTACAAGATGATATGTAAGAAAAGATATGTGATTCCCATTATAATCTCACATTCTGACTGTTGACAATTCATTACAATACAGCACCTCAAGTATCTATTATACTTTTCAATCTGCTAAAGAATATAGATGTTAAGAAGATAGATGCTGAAATATGGTATCAACATTTCCCTACAACTACAAACCTCACTATCAGCACTGATAAACCTGTGCCAGTATACCTTTCTTATCAGAACATCAGCAACAAACAGTTTAAAATAATGTTAGATTGAAAAGATCATTCTTGTTGCAGCTCCCTTACGACTATCAGAAGAGCAGCACAAACATACATTGAAATCAAAATATCTTCACCTCTTGATAGTGAGATATTAATTATGTTCTGGGAATCAGCATTAAGAGGATGATTTCTCCTTGCTGACCTATGGCTGCTAAGATGCTGAGCTACAGATTTAAGTACCAGCATTCTGGCCCAATCTCATCCCTTCTTATACTCTGGGAATAGAGACAGGTTTGTGCAAATTTTGGTTATCAAGCCTTCTGAGGCCTGCAAATTATATCTAATGAGAAGTGCCTTGTTGTTTGCTCCTAGGAGAATAAAAACCTGCTGCTTACAGCAAGAGACCTAATCTACAGCAAACATTTCAACACAGAAGGCAACATGGTTAATTACAGAGTTTATGAAAAATTCTAGGGGAGAAATAAAAGGAAAAATTAAGGATCATTAGTGAAAAACCTTCCTGATAGTGAGCTCTATCTGGCTATGAAATTGTCTCTCAGAGGAAAATAGTTCATTGATCATTTTTAACTGGAATGGATAAAAATCCTGTAGAAAGTAAAGGAACTCAAAACAATTCACTGAGAGGTTCAGAAATTTCTCATTAAGTCTTCTTAAGAGCTACAGACTTAGACAGAGGGTTCTACCAATGGTTTTAAAACCCCTAGGGAAAGACTGTAATTCTGAATTCCCAGGAAACAATACACAGGACTGTTCCATATTGGAATAACATATGAAATCATCATTCACACCACATGTACTCACACCCCACACTTGACATGACTTATTAAGTCTTTCTCCTGTCTAATTTACACACAAATATTAATATCCCTTCCATTTTTATATTTCAGGTTCATTATCTGAAATACCATTTATTCATACTAGTCAATAGTTATGAAATTGGGATAATTGGGAGAAATATCAGTATATTTTTCTGTAAATGACAACTTTGATTTGCTATTGAATTCCATGCTTTGTAGTTAACAGTGATAAGAACAATTTTTATTTCTTGTAATATTTTTTTTAATTGTTATGGCTTATTGTTATTTCCTTGATTTTTTTTCCCATGGTTAATCTGAATAGTCCAGTAGGAAGCAGGATAGCTTTGCTATCAGCTTACTGTTTGTTCTCTTTATTATTTCCATGTACATTATTTCCATGTACTGTGCTTTCACCTATTTGCACAATGCTGGGTAACATATTTCAAGGAAATATCACAGGTTTATTTACTACAAGGCTGTCAGAAGGGACAGATATAGAACAAAATTCAGAAGCTAAATTGCAAATTAGAACCTGTTAAGTAGGTCCTGATTCTTTATTATCTTAATTTTACTAAATTAAATTTATTCCCATTCTAAACAGGAATATACTCCATTCTAAATACCGCATCACTGGGTATGTAAAAAAAAAACAAACCAGAGCAATGGATACAGACCAGCTGATGTGAATGGGAAGATTTCTTCAGGTATTACTCCCGATAAAGTGGAGAATTTTGTTTTTCTATACATGCAAACCTCAAGGGACTGTGCATAGCAAGGGTGTCTCAGAGACTGTACTTCTTGATATAATTTTCTACTCATTCTTCCTAATCAGTCGTGTGCCTTCAAATATACATGATAATGTTAGTGGTGGGAAACTAGTGTAAATTACTGTTGGCCAAATAAGCATTCATTTTGCATGAAGACTTTATGTTTTATAATCCAGTCTTTTCACAACTCGAAATCCCATTTTCCTATTATCTTCTTCCACACTTCTTGGGACAAACAGCAAACCCCATCACCTTACTGCAGTTCTTTGGCCCATCTTTTAACTATTTCATGCTCTTCTAATTGAGAAAATCTGGAGATAGTCATCACAGCATGGTGTGTGTTTAGCACATAAGAGACATTAGCTGCTGGAATCTTTGATGAGTGACGATTTAAAATTTAAGAATGATGGATGGTCAACATATGAGATGCAAGTACACTTTTTGACCTGCCTCTTGAGAGATACTTTCCTGCTCTCATCAGTTGTAGAATCACACTTTATAATGTTTTTCAATTATAAATAATTAGTGCTTAATAAATGTTGTCATAAACAGCCAAGCAAATGTCACAGACTATACTGAAGTTCTCTGGATGATAGGTTTTAATAGCTGTGGCTCATAATGATAATAAAATATTCTCCCCTTATGTGTTGTGAATAACATCAGTATTTCCTCATGATGTTTATTTGTCACATATGAACTCTTTGTAAACCATTTACCATTTGCTATAAACAGGACTAGATAAAATTCAACAGACAAATGTGAAGGCTCTGAAGAGACAAGAGCATTTCATGCTCAGCAGTCAGCTCTATGTTATTGCACAGAAACATATACATGACCATCTCTCCTTTGACTTGAGACAGAGATATTTACAAAACCTAATTAGAAGATTAGATACTCTCTGTGACTCCTATATGGGTGAGAAAAGCTTTCAGCATCTGATAAAATAGTTGTGTATACTGCTCTTTTGCTAGTCAGTCCCTTTTCCACTCTGCAAGAATAGTAACCCTTCTGGTTTTCCTGAAGGTGACTTCCATCCACAGAACAAATGCCAAGATACATAATTTCAATATACTTCAGTTTAGTTTAGAATAAAAAAAGTGCACGCAACAGAATAGCTGTGCCAGTGTCACATATGGCCAAAATACTCAGTAAACTAATGCAGGCACCTGCCATTTTCACTTAGAGAAATCAATCAAAATATTACAGAAGTTGTTTCAAACTATTCTACCACTGAGGCTAATGATATTACAAAAGAGCTATTCCTTAAAAATATGTAATTATTTAACTTTAGGTAGCAAATCAAGATACCTCATTAAATGTGCACTAGAATTCTACAGCATCCTTAGTTTTGTTTTCTTTTTCTTTTCAGTTCCCTCCATTCCCCCACAATCTCAAATATTAAGTAGTGATTTATTATTACCTATGGCGAAATGCCATTTCATCTCCCTATAGTCTTTCTAATCTTCTAGGACGACATGGTTGAGAGAATATTTTTACATGAGAGCCCAAGTACTGTCATCTGACTAGGAAAAAAGAAGGGCTCATCACACACATGGGAGGGGAGAAGATTCAAATTGTAGGCCATTCATTTCTTCTGTAAAAACAAGTATAACTTCCATAATGCTACATGCACTAGTAAAAAGAAACACTGACATTTCCAAAAACCCAGCTATTCTAGAAAATCTTGAAGGCTTTCAAACTTTTGCACCGTCATCTCAAAAGAACTGAGAGTAGAGAACAGAGCTTTTTCCTTTAACCCAGGGAATAGCCTACACTGGTGTGCTGACAGGGGAAAAAACCTACCAAGGTCCAGTTCAATCTCTGCTATGACATAAGTCCTCTGAAATCCAAAGGTCTTGAATGAGAGCAAGTTGATGCGGATAAGCTTTTCTAAACTGCATTGTGGAACTTGCACCAGTCTGCCATGATGGACTATAGTTCGCACACATCAATATGCGAACTGGGATCTCTATCAGTGCCTATCAGGTGTGCCCAGAGGTGCACTTCAGGGGCACCTTTAAGCAATAGAGGGTAATCACTGGTGCTTGAAATTGGCTGCCTTTTTCTGATAAGCAGTACACTGAACTGAGTATTTTTCAAACACACATATTAGTGCTTTCTACAGGGAAAATGATCCTAGTAGAAATAGAATCAGAAATATGCAACAGAGCTGGAGAAGGTAAAAAAAATGGCAAAATGGGGAAAGTCTATGTGCAAGTAGAAACTAAACTGACAAAGATTCTTCAACTTCATTTTTGCACTGGTTTTATACTTTTTCTTATTACAATAATATTTTAATTTTAACATCTGACCATGACTGGATATGATCAGGAACATCCAGCTGTGTATTATAGCTAATTAACAAAGATTTTCCTTTAGTTCATGTAGCAGACCAACATGTATTCTTCCATTGTAACCTGAAGACTACATTATGGTTACTTTCAAGTATCCATAATGTGTTATACTCTCTGGTTTAATGCAGAACCTGAAACACTTAAGAGAATCACAGTGTTGCTAAGTATACTTTAAAATACAGTAACAATCCCATGATGTCAATGTCAAATCACATCAAAATTCGGACTTTGTTCTGCAGTTTTGGACAGACAGTTCCACTCACTGTAGTTTTAAGAGTATCTAAAAGACTAGTGTGTCACTGTATAAGTGAATGCATTTTTCATGCAAGGCCCTTGCTATAATGCTGACAGCATATTATGAATATAAAAGCAAAGTCATCTTCATAAAAAAACTAAAAAGAAAATAGATTTGTGGCACAAAGCAGAAATACCCTAGTTGTGGTCTGTAGAGCACAAAGGGTAGATAAGACATTTCTTGGCTGTCTGGGAAGAACAGTTTCATCACAAAGTTCTCTCTCTGTCTCCTTCTTTTCCAATGACAGAATTGCATTAAAAAGAAAGATATAAATGTACACATTCCTAATCTCACTTTTCCTTGCAAGCCATTGATATTGTTGTCATCAGGATGTTGTGGGTTGAGAATCAGTGAAGAGATGTCCCAAAAGATAATGTATCTTTAAAATGTTTTGGAATCCCTGTAATAAATAATGCATGTAACAGCATGAGAAAAAATATTACTAAAACCTAAAAGGCACAGTTCAGGAGTTATTAGCTCAGCTGGATTAAAAATGAAACCTTTAGACTCGAATAACTCAAACTGAGCTCTAGATCTGAACGTAACTTCCTATGTACAATTCAAACAAGTTAATTAATTTTTAACATAAGCACTTCGGCTTCTATGTGAAAAAGACTATCTAGTACAAGGTACGTCCATCCCAAGATAAACAGCCTAAAGAATATGGCTTATGTGATCTTCTAAGTGCCCTCCCAATAATTACACCTTTTGAACATTGCTGCTATGCAATTCTTATATCCAGTGTTGCTTGAGTATGCCAAGATAAACAGTGAGTAGCTTTAGCACAAACAAACAAGTTACAGATTAATAAAGGTGTAGATAGCTACTACACACTTAATTGCTACATTTTGTAAAGTTAAGCTTTATCCTACTCATCTGATGTGGAGAGTTCAGATATGTAAGGCAAACTAGAGCTTTTCAGTTTCATTACCTTGACCAGAAGCCCAAGTTAAAAATCCAACTTTGGGTCAAAATACCACAGTTGTTAGTACAAAACAAGCATCACGGAGTTCCATTCGAAGATATACTGGTATTTAATGATCAGTAGATTTAAAACAAAAAAAACAAAACCCCACACATTTAATTGTGTGTCTTTCTGTTAGTGTCATTCACTCCAATATGCAGTTATTGGGGCTTGTGTGATCAGGACCTAACTCTGCATAATGATCATATTGATAATGTCTCTGGCTGGCAGCTGAGGGACATAACTCACAGATAACAGCACCTTTTGTCTCCATTCCACAGTTAGAACAACTACCCGCCTCTAAGAGTTGTTTACTGGCACAGCCACCTGATTTTTCCAGGTGGGGATTAGCTATGTTTATAACACCCTTCAAAATATTCAGTTGCAGAAACTGCAGAGATTGAAAAGGGTTTTATTAAACTAAAAGAGAACAAAGAACTCACAATCTCCTACAGCCTATTAAAAGAGTGGTTCCATGCATAAGCAAATAAATAATAATGCATTCACATAAATATAATGGATTTCTCTTCTCCCTCTATGGTTCTTTCCCTCCTGCAATTACTTCTGAGTGAAGTGAAATTGTAAATAGCTTTACCCACTAAACGATCTTGAGAAAATTATTTCTGAAGTGCCACAGTGCAGCTTGGGGGCTTTTCCCAATCATTCAGTGCTCAGATGATTAGCTCGGAGCAAATTTTTGCAACTATGCTCACCAGGGCAAAAACACATTGTGATGAATGATGAAAGCAGAACCTAAGTCACAATTCATTTTCAAAAGTCTTTGAACTAGGACTGCATAGATGCTGAAAGCCACAACAGAAATGCTTGCAAGAGCTGGGGTCGTGAAGTGGAACAGTGAAAGCTGTAGCTGTCCATACTAGACTAGCTAATCTATAAACTTCAGCTCAGGATAGAAATGCTAGGACTGCATGAAAGCCAAGGAGAGCAGAGAGCACTGCGTGTGAGAAATGAAGCACACTGGAAATACCGCCAAGCAAGCCCAGGCTGGGACAGCATGGACGAACGAACAGCCCTGGCAGAGCTGTACAGTACCCCTGCATGGTGCCTGGTTCTAGCCAGCAATGCTCAACCTTTCCACTCACAAAAAGACAAGAGCAAATCCACCAGTTTTACCATTTCTTCAGAGAGTCTCAAGGCCCCTTATCTCTACAATTAAGGCATCAAGGAATAGAAGTGGTTATCTACCTAGTTTGAACTAGTTCCTTCCAGAAAATGGTACAAAAGAGCCTTTGAAATACCTGTATAAAACACCTGTAACAAAACTATCCTTCCACTGCATTACCAACATTCCTCCATGGAAATGCAGGTGTGAAACTGCTTCAGTAGAAGAAATGTATTGCTCTGGTCAGAATGTGATTCTTTCACCCAGTAGGTTTCTATAAAATCTACAAATTCCGCCTACTTTCTGTGAGAAGCTTACAACTCAAAAGAACTCAGGAGCCCCTAAAATCTGCTATGTAGTCAGTATCTTGATTGTTTTCATAATAAAAGAAATAATTTGCACAATACATCACTTTGAAGAACAGTCATCATAAGTCATTTCACAGAAGCCAACTTATGTTATTATTTATAATGCATTTCTTTCAGATTTAACTTTATCTTTTCTTAAGACCAAGAAGAAGTTTTGATTTTCATAAGGTCCCAATCATTTTAGTCTACAAAGTACAACAATCTCCAGGTAGAAAAGGAAGCACATGCTTCCACATAAGGTATACGAGCAGTAAAATATGTTGAAAACCACCTGCAAGGACAACAAAGTGTTTCTGAAAATATGAAAATATTAATTGCAAAAGACCATGGTCTGTGTCTGGGATGAAAGACAAGAGTGCTTATGAGTGGGACGAATGATCTCCTTTGGCCGCTTCAGCAGTGGCCTTCAGATCTCAAGAATTTTCTCTCTCTACACTCTAAAGTACATCAGCAAAGATGCCTCTACATCATCTATACACTAGGATACTGCAAGATAGCCAGGAGAGGTATTTCAGCAGAAATATGCACAACTTGGGTTCCATCAGGCTTCATATCCCCAGGAAGAGAGTGTGAACATCCAAGGAAGAGGCAGAGAATAAGTACTCCCAAAGAAAAGGTTTAACCTTGATCTCATCACACCCCGAGTTACTCAGCTTCAGTCTGTTAATAGGAAAAGATGTCTGGATGGCTACCTGTTGCAGACAGCAAGAGCACTGGCCCTATGCATTCCAGCCAGAGTGATATGCTGCACCTGCTGGGATGAAAGCCATGGGAACAGTAACAGGATGAGATAGACGAGCTGAGAACAGGATGTGGGAGTTGTGTGAAGAATTCAGGGAGGAGATGGACAATGATTACTATGGACATGTATCTGTGTGGGAAAGGATTTTCTTGTAGCGCTAACGAGGCATAAAAAGGCTTACAAGGCCAGCAATAAAATGTCTTCATTTCATACCCCCAAAATGGAGTCCATATAATCTGTCTCTGCAGCTACCCAAGGTGCTGTTAGGAAATGACTGGTGCCCATCTGCTCACTACTTCTCTCCTTCAGTGGATACATGTGGTATTATCATCCTGCAGTATGGCCTGTGACCATTCTCTGATATATCCAACGTACACAAACAGGTTGCTTAAGAGGCTCAATAATTGAGTTAAAACATTGCCAATCAAAACCAGTTGCTCATCGGAAAAAAATGTAGCCACTGATGCAAGAGAAGTGCTGGTCTTACTCCTTTAAATGGATGTGGGCATAAGGCAAAATCTTACTAAATACAATCCCCTGTGCTTGAAGGAGATTTTTAGTTGAAAGTGTGGTCTACCTTAGCAGAGTTGGTGCAGCAGCCTTTCAGATGGACATTGACTGGTTCTGACTCAAAAAAACAGCAGGAGTCCATTCCAGTGGGCACCCAATTCTGCAAGTTCTCTGTTACTGAAGAAAGATTCACATTTATGCATGGCCTCTCCTATCATGATGGGAAGCAACAAATATAAAAAAACCATACATAATCTTTTTCATCTCCTACTTTGATAGAAGAATTAGCAAGTGGTAAGATTGACTAGACAGACTGAGTGTTTCTGTCAGAAACAGATCGTATAAACGCGTGTGTTAAAATGGATTTTTAAATCTTTGTTGGCCTGAGGGAAACAGCTTTGCTCACATCTTTGTAAACAGCTATTCACACTCTCCCTGTCTTTTAAAGTAGATGTTCACTGAACTGTGAGGGGAAAAAATACCTAAGTCCGGGATGTGTTAAAGATCTGCAGCCTCATCAAAAGGTTCAGGTACGTCTTTTGTCACTATGATGGGTACAGCTCATCTCAGCCTACAGTAAATTAAACTGATCCCAGCAGCTGAGACCACACTATGTCAAAGCACTAGGTGTGCAACAGAGCAGAAGATACAATCGGAACAGCCATCATCAACAACATTAAGTCAGCTAACAAATAACTCCTCTGATCTCCATTCTGATTGCTAATTTACTCCAAAGCATCATCTATTAAGGAATATCATTACATATCTTCTTGGCTTTGATATTTCGTACTTGAAACCAAACTTTAATTTTTGATCCATGAACATATTCTAGTGAGGGACAAACCTGCCATAGAGCTATGAGGGAGTATCTCATCTGCTACAGTATTTTACCATGTAAATAAGTAATGAATACGACATGGAGTGACAGTAGGAACACAATTTGATCACTTTTAGCTGGCCTCTAACTAACACAAAAACTTAACAGAAGGTACAGAACCATCTCTACATCAAAACAGTACATTCCCATAGGCAAACAGGTGCTTCAGGACACTACAGACATCACCTTAAAAATCTCCTGACCAGAAGATAGAGACCAGGATCCTCTGCTTCTTTTGATAATTTTGTGTAATTGACCAGTCACTCCTTCTACTAAAAATGTACCTGATTTTTTGTTTGAATATATCTAGATTCAGCTTTTAGTTACTGTTTTTCATTATATATTCCTCTGCAGATTAAACATCCCTTTAGTGCCTGGCATTTTCTTCCTGTAAGCACACTTTTATAGTGCCATCAGTTGACCTCAATTTTCATTTACTAAGGTGTCTTTTAAAAGTGACGGAGTGGTGGTGCTGATAATGTCAGATAGTTTTATTCTATACCTAATTTTTTCTCTGATATTTCAGACACTCCAAAATGTATGCAGGCTACACATGTGAAATAGACAGAAATTTGATGAAAATGTGGACCTACACATCTGCAGAGCTGCACTACACTTTTAAAAGGTACATCCAGAACACTAGGAGCTATTAGAGATTACTGGAGCATTTTTCAGAAAAACGAAAGTGGTATTACATGTATAAAGTTTTAACATAAGGTAAATGTCTGCTAAAAAAAGCATTGAAAATAAAAAGTTCAGGTTTTATTTTTGACCTTGAGATTGCAATTTGTATGTTTTCCAGAGCCACTGTAGCAATCTGAAGCCACACATGCTTTGCATTTAACCTTGCCAACAATGTCGAATCTGGCTATCAGAGAGAATACTTAAAGCTCTCAGTTTGAATTAAGGCTATATTTGTCCTTTAAAATGCTGCTGATAATAATGATTTCTCCAAAAAGTCAGTAACTCTTTGAAAAAGATTATTAAAAAAAAAATCACAGGGAGCAACAAATCAGATTTGTATTTTTCACACAGTATCTTCCACTCTACCTTCCCTGTTCAGGTGAATGTAGGAGCACCATAGTCATGAACCCAAACTTGAATACATATGGAACAAAATAGTAGTCCTAGGCCATCGATTTAACAAACTCAGTGAGTCCTAAACAAGTACAATACTTCATTGCAAGATCTTTAAGGACAGGCCTAAAGTTAGGCATGTGCTTGTGCATTGTGCTTAGTGGAGAAAAAAGATCTCTTACATACCATGACCATTTTCAGAGTAAAACTTTCATCTTCAAAACACCCTAACCAAACCTGGCCTGTATCAGGAGTAGTGTGGCCAGCAGGACCAGGGAAGTGATTCTTCCCTTGTACTCANACTGGTCTCTTTTCCCAGACAACCAGTAGCAGGACAAGACGGCACAGTCTTAAGCTGTGCCAAGGAAGGTTTAGGTTAGACATTAGGAGGAAGTTCTTTACAGAGAAAGTAACTGGAAATTGGAATGGACTGCTCAGGGAG